>LR548686.1:0-467677 GCA_900536415.3 Caenorhabditis sp. 38 MB-2015 | reverse complement strand
GCGAAAATATTGGCGGAGAAATGTATTTCACCTCCTAGATCGTTGCGAGACCAATCGCACTAAATCGACGCGCCTTTAAGTGAATTTATTAAAAAAAAATTTTTTTTTGGAAGTTTGAGATGCAGAAACAAAATAATCAGTATTCCAGATGACTAGTGAGATTAATGAGACACAAAAAAAAGAAGAAGAAAGTTTATAGCTCTTGTAACCATTTTGAATCAAGAAAAAAAAAACAAAAATAAATTCACTTAAAGGCGCGTCGATTTAGTGCGATTGGTCTCGCAACGATCTAGGAGGTGAAATGCATTTCTCCGCCAATATTTTCGCGGTTCCTGGGTTGTTTTTCTCCGCCTTTCTCCGCTTTTCTCAACGCTGAGAAAAGCGGAGAAATTTTTCTGAATAGCCCCATAATTGACCGACAATTTTTTAAACAGCCTGTAGTTACAAACAAAAAAAGCATCAATGTAACTACTGTGTGTTATCTGTGTATCCCCCTCAGAATATGTAAATTTTGCAGGGAATTCTCGGAAAATTAATCTTCAACGAAGTTCACGACGAAATTTGGTGGTTTTTTCTGGGTCTCTTGATTGTTGGCCTAGTTTTGTTGCTAGGTTATCCAACATCCGACGACGAAAAAGACGATTAAATCGGAGGTAGTCAAGGATTTTTCTTATTTTTTCTTCAAATTCAAAACCAAGCATGAATATTTTGATTTTCTTCTCCTTGTTCCTCTTATTTTTAAAAACGAACTGTGAATCTACTACTGAATATTCCACTCCTGAGAGCAGTTCGACTACTACTGGAAGCAGCTCCAAAACTACTACCGGAAGCAGCTATACTTCTGTGTATGACAGTAGTTCTACATCTATTACTGGTAGTAATTCGACAGCTACTAGTGATAGCAGCTCGACGAACACCGCCACTCAAAGCAGTTCCCCATTTTCATCCACAGATGGTTAGAATTTTCCTTGAATTCTTTTCCTTGAGTTCTCATTTTACATACTGTAGGTAGTGCTACACCGGACAAAATGGTCGCCTACACCACCAAACAAAAAACAATCTTCTTGGCGTGTTGTGGTGGAACATTTATTCTTCTAATTGCTCTGGCAATTCTCTCCGGTCTCTCTGATACGATAGCTCGGTCCCGACAGAAGGCCAAGAGAACACATGC
The DNA here is from genome assembly GCA_900536415.3 of Caenorhabditis sp. 38 MB-2015. NCBI lineage: Eukaryota > Metazoa > Nematoda > Chromadorea > Rhabditida > Rhabditidae > Caenorhabditis > Caenorhabditis quiockensis. The sequence goes on along the minus strand of LR548686.1, from coordinate 466,506 downwards.
ATAAGATAACAAAGATTTGATGTTTATTACAAAAATGAAGTTATTACAATGACAAAGTTGAAATTTTTGGAAAAAAAGAGATCAAAAAATTTACAGGATTGCAACGTCCTTCTCCTCCGAGGTGCTGCGGAGGGAGTTGAAAATCTTAGTCATGTCGACGATTTCAATTTCGTTTTTGCGAATTCTCTCACTGAAATAAAAAATAACTTTCGTGATGCTTGGTTTTTTTTAACAAGAAAGTTTCTATATGTAGACAAACTATGATATTTCGGAAAACTATTAAACGTACCGCAACAACATCAAAATAACACCTAATATGTTGCGACCTTCGGCGAAAATCGGACATCCTTGTACAGTTGTATCATTCAATGGAAATGTTCCCGGAATGCGAATTTGTCGCACACCTGAGCTCTGCAAATCTTCGATCCATTTCTTTATTCTCGGAACACCACATCCAGTTCCATAAATGCTGTCGCCTTTAAATGCGTGGACTAATAAATGATCCGTGGATTCTTTGAGTGCTTCGCGAAGATGCGCTGATTGCGAAGCTTTGGCGAGAAGAGAAATTTGGATTGTGTCGAGGCCTTTGGTGATGCGCCACGCGTCAACTGTGCTTTTATCGACCTATAACAATTTTTCTTGGACTTTTGATACTTATAAGATTTTTTTCAACCTAGAGTTTATTCGACAATCAAAGAAATCAGTACGTACCTTTGCGTCTTTCAAAGCTTCTTTTGCCATTTGGCTAAAGGATTGTTGCGTAGAACTAGTAGAACTCGTCAAAATCGGCACACCATTCTCATCACGAACTGATGCCAACAATTTTTCACTCACTGATCCCGTCAAATCTCGCACTTTTTTGCATTGATAATAATGGTCACAGCTGGTATAGATTTGACCGTCTACGAAAACCGGAAAATTGTGCTGAGTAGTGAAAACACTGTCAAATCCATGAAATGCCACAATGTTTTCGGGATTACAGTTTAGGTTGATGACTGGAGCATTATCGTCTAGAGGAACGAATGGAATGTCGGTTTTACTGTTTGAAGGTCCAAAGTGACGACGAAAACCTCCACGACCACCTCTGAAACCTCCTCGGCCTCGTCTACTGAACCCACGCGATGAACTCTGCTGAAAACTTGACCATTCGCCATTCCATTGACTGGGCTGATTGGCCGCTTCTGTAATATTCGAAATGAAGAATAATAGCAGGAAAGAGGAAAACAATACGTCTTTTCCCTCCGAGGTTGTTCTTCGTTTTTCCAACCTTCGGTGTTGCATTCGGTGTTGCATTTGTTCTTTTTGGTGTAATAAGCTCTCTTTTCACTGAAACGGGTGTTTGCACTTGCTTTTTAACCTTCTTATTGCCCGGTTTTGTCGGAAAAGATCCCTGAAACCCGAAAATTATTCAGTAAAAGTTGTTGGACAACCTGCGTGAAAGCAGCTGACGAAGACGAAGCAGGATTGTAAGCAGTCAAAGAAGGGAAGCTTGGATTATACTGAAACAGTTCATTTTCGATTTCAAAAAAACTATATGAATCGCAAGAACCTCGTTTGATGGAGTCGCCCAACTATAACTGAAAAACAAAAATAACAGAGTTCAAATTAGTTTCGAAAATACCTTCCATTGTAAGATTCCCAGCCCGACATTTATTTAAGCTGCAAAATTCACGTTTTTTTCAGAAAAAACAAGAAAAAATAAAACTGATTGTCAATGGAGCGAACATTCACTGGCTGCCTTGGTTATCTAGTCCCTGCGTGCACGGCCATCTTGGCGTTAAAAAATGTGTCGCAAACATTTTAGAGCCATGTAAGTTAACGATGTAAGTTAACGGTCAGACTCTTTCAGTTTTTTACTTTTGTATTTAAATCTTTTTTACGAAATTCGCTTTTTGTCCAACTCACTTTGGAATTAGTTTTTTTCTATTGAAATAGAGAATAAACGAATTTTTTTTAACTATCTAAAGTTTCAAATCAAGAAATGACTCGACTCAGCCAATCAAGAATAACTTTAAAAAATTAAAACTATTTTTTTTTGTTTGTAATTATAAGGTTGTTGTTGAAAAATTATTATCTTCTCGGGGTTCTCTCGATGGTTTTGTTTTAAAAAATATGCAGTATCCAAATTTCTCCCAAAAGCGCTATATTTAGAAAACAAAAACAAAAAAACACATAAATATTGTATACACCATCTCGTAACCCTGACTACAGTTGCCAACTACCCTCCCTCAACTTTTCGCAAACAAAACATAACATAAAGTCTAAATATGCAGATCGACTACAAAATCGAAACTTTGGCCGGAGAACCGAATTTGGATCCCAATCTTCTGATCAACAAAGAATGGATAAGTGAAAAGTTAGTTTACATTTTATTTTATTTTTTCGGCCTTCTTTTTCTTGGCTTTACCTCTGAACTTTTCCAGAAATCCGGACTATCCACTAGAAGTGAAATTTGGCTTATCGAAATTCAGCGAAGTTGAAAAAATCGAAATCGTCGCCCACAACACATTCATTCCTCAAAAACTCGCTATTTTCTCAACAAACTTCATCGGAGAAGTCGAATTCAAAAAACCTGGAGATGCAAAATTTGAGTTGAAGAATATATTTCTGGATGAAAAATGCGATTTTCTCATTTTCAAAGTCTACGAACCTTATCCAGATAACAACGAGGACTCGCAAGTCGGTTTGGTAGATGTCAAACTTTTCGGAAAATATATGCCAACTGGGGAGAATCCTCCCGAAGGAATTATCAATGATAAAATTCCCGATAGAAAATATTCAAAAGAGTTTATGGCGATGATTGAGGCAATTGAGAAGAATAAACAAATTGCGGTTGCTGTGAGTTTTGCTAGTTTTCATTTTAGGAATAAAAATAATGTGACCATTGAAGATGTGAGGTTTTGGGCTTTTATTAACTGCAGGGTTGCTCAAACGGGCTTTCGGTCTTTTTACAAATTGCTAAACAACTCCTCATCTGAAAATCTGAAAAAAAGGCCAATATTAACGAAACGGGCCGGCCCGCGGGGCCCGTTTGAGCCGGCCTTTTTTTCTTCAAAGAGTCGAGTCATCTCTAAAATCTCACCTTTGTCTATAATTAATACTATAAGTAATTGTTTTTTCAAAAATTTCTTCATTTCCAGAACGAGGATTTCAAATTAGCAAAGTCAGCACAACTTGCTGTTCGACAATTGAAAAAATCAACGAAAGAAATGGAAGAATTGGAAAATGATAAGAGCGAAGCAGTTCAAGGTGGGGATTATCAGCGAGCCATTGATCTACAGGATGAGATTACGATTTTACGGTCGACTGTCATCGCATCAATCGAGCCTAGACTTTTGAATAACACAATGGTGAGATTGCATATCTGAAAATATTAGCTCAAAAAACGTTTCAAATGGGCTTTAAAAAAACGGTAAAGTTATCGGTATTTTCAAAAGATCATACATTTGAAAGAACTACAGTGTTTGTATATGTGACTCATTCTAATTTTCAGAAAACCAATGACGAAATTCATCGTCCGAAAAACCTCTTCATCGAAACGGACGAAAAACCTCCGAGTAAGCCGAAACTCTACGAACCAGTTGGTGAGTATGAAGTTTCCTCCAGATAACTTCTGTAAAGAAGTGTATTCGAGCGTTCCGTCTTTGATCTGAGAGTAATTCCTTTCGAAAATACATCTTGAAACGAAAACACTTTTCGCCAAAAGTCAAAAACACTTTGTAATTTGCTTCCTGTTATTTGTGAAAATTTCTGCATAATTTCCAATCCTGCTTCATTCAGATTTGTCCCCAACCGAAGTACCATCCGATCCTGCTCATACGTATCTTCAACCATCAAAACGACGGCCGAACACAACTGAGTCTCGAAGTTCATCTAATACCAGCCGAAGGACCTCGCTTCGGTCGAGTTCGAGTGCAAGTAGAAGCACCGCAACACCAAAAAGATCAGCCCCATCAACTCCAAAAACTCCATCACGTCGCCGATCATCAGCATCATCCACTACTACGACCAACAAATTCATGGAGAAAGAAAACATGATTGTGCCAGCTGCACTCCGTCGAACTTCGTATCAGATTCCGGAGGATGAGCAAGATTTTTCAAGAAGCTCGGATGTTCAAGAGTTGACCGAAAATCAAGTGCTCGAAATGATTCCACCAGATGGACGAGGCAATATTCGAAGTTCCATCTCTATTTTTGGGCTTCCAATAATCGCTAAAATCTACTCGAAACAGTTTGAAAACCGGAAAGAAGCTGTTAGCGAAATTCGACAACGCATTGATAAAATGTCTAATGATGAGTTACATTCAAACTTCGAAAGTGTCAACTATCTGATCATTCACATGCTCAAAGACCCTCTCTATTTGGTATACAAAGACGTTTTGTTGTTATGGCATCATTTTTGCACGTCGAGATTGGTAGAATTGAGATTAGAAAGGATGATGAATCGTGTTTCAGCAGAAAGCGTCGAAATTTTCGCATCTCGAGTTCTCGCAAGTGTAAGTTTGTTTTTGTTCCAGCAACTTCCAGAAAAAAAATAACCCTAGAGCTCTTCCAACTAGACTCGTTTCCAGGACAAACGAATAGTCAACGATACTATGAAAACTTTTCGAGATGCCTCAAAACTATCATTTATTGCAAAATCGTATAGTGGCAAACTACTCACGTCGAATTCGAAAAATCTGAAAGGTCGTGCAATTCTTATCGATCTTTTAGCAAAGCTACACGATATTCCGAACGATGAAGTGTGAGTTTAGCTTTTCGTCAAAAAAACCAAAATACGGATTTTCTCCAACATATCCCACTCAACTTACTTTTTCAGAGGATTGACAGCCAGTTCGACAAGCTCGTTTGCCACAAAATGTATACAGATTTCGGACCAGCAAGTTAGAACGATAGGAAAAGACTTGATGCTCAAGTTATTCAAAAATGGAAAAGAACAGGTAAACTTGTACATGTCGTTTCTGTGGGTTTAGTCTTTGATTTAAAAAATCCACCTATATGTGCTTTTTACAGACTGTTCGTCAGGAACTACATAAGTTTGCCGTAAGTGATCCCAACAACCCGACTTATCAAAAAATACTTCGACAAATCGGTCCATCAAAAAAACCTGCAGATGCTAAGAAAATAAGCTTCATGCTATAAACTTTTCAGCTTGATCCAATAACAATAACAACAACAAATATATTATTATGTCCTACGCTATCTTCTGAATTCTTATCTACTTCGGGATTCGTCTCAATTCATGACTTAGCCAAAGTACACAAGAAAGAAGAGCCATTGATCCAGATTGATGACAAGCGGCAAGCCACACTGGCACATAGTTTATCTGAAAAGAAAAAATACTGTTTTTTGCAGGTTATAGGCAAGAAGGCCTTGACGTTTGATTTCACGTTGTGTTGAAACCAAGTCGTGTTGATAACTGGTGGCTCATGGGAAAGCATGAAGTCAACAGTTTCAGTTAGAACATGAATTTCGGAAGAAAGATTCTTTAAGATTTGAACACATGGCTCTAGTCTAATTTCTGAGAGAGTAGACGAGAAATTTAGTTTAAAAACATACCAAAGTTGTTACACCCAACGCAGCTTGTCCGAAAACAGCAGCCACGGACAAATTCAGCGCTAATCTTGTTCTTTTCGGAAGTGCCATACGTCGTCCTGCCAGATATGTGGCTAACACTGTAGCCGTTGTCAAATAAGCCAAGTTCCGATGAATGAATTGTACAGTGACATCGTTTTCGAAAAAGTTTTTCCATGCAGGCGTTCGCGAAAGCATATTTTCTGGTATCCATTTGTCGGCGAATTTAGGCCATGAGTTGTAAACGAGACCAGCATCGAGTCCGGCCACAAAAGCTCCCATTATTGCTGTGGTGAAGACTAGAAGTTTCGAGGAGTGCGTGAGACCACGGAGAGCACCCAGTTTGCCCGGAACTTTGGAGAGCTGAAAAAAACTCGCTTGGTTATTTGATAACGGAATTCGATAGATTGTGAAGAACATCGACAATTACCACATTCCATCAGAGCCATTCTTATGAGAGAAATAAAGAGTACAACTAGAACTGTCAAAAACAATCCCGTTTACGACTCAGGTAACATCTAAAAACTCACATCATTCGGTTTAAGCAAGTGAGTGAGACCATTGTAAAAAAAGACGGAATACAAGAAGAAAGCCATCGTTAAATGTGTTGCTAATCGATACTGAGAAACTCTCGGAATATCAGACGAATTTTTCGACGGGTCCAATCCTGACTTCACCATCCACCAACCTATTCCACCCTGCGCTAACAATAGTCCTGTCGCCACCGCCATTCGTTTCTTCATCCCCGAACTGAAACTTCCACGAGCCCAGAAATAAGCACACGGAATCAAAAAGACTAAACCGATCGCTCTTCCCCACATTCGATGTCCGTACTCCATACTCCAGATGAATTTGAACTCATTTAGGGTCATCTCATGACTGGACGATTTACTGAAAGAAATTCTTTGATTTTGTGAGCAAACGCGTACTTTTAACGTACTATTTGTACTCCGGATAAGCTTTGTATTTCTCAAACTCTTCTTCCCATTCTTTTTGATTGAATGGAGGTTTCATTGTTTTGAACAAATCCCAGTTAACCATGCTTAGACCAGATTCTGTTAGTCTGTATATTTTCAAAGAAGTGCTTGAGATTTTAGAAGTGATTACCGTGTTACTCCTCCTATAGCAACAGCTCCATAACACATCCCAGCACATCCCATCAACCACCATCCTATTCGACGTGTCGATTTTTCATTTTTCGCTTGAACTGTCGACATACATCTTTGAATAGTATTCGTTTTTCTAAATAAATGTGTTTTGAATCGTTTTGGAAAATTAAAACTTACAAGCTTTTGGTTAGCAATGTAATTCTGCTCCACATCATCTTAAATCGAAGCTCTCACAAAGAACAGATGAAAAAAAAACAAATATCATAAATGGACATCCATTCAATACTACTGAACAACGAAACTGGGTGGGTGGATATTCATAAACAAAAAACCAAAAACAGTTGAAATTCTACACTAGGGTTGCAAAACGGGTGTGGCGGGTGTCAAACAGAAAGAGGAGGACGGGTCACCCGTCGCACCCGTTTTACAACCCTATTCTACACTAAAAACGGGTAAAATTATTACAGTTGTTGCATTATTCATACTTTCATCTTTCAATGGCTCACGCTGTGTCCTTCGGTTGGTGGAATCGGCAAATTTGGTGTGAAGCCCAATGTTTCAAACTTAAAGCGCCAATAAGCAACCACCTGTAATAATATAATAAGAATAATTGAAAACTTAAATGAACGTGGAAAAAATTCAGTTTTTCGAAAAAATACTGACCATTCTATCCCAGATATTCGATACATCATTCATTGCAGGTCTGACATCCAAAATTGTGAAGAGCTTTGATTGTGGATCAACAGCGCCTCCATCATAGTAATCAATGATATATTGAACCTATAAATCAGCTGTAGTAAAGATAATAAACTCAAAGTTCCTTACATCTTTCGCTCCACATCGGTCAACAATCCAATCATGTCTGTCAAACGGATAATCATATCCAAGGAATAATTTGCGGAATTTAGCACGAGGTGAAATGTTTTTGGCGTCTCCCTTGAAACTTTTCAACTTTGGATTTGCGCACTCTCTGAAAAATGGTTTTTTATTGGCAAATATAATTTTTTTAATCAAAACTCACGGATGAAGAAGATTTTCCCATTTCATAACCTCTCTCCAAGCTTCTTCATTATTTGCATTATGAATACTAATAATATTATTCATATCCTTCTGTGACAGTTGATCATCTTGCCATCTCCAACCCTTTCTGAAAATCAAACGATTCTGATTGTTGAGGCACATGTTGTAACTTTCTTACTTCAACATGGCATTCCAGAACATTTGAGGACTTGGGTATGTCCAGGTATCCTCTGTTCCCGAGCGTGGAATCGTCGACTTCTCACGTTTTGTAGGTAGCGCGAAAGGTTGGTCAGGCGCAGGTTTTTGATTCGGATGTTCCAGTTCATTGTTGAATGGACTCATTTTCCCATCAGCTCCAACTGGACATCCACCTTCTCCACAGTTTTCTCCAGAAGCAGCCGCAGCACGTTGTTCAGGAGTTAATGGGCATTCCGTACCTCAAATAATGATTCGTCTTTCAAGAATGCTTTTCCCCTGACCAATTATCTATTTCGAAACTGCTTGTAATTGCATCATGGTAAAAACAATGAACACAAGTAGCCACAATAATTTCAAAATCGAGCCTAAGTAACTCACCAGCAGCTGCCATTGCATGTTGCGCTGCTCGGATTCGTTGCGCTTGCTCTTGCGGCGAGGAGGTGTCTTGAACCTACAATTTCGAATTTTCAAATATCAGGCTGTTTCAAAACAAGTAAATACCTTGTTCGTGGTAGGAGTAGATTGTCCAGCACCCATCTGTAAAACTAGAAATAAAATTCGAAATTTAAAACAATAGGAAAGATGGTAACTGAAAAAAAAGAAATAAAAATATTTTAGCCCATTTACTTTAGCGTATGTTAAACAAAGGGCAACTCGTAAACTAACGGAGTATCGTTGTTTCATTTCATTTAATAGGATTTTTCGAAAAAGGAAGACAATTTTACAATTGAATGGGAGTATATAAATATTTACATTGACTATTCAGAGACGACGAAAAAATTATGTTTTTAATTATGCTAAGCTGAACCCAATCAACATTCCAGCGGCAAAACCACCAAAAATCCAACGATTATCATAAACAAATGTGTCTTCGGTGAGCTTTGACAGAACTGGCAAATTTGTAGCTCTGAAATTTTAAACCGGTGTGAAGCGAAAATTTTCCTCTTACCTGTCTGACACTTTCTTCTTCAAGTTGTTCAAGTCTCTTTTGATTTTTGATTCGTTCAATGTTATGTATCCTTTGTGTATAGCGTATTGAGCGAGAAGAAACGATATTCCGACTGTTGCGGCCACTAAACGACCACCCTGTAATGATATTTATTGATGATACTATTGCTATTTTTATTTCAGAAATTGAAAGACTTTAAGAGTGCTTGAGGATTTATTTCTGAAAGATATTGTCCGCAACTAAATGATTACCACTCGCTTACTATATTTTCAATAGTCAGTGCGAAATAGTTCAAAGTTAACGCTTATATCCACGAAAGTTTCGTGGATACGGGCACACTTGTTTCGGTACTTCTATTGTGATAGCGGGCGCGACTAGTTGCGAAATTGGCAATTTTTAATTAGGTCGAAGTTTAAAATTTACCTTGGTCAAAAAATATCCCGAAACCGTTCCAAAGCCGGCTCCTACTCCCATTTGCGCGGGTGGCGATTGTTTTTTCAAATCTATCATAAACACCAACACCTTATCTACCCAAGCAGATCCTTTCTTCTCGATGCACATTTACACTGGAACACAGAGCTTGTTAAAAAAAGGAAAAACCACAAATATTCGAAAATGTTAGCACTACATTTCAAGCCGGAAATATGTTGTAGCTGAAATAAAATAAAACTCATTTATGTATGCACACGCGGGATTTTGAGAAAATAAATAGAAAGGGAATAAGTTAAAAATATTGATTGACAAGGAAACATATTTTGAATCGGGAGAAGTGGGGATCTTCAGTTTTGTGTAAGGATTTCACGAGCTTGTACGCTAACAATGTTTTCCATTGATGAGACGTCTTTTCGCCATTCCGCAATACGAGCAGACATTTGAAGAATCTGCAAAAAATATATATTCAAATCGTTTTTATTGGTTTTATATCTGAACATCGCAAATGTACATTCAAATATTTATGAATGGTTTTTAAGCTCATACAAAATACTTACCTGTGAATTATCAAGTACTCTTGGCTGAACCCATGTAACGTGCACAATTTGTTCGACTTGATTGATATCACCACGAATTAAATCCTTGCTCAATGCTTTCATCACCAAAAACTCAACCTCGTCAACTGGAACTTGACATTTCTCAGCAACTTCTTTGAACGAGATGTTTCTTCCTTTTGATGGGCGGGCTAATGCGATCTGAAAAATACATCATTTATAAGACAAAATTTAAAAGACAACTTGATGAAAACACGATTTTCAAAAACTGATCTTCAATGAATCGATAAAACGAGAATATTTTTTGAAAAACTCACATCCATAACAGCCATAAGTCTGATTTTTTCCACTAAAAATTCTTTCTGTTTCTTCAAATCGTCCCAACCTCCCCATTGTGATTCTAACGAATAGAATTTCGGTAAATCACCACTGTTGAATGCAAGAAGAACGTCAACAATCCATTTTTCGCCAGTTCCATCCAACGATTTTAAAATGGGGTGGGCCAAAAGCTCCCCGAAGTTGTGAACATTTTGTCCGAGCAATGCAGCAAACCCGATCAAAACCGCTTGTATCTGTTTCTCTTCTTTTGTCAATTTACTAACATCTTCAACTCCCAAATAACGAAGTGCTTCGCGATAATACCCAGCAAAATCTCCGATTTCTCGCAAATACAGCGATGAAACTTTGTAGAATGGTGCGTGAACTTCAGTGACACCGATAAGTGTGTCAACTTCTTTTTGTGTCGAATCGATTTGATCTCTAATAGTTTTGAGGTCGACAATTTGATCGTTTTTCCCCTTGTGTGACAAACGCAATTCAATTTCTCCGGTATGAAGTCGCGCAAGTGCGATTCTATCTTTGGCAATGACAGTTTGAATTTTTTGCAAGAATTCGATTCCTTTTTTCTTGTCCTTGTTATGAATGAACTTGGAAATTGGAATACTGATCTCAACAAGTCTCAATGGATTGATTCTTAGCTCAAATTCAGAAACAAATTTCTCGTAGAATTCTTCAAGATTCAAATTCGCAACAAACGCCGGCTTATTGACCAAAGTTTTCGTTAAAACTGTCAATTGATGCCAAAGCCTAAACTCTTTCGATGATTTGAGAAACATTTTCAGAAAACTCACTTTTTAACATAATTGTCATGCAAATTCTTCCAATCATCCGCAATGGGTCCTTTCGCGGAATTTTGCTTAGAAGAAAGATAAGATTCCACTTTCTCAGCAACCATTTTCTGTAATTTAATAATCTGCAATCGATTTGGATTTTGGAGTAAAACAAAAACGAGAACACACAAAAAAACAAATTCAAATTATTTGTCAGCGTAAAAAGACGCACATATATAGATGGCCGAGTGAGTCCCACAACGAAAAAATTGGTTTCCTAGTCCACAAACATAGTGGCATTTTAAAATTTATTATTCACAAAAGAAAAGTAGCTAAGATCACTAGATAAAACGTATTTGGAGGTTTATAATTCGAAAGACGATCAGTAGAGCGTCGTAGTTGATTATATTTACACGCCGGCGGTATGTTATTCCACCGAATTTTCATCATTTTGAAAAATGCTTCTTTGTTGTTTTCGAACATCCTAGAAGTTATCTGAAAAAAATGTCTGGTGAAACAAATTCCACATATCCTGATGCTTCTGGAATATAATTCTATATCAATAGCGTCCTCTCTACAATACTTGAATAGTGCAAACCTCACAATTTCACTGCGATATCCACAATATTTCCCGTGTTCTTGAATGAAGCAGTTGGAGAAATGTTCGAAATCCATGCAAATATTTTCGAGATTCGTTTGTGATTGGTTCTTAGCAAAATTTTGAAAATCAAGTTGTAGTCGCGCGGTCTGAAGTCGACACGCACCAGATAGTCGCTCCCCATTTTCTTTCCAACAAGGGAATTGTGCACGAACTTCTGAAATTGTTGAATTTCCGATGGGATCTTGAAAGAAATAAAAACGAGGCCTCTTTAACTTAATGTTATCCAGAATAGTTAAACGCGTCAAATTCGAACTAAAAATTTGAAACTGGTAAAAACACCACTTTAAAAGCAAAAAAGGTAAATATTTTAACTAACCTTCAAGATTTGAACACGAATCATGCCACCCTCTAATCGCTGCCAGGATATAGGAAGCATCTTGTGACTGATTACAGTTCCTCAAACACTCTTCCAACAATCGATTTCCTCTGATAACGAAGATTTTCAAGTTTTTTTTTTTCAAATATTCAAACTCACTTGCAAATTGCTTGTAATTTTGCGTACGCCGCCGTTTCGTTTCCAGTCTTTTTCAGTAATTGTAAAATTGGCAGGGTGAATTCATCGGACCACTCGTTCTCCATCTGAAATCGAATATTCAAGAACTCAATTTTCGAATTGTGATGTACGGAAATTACGATACCAAGGCTTCAGCAGGTTTACATTCAAAAAATTGCTCACCTCTTTCATATGATTATCCTTACATCTCAAAACACAATGATTAATCATTGTTTCATCGCAAACTACAGTAATCCAAAAAACCGACAAGAGAAGCCAAACCCAAAAACGCATCATTTCGAAAATGAATACGACACCATTCAAAATTGGCCGAAACTCATCACTTTTTCATCGGGAGTGGCCTGAGTGTGTGAGTAAAAGTAAATGGGATTTTTGAGAGACTCGACAAATGTGTGTTAGCTTTTTTTTTCTTGTCGTCGGTGTCATAACCCGCCCCGAGGCTATATACCCATGGGACATATTTGAGAGCAAGTGTAAATTTATTTTCGCTCGCGCGCGCGCGACACCTAAAAAGAAGAGGAAATGTTGTTTTTTCTTTGATGAAGGAAGGACAAGTTGCTTTTTTTTTTCGATAGGAACAGACCTTCAAAAATAATACAGCATCATGATGGGATGAGTCGATTTGATATACAAACAAGCTTTCACCATAAATTTGTAGTCTTCACTTCTTCGAAAATTCAAACTGATTCCAACTAACAATGAACGATTATCATCCCTGAAATTTGAAATACGAGCATAAAAATTTAAGGGTGAACATTCCAGTCAATTTTAACACCATCGGCGCCGACCTTTCAAGCCTATAACCCTATAGCTTAAGTGCAAGACTCTTGTAGATTGCACCTTTTGGTCTTTTAGGCTTAGGCTCAGTCTTACTGATTTTCACCATAGGCTTATGTTTGGGGCAACCTTAGGTTTAGGCCAAATGATTTTAATCTAAGGTCGAAGTTTCCAGACTGCGCCTAATCGGTATTCATGCTTAGAGATATATGTATGAGATTATGTACCACACTACACCTTCAAAATTTCGAGGGTCTTGCAAATATGGTCGACATTGGCGTGTGATGGAACTCTTAAATCGCTGATAAACTTTGAAATCTGATAAAATCTTGAATTTTGCTCAAACTTCGTTCACATTCGGTAAAAACATCGAAGTGTGCTGTTAATGTTGAATGCACACTTAAATATAACCTGCCAAAATTATCAACCAAAAAAAAAACCAATTAGAAAACACCTGAATGCTGTTGTCTGATATGCACTTTTTTACATCTCCAACTTCTTTTTCGTGTTAACAAATATTTCAACCGAAAAGTGAACGCTGATTTTTCGTGCAATTTTTTTTTGCGATTTCAGATGACACTGCCCAAATTTTTGTGTTGTTTTCTGTTTTCTAAATCGGAACTCAACATCGCGTTTTGTCTTAAAACTCGCGGATTTCCGCCATGTTCAAAAGACGGGCGAACAAAAATTGGGCTTTTTCAAAAAAAAAAAAAAAAAACTGGCAAGATTTATGATCACGAAACCAGACATTCGATTTTTCGGCTTGAAAAAAAAACACATTTTTTTTGAACGTTGAACGCAACACAAAAATAATTATTTTTGCCAGACCTGCACTCAAACTATCACAAGTTTGTCCCTCCGCTCAAACACCAAACATCTCATGCCCATTTGAGAATTATTAGTAAATTTTTTTCTGCTCCCTAATCTTAAGTCTTATCTGATCTGCACACGGATTAGATATTATATTTTGTTTCAAGTGAAAAGTAAGCAGATTAAACTTTGTTTTTTTCCTTCTCCAAAAAATATAATATTCAATTCCAGAGAAATTCATCTTCCAGCTGAAAAAATCGCGCATATCACGCGATTTTCAGCTTTTTCAGACAAGAACTATATATATGTCATTTGCTCGGTGCTGGCTGAAAATATAATTTTCCCTTCTCTTTCTCTTTTTTCCACAAAAAAAAAACATAAAACCTCAAAGTTCATGAATTTTGCCGAAGGCTGAATATTCATTGAGCACAGCGAAAAAAAGAGAGAATATATATATAAAAAGCCCCCTTAGATTTTCTCTGACTGAAAATGAATATAAATAGACATACACATTAGGTAGTCAACAATTATTATTCTTGTTTTTCATTCAGAAGAGAGTAGTAGGTACAGTAATCTATCAGGAAGCGGAAGCTTCAAAAATTATATTTCTGAATCCGGCCTTTAAAAGTCCTTGTTTACACCTCCTCTTGAAATCTAAAAATATCCGCAATTTTCAATTGGATTAGCGTCGCCTGGGGCAACAAATTTCCGGGGTTCTGCTCGAAAAAAGCCAAAAATGGGCGGAGCACATTTGTCTGAAAATGATGTAGGGGCGTGGTTTACGCAAATGAATGAAAAACATGTTTTTTTGTGAATAGGGGCACAACTCGGTGTGGTGCTCAATCATCATGAATTTTTTAATCGTTTTCTCTCTTCACTACATTGAAACCAACCGTCGATTCTCTTTTTCTTCTCCAAACTCCATATTATAACATACATATAAACAATTGAAGTGGGTTGTGTCTTGAATTTCAGCTCACGTGTTTTCAGACAAAAAAACCTTTTCCCTTCCCTCTCTGAATAAATAATTCCTATATATACACAAGTTTTTTAATAACATATAATGGCTTATTCTCCCAACCTTTCTCTACTATGCTCTTTTTCTTTCATACATCCTTTTTTCTCATTTTGAGATGTGTATTTTCTATAGAATTCTGTGTCACGAGAAAGAAAAACAACATTTCAAGAGAAAAGAGATAAGTTCAACAGCATTTCGCTGGAAAGCTCTTTTTTTAATTTCATAGAATCACAGTCATGGGTTCTATTTTGTTTGTCTCATTTGTTGTGCAAAAAACTACAGTCATAATTTACTGATTGAGTTTCAGCATAATATAGAAAAAACAAACACCGATAATTTGACCAAATTCCATTTCATATTCGAAAAAACAAGATTACCAATAAGATTGAATTTGGTTGTGTAATTGCAGCCTTAAATTCAGGTGGAAAATAGGAAGTTTTTATAATAAAAGTCATTTTCTATTGATAATAATAGTCATTTCTGACCCTTGATAAAAACTTGGAAGATTTTTGATGTCAAAATCGATTTCTTCTAGTCTAATTACTCTACAAAAGTTCATTTAAGCCTATTCTGAGCGGGAATATTAGAACTACAATAACCTGGTATCATCGATTGTTAAGATATTATAAAAATATTAATTATCGACAAAATCTGGATTTTCTCAGAAATATCAGTCAAAACACAAACGGTGAAGCACTCTATTGATAATCCTGCTTTTCTCAGGTTCAAAAGGGTGGAATTATTCTAAAAATTATCTCATTGGAGATATTTGAACATTCGAGAGAGCAAAATTTACTATGAAATTTGCTTAAAGTGTTAACTTCATCTTCGCTCAAAACGAAAAAAGGTTCCAATATCAAGAAATTACAAAAGGTCACGTTGCCATTAATTTTCAGCCTAAACCAAAAATTATAATATTATTGGAACCCAATATCGCGTGCCTAAAATTAAAACTCTTGTCGAAATTTCTCCCAACACTCTTCAATGATTAACAAACTTTCTATGAGAATGCTAATTTTCAATCAAACCAAAGCTCGTTTTTGTTTTTTTTTCCACCACTGCGTTTGACGTGTTTGTTATTTTCTCGCTCATCTCAAATTATTTTTTTATGCAATTTTTGGACAAAAAACTGGCTTCTGAATTCTAGCTATTACACACACGGTTTCCTCAATTCTGAAACCCAATGTCCGTTAATCAAACCTAATTCAAAGTTTATGTTATGCTTTCTCTTATTATATTATCTAACCTACTCTTTTGTAACGCATATTATGAACAGCAACAAACGAGTGAGCTCAATATGAAACACTCGATCAATTTTTTCTACTACCATTTTTTTCAAGTTTGATAAATCAAGAACTTTAAGTTCAAAAATTTGTTGACACAGTTTCATTAGGCAGGAAATTAAGAGAAATTCGAGAGAGTGTGCGAATCAATGAGACGCTGACACTCGAATAATTGTTGTTTTCGCTGATTTTTTTGGTCTTCTCACAAGCTCACTGCTTCTTAATTAAGTTTTTCTCTTCTCTTCGTTTCATTTTTTTTCTATTTCTCTCGAAAAAATAAAATCAGAAATCTTCAGAAATGGCATCATCGCAAGAGGAACAACCACCAACAGGTTTTAACATGGGGTTCGTTCAATTAACAAAATTGTGTTGTGAATCTAAACCGAGAATTTTTTAGACATCGTCACTCGCTGACAATCGAAACCAACCCTTTGCATCTTCTTCCTTCGAACATGCGAAGATTCTCACAGGTAATAACCAAAAAGTTAACTAGATATAGTTTTGAAAACCTATTTTTTATACTTCGGAAGTTTGAAAATGTGTTTTTTCCGACCATTCGAGTCGTAAACTTCCAGTAAAAACCTTTTGAAAGCAGTTTTTATTCCTAGCCTAAAAGTGGGCTCTGTTCATAACTGAAACTTGAACTTTCCTTCCAAGAACTCGGCCAAATTGGAGAATGAGTCAGTCTGTTGCAGAGAAAAAACACGATTTTTTATTATATAAAGTTAATCTATTATCCAAAATTCAAATTTCTCGGTTATTGTAGCTGCAGTTTTCCCACTCAAAATATTCTGAAGCATTTATGGAATTTTTCTCGATGAAGCGCGTTTAGCCGATTGAATTTTGGCTTATATGTAACGTTTATATTTTCATCAAAATTTCTGAAACGGTTTTTCAAAATTTAAATTATGCGCAGCGGAAAATTCTGCTCTAAAAAGAAGAATCAGACTAGAAAAAGCATATTATTTACTCGTTTTTTGGTTTAAATTGCGTGTTTTAGTTTGATTAATGACCGAAATTGGCTGAAATAATTTTAATTGGAATTTAGATTTCTAGTCTCAAAAATAAGAACGTTTTTTTCAAACCTCTAGAATTCTGTATTTAAAAAAAAAAAGTGCAGCATCATTTCCATAACTTTTAGGCTGACACTGCTCGCCACCCAGCGGCTCCACTTCTCTCTAAATTGGCAGCTCGCCAAAAAATCGCTGAAGAGAACAAGGACAACGACAAGACCACGTCGACCGACTCGAAATGAAACGACACAATGACTCTTGTAAACAGAAAAATGAAAACGAATAAAAATTTCTTTGCGACCGGGATCTTATGGCTACATATGTACATGGAATGTGTGTGTGTTTTTGGGATCAGGGCTGATCGAAAACGGACTATCGAAATGCTTGAAAATTAAACAAGGATTTTTTAAGTAGAAAAAATAGCAAAAAATCAGTCTCAAAAAGTTACGATAGTCCGGCTTCGTACAAACCTGAAAATTGGGACGATGTGTGTTGTAACAAATTATAACGTTAATAGTGCAAACAATAAGAGAAGTGCGGGATTGATAAGTCGATTGGCTGAATCTGGAACCATCGAATCTCTCGTAATGCTCAAGTTTTTCGGCTGTGATGATGTTGCAAATGTGGATGATGCATTTTCAGTCGGTTTTGTCACTTCCACAGTTCCAATCGTTCTGCACAAGAAAACGAGACACATTTAACACTTAAACATTTCCAACTAACCTCAACTTTGAAGTAATAGTGGTTGGAGGGAGAGGTACTGTAGTTGTGGTGGTGATTGGGGGTTCAGTCTCCACTTTTTCATCACCAACGTTCAATCCAACACTTGTAGTCACAGTTATTTCGCCATCTTCATCTTGTCTAAAAATTCATCCTAATGAGCACATTCTCGTTAAATATAACTTACAAAACAACAGTAGCATTGCTCTTAACGTTATTTTCAACTGGTTCAGGAGTAGGCTCGGAGACATTTTGAGAATTGAGTAAATCCGTGGGCAGGTCGATTGGTTGAACTGGAAGAATTATCTAGTTCATTTTGAACGGTAATGCGATGTTCAAAGCTGGAAAAAACGAGAAAAAAAGCAAAAAAAAAAAAACGTTCAAAGCACCCTCTCTGTTTCACACACTATTTCGTTCCTTCGCGTCNTGTTTCACACACTATTTCGTTCCTTCGCGTCGAGACCTTTGACAGTACTCTCGAAATAGCGTGTGAAACAGAGAGAGTTGGACTTGAACTTTAAACGATTTTTATTCGTGATTTTTTGCGTTTTTTTCAGCTTTGGACATCGCATAAAATATCAGAATCCTATTCAAACCTTTCTTAGTATTTTCAGACTCGATTTTTTTAGCTAATGTTGAAAAATAATGTATTCACGTCAATACAAAAAATGTATCAGTCTACAATTTTCGCAGTCTAGCTGTAACTTTCTACAAAACATCTAGGACCAAACTCACAAGTAGGTTGTGGTGGTTGAATTTGTGGTAACCATTGATAATCGACAAGAACCGGCTCATCACTGAATGTGTACGACGACAATTTTGCTTTTGGATCGTTACATCGATCGGCCGAATTGCAAGCGCATCGATTGTCATAAGGCATTCGCTGACACACGGATTCACCATCAAATGTATCACCTTGGTGTAAATACATACAACCCGCATTGATTGTCCCATTGAAATATTTGTTGACAACTGAAAAATCTCTTTGAATCATTTCAACAGAAACGTATTTTGAGTCCGGTTCAGCAGACTTTTTATTAAGTTTCACAGAGTCCAGAATCGAAATTGAAGAGATCTTTTCTCAAACTCACCTATAAAACACACATCACCCTCACATGTCTCATTGCAATTTGTACTATGTGGCGGTAACAATTTGAATTCACAAGATGTGCAGGTTATCGAATATACTGTAGTTGATAAAAAAGAAGAGAAGATAATTGTCAGTGGAATGAGCATTTCTGGAATGATAAAGAACAATTGTGACGTTATTTATAAACTTTTTTTGAAAATTCCAGTTTTCAATCGCTAGTTTGCCAAACAAACAACAAAAGAAAAGAAGTAGAAAAGTATATTTAATTTTAGAGGTCATTTATGAGTCATACTTGATGACGCGAAGGTTGAAAGGGTACTGTAGGGAGCACAAAATTCGTTTGGACAAGCATATGAATAGAAGTTGCACATGACAAGAAAGGACTTTAGTGGCTGCAAGTCATTTTTTAAAATTCAAATATAATTAGGATCTGTAAGTTAACCGTATTATGTTTTGCGCAAAACAGATTAAAATCAAAGTTCAAGATTATAGTTCTACGGAACTGATCTTCCAGCAATTTCCAGTCAAAAACAGAAAATCGAAGACGTCCTTGAAAGAACCCAAAAACCACCATTATCGTTTACACAACAAGTGAAACGCTCGAGTATTACTATAACTAAAATTCTTCACACTCAAAATTCTTTGTTATGTCATGGAACATTGATTTTCTTTCTAAATACGTATGTATGTGTTTATATGTAAACAAATAAAAAGAGATGATGATGAACCTGTGGTGCGCGAAAATAACTAAAAAATATCTACAGTAATCCGCGAGGCGACAAGGTCGAAACTGGTTACGATTTGAAATTTTTTCTACAAAGTGTAAAAATATAAACCTCATATGCAATGAATATTGTGGGTTTTCACATGAAAATAACGATTATTTTGACACGTAGTGAATATTCTAGAATAAAAAAGAGGAAAGAGTGTATTTTCAGAAGCATTATTTTGTCATAGCGCTCTATTACTTAAAGAGACTGGAAGTTTTAACTGTAGAAGTTTTTGGTGGCGATTAATCAAAACGATATTATTTAGATTTGATGGAGATATCAATTACATTTTTAGAAAATCGAGAGATTTCAATAAATCTTGAAACCTCACATAACAGGTCAAAAATCCAAACCGAATCGTGACTAAAAATGATCAAACCCACACACATATAAACACAAGTAAAACAATATGAGATTATTTTTAGGGGGGGAAATACACAATACAACACATCATCATACTTTATTTGAGTTTCGATTTTGGTGTGCGCAAGAGCGGACGCGAGACAAGTGAAACGTCGAGAAAAACAAGGTCAGAAATGAGAAAATTACTGCTGTTGTATGTGTGCTTAGAAGGCAACAATTAAAATTTCGATTCACTCTTGGAGGATATTTTGACATTTCTTTGACATGTTTGCTTGATTATTCAATAACAACAATAAATAAGAGTGCGCGAAGGGATCAGTGTGACGTCATTTTGTGCACTAAAGTATGGATTTAAAAGCTTACAGAAAATAAAAAGAACTATTGTGATTCAGTTACTATAGCCCTTTCGAAAAATTATTTTTGAGAAAAGATAAATTAGAATTAGTACACTATCTTTACAATCCTGATTTTAGAAAAACGACTCCGTACAAACCTGATTAGAAATAATGTTTTTTAACATCTACAAAATTGAATAATCCCGAAAATGGTGTGAAAAAAAAACAAGATCTTCAAAACAGCCCTTCATAATTACCGTAAGAATAACTGGGTGTATAAAGAACACATTTTCTTTGTTGGAAAAAGTGAAAAAATTGCATAATAATAAGAGGTGTAATTAAAAAGATGATTCTACCTCAAAAAAGTAGTAGGCTTCTCGAAAAAGACATTTTTCGGTAAATAAATATTTGAAAGAGGAAAAGATGAATAACCGGAAAAGGACATGTGTATACTGCTACTAGTAATATTTGTTTTTGAAATTCAGAAAAAAAATCTATTTTTTCTGAAGCGCAAGTTAGGAAAGAGCTTAATTTGTGCGTTTAATGATATCGAGTTTCAGAAGATTTTAATTTTGTGAACTTGATATCTTGGCAAAAAAAAAACTCTCTTCTAAAAATCAAGACCAATTAAACAGCGGAAGGCGTAGTTTTTCTCTGGTTGGTGTATAAATTAGAATATTTATTATTTTTCCCTTCTCACCCAAATAAAAACTCACCAATATAAAAAAATCACAGCTGAATAGATCACAACGATATTTCGTCAAAATTCAATAACATCACAAATTTGTTTATTTTTGGCATGCTCAATTTTTGTGCAACAAAGGAGATGGGCGGCGAAAACAGCTGCTCCAACAGCGGGATTTTCAGACGGTACATAGAGCGATATTTTTCGGATATCAGACGACTTTAAGGCCTCTTGAAATCCGGATCGTAGGAGGTGCCAAGATTTGAAAACACTTCCAACAAGCACAATTGATAGATGTTCGCGATCTTCTTGTTCCAAATGCTTGCTAACAGCCAAGACATGTTTGCCAATAATATTTCCAGCGTCTTGGAATATTTTGGCTATTTGAGGATCGGCAGAATCTTAAAATTGTTAAATGCGTTCAGCATTTATGTTTGTTTTATCTCACTTTCAGCTAGAGTTTTTGTGAACTGCGCAATGGTATGTTTTTCAAATTTGTGATAGAGAAAATCTAAAATACCAACTTTATCCTTGATACCAAAATGCTGAAATAAAACATTATTGACTTTTTTTCCAAAAACCTTCCTCACCGCTAAGAGAACTTCTCTGATTTTCTCAACAGAGTGCGCAGCCACTTCAAGTCCATCATCATCGTCGAAAAGTGTTCGAATCGCTCGATTCGCAATCCAATAAGCACTTCCACCATCACCAATCGAATGACCCCAACCGCCCACTCCTTTTACTTCACCATTTTTCATCAGCATTCGACAAGATGAACCGGTTCCCGCTATCAGCACGATTCCTTCTGAAACGGATTGGGGAATTAGTTACGTCGGCATTAATCTAACAAGTTATAACTTGGACATATTCTACAACCTAGCCCTGGTAACTTTACTGATAAGTTAGACAAAAAACTCACGATTATCAAAATTCGCTGCCACAGTACAAACCGCATCCGACTCCAAATGCACATTCCTCGCAATATCTCCATGATTTCTTCTCAGATACTCACAAAAAGTCTCATTGATCTGCGCATCTTCCGCTCCTGACAAGCCCATTCCAAGTGATTCTAATGGTAGTGCCACATGGTTTTCTGTAGCGACCCGACGAACCCATTCGGCAACATGATCTCCTACTGTTTCGACTCCTTGAAGATAGTAATTGGTGCCATGAGAATCGGACCAGATACGATTTTCGCCGCTTTCGTCCATGAAAACCAACTTCGAAGCGGTACCACCTCTAGAAATTTCACACATTCGAAATTCAAAATCGTTTATTTACCAACCCTTCAATTCCACCGAACCACTTCATACTTGATGGTCTTTTCAAAGCTACAGAAATCAGTTGAATCGTATGATTTCCAGTTTCAATTTTTCGTATTAAAAAAGCTTCGAGACCACTATCATCAAACAGCTGGGCAATCGTCCAATTATCACTAAAAAACAACTTTGATAGTACATCGGAGTATCTTGAAAGAAAAGTTTAAGATAAGAATAAGAAGATAGGAAGCAAAACAATAATGGTTTTTTTTTTGAGAACAAAGAGCAAAAAAAACGCAACTCTCTTTCCTGATAAGCAAACCAAAGTTGACAATTAGCAAACTTTTTTAAAATTTTCAGGAAAGTTTGGGTCAATCCTTGAAAAGTGGATGGATCGAAAAACACATCAGACGCTATAACAAAATCAATATCTCCAGATGTTTTCAGAAAATTCTCTATATTTTCAGCGCAATCCCAATCGAGACCCTTAAATAAAAACGTGTTTTCGGGAATACTGTACATGAAATATTACAATAATTTCACATATTTTGTCCACATCGTTGTTGACAGCATTGAGCTTCAAAGTTTCTAACGCCTAGAAAAACGGTTTTGTATAAAACCTCATCCAATATGAACCTGTTTCATTTTTGGATGGTCGCTGAGCCAAACATGCGCGGCTCCAAGCTTCGCTGCTGTCAGTCCACACACTCCAGTTGCACCCGATCCAATCTCCAAAACTCTTCGATTTTCAAAAATTTTCGAGTTACACAACATGAAATCGGCTGGAAATTTCCTTCATATTGAAATATTATTGACTTTAACTCACCAAGAATATTGGCCGATGGCCAAACATGCTTCCAATGCTCTTGATTTGTCATTTATCTGAAAATGTTTGTATTCAACTGAAAACCCGGAGCCCAGATATCTAAGGATAGCCAACACTTTTTAAGAAATTCGGAGTTTATATTCATCAATAATTTATAAGTAGTTATCACATTATCTATATTACATTTTGTTCAAATTAACCAAGAATTCTCCTCTTCTGCAAATTGCTCTTCAGATAAGAATGGTTCGTCGATTTGTCTGAAAAACTAGAATATTTTCGAGAATCGGTGATTTTGACTTACAAAATCGCCACATTTCCACATAACGGACAATCGGTTCCTATGATTTTCGAGATATTCCGAACGATTTTTTGGTAAATCTTTTCTTTCACTGTGAAAATAATTTGAATGGGAGAGATCAGTACTTCACTTACCAAAAGCTTCATTCTTGTTTCCAACTTTAATTTCAGCTTCGATTTGAGCACAAATCCTCGTTTCCTCCCCAGACAATTTTTTCAACAACTGCCGAAGTTCTTCTGACAAAAACGGCAAAATTGCCACCTCTAAACACTCTCGATGGAAGAAATGACGGCAAGCGTGCACGAAAAATGGTCTTCCAACTAATGGTCGAGAACAATGTGAACATACGTCAGTGGGTTTGATTATAGTCACGCTAAAATTTCGATTTTGTCTCTTGCTTAAAATTATAGCAGAATTTTACAGACCGATTTTCGAGTTTTTCCGTCTTTTCTCGAATTTCAGCCGCTGTTTCAGTCGCATCTTTCATCGATTCTTGAAGTTTTGCTATTTTATCCGAATGTTTTTGTAAATATTCTACCAATGCGTCTTTGAAATGATCAACTTTCGTGAACTCTTCGAAAAGAGGCAAGATATCCTGAATTGTTATAGCGTTGTTCGATTCCTTTATCAAATTTATGCACTTCGGAATGTCCTCACTTTCGGTTTCGATCGTGTGTTTCGCTGTAAGTTGTGAACTATGGGTGAAATTCAAATAATCAGATTGTAGTATACACTTGGTTGACGAAATTCAAAACATCTTCAGCACACTTACCTATTCTCATCCAAATTCGTTTCTTTTGCGCTAAATCAAATCTTCCAACATTCATAGAATCTTCATTTTCATCATCTTCTCCAAAAAATCGTGCATCTTCTTCTCCAGCTTCCATCATTCTTGCACATTTTTTCGCCAACTCCACATCAATTGTTAAAGCTTTCTCAACCGCATCGGCATACATTTCAGCAACACAAAAGAGATAAATAATACAATCATCGATTCCAAATTGTTCACATGTTCTCATCGCAAAATCAAAATCATACGGTATGCGATCTTTTTGATTACCGTAGTTTTGGAAGTAGAGGATCAGTTTTTCACATCGAAACTTGGCCATGAGTTGAATGAACAAGTTGTGAAGAAATTTTGCAACTTGTTGGCGAGATGAGGTCATCAACATTTCTAGATACTTGATCGCCGGGATCGCCATTTCATTATTTTTCATACATAAAGCTAATGTCGACGTCAATTTCTCAACTCTGATTTTGTCAAGGTTTTGTACAAAGAAACCAATAAGTTGCTTCGGGATATGTTCAATTAACAATGGTGCCATCTCATATGTCAAATCTCCAATAGGCATCGATCTCAAAACTTCCAACACTTCGACATACTGCTCGCGGAGCATTAGAATGTTAATTATGGTCCGAGTGTCTTTAACAACGTTGGCAATGTAGAGTTGCATATCGAAATCTACGTGTGAGATACATATTCGATAAACTGCTTCAGTGTTGGTTTGAATAGATTCCTAAAAAAATTAGATTGTAAAAACACTGAATCTAGATCATTAAAAAAATCAACTCACAAATACATTTTTTCTTACAAAATATCGTTGAACATGATCCACAGTATCCTTGATCTCCTCTTCTTTACCCTTCATTCTTCGCATTTCAGCGAGCTCGCTCAATTGTATTTCGAGTAACCACAAAACCAAAGCATCACGACGCATTTTATCCTGAATTCCATTTTTATAACTTAATCCAGATAATTGATAACAAGAGTCACCTCACTCCTTGTCAATTTCTCCAATTTTTTGTCGAGCAATGTTTTGAGTCCCATTTTTCGCTCATCGACGTTGGTGAGAAATTTGAGAACAACACTTTCAAATGGCTCACTCGATTGAGCTAGAATTTCAGCAGCCGCCGTGTAGCTGAAAACAACACGTTTTGAATTAAACCTTTATTTTTAAACAAAAACCTACTTCTTCTCTTCTATATACCAATCTGCTTGTTTTCTCAGAACGAGTTCATAAGCTTCGGGCTCGATCGATATGCGAGTTCTAGCAATTTGAAGTGCTCGCGCATATTCTCTTCGCTCCAAATACTTTCGCCAAACATATCTCGCTTCGTCGTTTGATCTGTACTTCATTGTACAAGTCGATGTATACAACCACATAAATTCAGATGAAGGATCAGATGATAATCCAAGAGCTTGGCCATTTTCCTGGAAAAATCACTTGTTGATTTGAAACTTCATCGAAATAATTCTGAATAGTCTTCTCAGACCAATGAAAATTCCGAACGCCTTGATTCAGCACCGAAGTAACAAATAGATTTTTTGGGTTGAATTTGGAGGATTTTTGCCTTCGATTTTGCTAAAAACAACTCACCACTGCCCAAATATCTTCAAAGGCCACATTATTCGGAGTGAGCAATGAGATAGCAAGTACTCTTGTTGAAAAAGCCAAAACAATATGATAATCGGTCAGAACTGCGCCAACTGGTGATTCCCATCTTCCTTCAATCAAGCGATGCTCCAAATTCATTTCTTCGGTGAGAACATCTTGAAGACGGTCAGCAAAGACGTCGACTTTTCCAATCGTCACCCCGTCCGGCGATAACCATGCGTAACGTTTGGCTTCAGCATTTTCCGGATAGAAAACTAGATTTGAGCGATTCTTGAATTTTTCGGTCATTTTCGAAACATTGATGACGTGCACTTCAGTATCTAGAACACTGGTGAATATTGAAAAGAAAATTAAGCCTAACCTTTCGAACTGAACAACGGATGAAAAACAGTGGTTGGCATCTCGGGAAGGCTCATAAATCCAGACTGCAGAGAAGCCGAGCTTGTGAATCCAGAAGCTCTTTGGACAGAAATCTCCTCAACAATTCCGGTTTGCAAAACAATTCTCGAAGATTGTGTAATGATAACAAGCCATTTTTTAGCTTTCGGATCATCATCATTCGTCATGAAGAGTTGGATATCAGAAATCGGCGAGCCTTGAGCACTCAACTTCTGATCGCCACCATTTGCTTGGAGCTGAGGTGTCAGTTCTTTGAGCACATTGACGATCCCGGTACTCGTAATGGAAAACTCGATGATGCTACCTTGTTGAGTACCCAACAAAATTGGCCCAGTTTCAGATTCTTTCAAGAATTCTGGATTCCATCCAACAGATGTGATTTGAGTCTTTAATTTTTTGATATGATGTACAGTACTGGATTTCATGTGAATATAGAAATTGTTCCCGTGCTTCGTTGAAACAACAGCGTGAAAGCCGGAGAACGCGAGATGAACATGAAGAATAGCGTCAGGAGCTTGAATTGGAAGCGGAAGTTCTGAGAAGTGATATCATTTTGTGTAATTCATGAGTCATTGTAAGTGAATTTTTGATAAACATCATCGAGGATAACTCTGATGTTTTTTGACACAAAAATATTGCATAAATTTTACCTTGAGGTCTTTCCGAATTTGATACTGATTGTCTCAACAGGATCCGCTCACTGATCGCTGCCAACATTTCACCATTTTTCACAAAAACATGTGAAAGACCCGTTAATTTTTGAACCCTGTCAAACAGAACGTTTCCATTGATACTCCGGGAATCCAAACCTCAAGTCCTTTTTGAAATCCAAAGTAGTTCGTAAAAAAATCCCATTTTGCTGACTTTTCGGCAGCATTTACTGAAAGTTTCACTGAAAAACAAAAGTAAAAATTGTGTGGACGAGAATTTTGCGGACGAAAAAACCAAAAAGTGAATGTGTGTATTACTCTCGGACAACAATTCCTCTTCTTTTTTTTTTGGAAAAAAAGAGAGAATCGTGTGCTGTGTCAGAGAATGTATAATGTATTTATACGAAAGTTATTGTAAACAAAAGGAAATGTGATATTTTCTGGACCCAACCGAAAAAAATTCCAAAACTTTAAATTTGATAATTTTATTATAAAAATATGCAAAAATAAATTATTAATAACTTGTATTTACAAACAAAATAAAAATAGTGAGCGATTATTGTATTTTATTACTGTAGTATATTAGGATTACGGTAGTTGCATATGAAAATGGAAAGGTCAAAGAAATACACGTGAAAAATAAACCCGAATTTGAAATTTGGACAAAAAATTTGATGAATTCAAACCTGCTGCTAGAAAGAAAGATAAAACCGGAGGTGTACTGTAGCCGATCAGTTACTGTACGAAATTATCATATGATGCGAGATATTCGAAAGTGGCCTGGTAGAGGAATTGGTATTGCTCGTTGTCTTGAATCATATTCTGGCGTTCAGTTCGAAGCAATTTGACCTGGAAATTTTGAAATTAAAGTAATACTTTATATGCAATTTTTTACCGTTGTAAAAACATCAACAACATGCTCAGCCCTCATTCGATCAAGAATAATAGCCAAAGAAATGAATACAGCAGTCCGTCCAGCTCCAGATGTACAATGCACAGTAATC
Source organism: Caenorhabditis sp. 38 MB-2015 (assembly GCA_900536415.3). Lineage (NCBI taxonomy): Eukaryota > Metazoa > Nematoda > Chromadorea > Rhabditida > Rhabditidae > Caenorhabditis > Caenorhabditis quiockensis. The sequence continues at coordinate 438,690 of LR548686.1, read as the reverse complement.
GGTCCACTGACTCCAAACTGCGAATATGCACGATGTACTTGCGATACAAAATCGATAAAATGCTCCGCATTGTCAGGTCTTCCATATTCTGGCCATGCAATGAATTGGAAGTGGCGAACAGTCCGAGATTCATTGGTCTAAAAAAATTAATAATAAAATCTTCTCTGGTTTTTGAAAATCATACCTGGAAATCTGTGAGCCTGAACTCTCGAAGAATATAATGTTCCATATTATATTCAGCAATCGGTTCAACCACCAATTTTCCGACTTGAACACCAGTCTCCAGAGGCCAATATTCGCTCGACTGCTCTTGTCCACGCTCCCACGTGTTAACCAGCATCACAATCATTGAGCATTGATGCTCCCAGATTGCTCGCCAGAAATCTGCTGCAGTTTCGTTTAATGGAGCTTGCATTGCCATATATGCTCCGCGTTCTCTGAAAATTGTTCTCGTTTGAAAAGTAAGGAAACTATATGGGTCTTTTTATTTGGAATTCAAGAATCCCCAACGCACTTGTATCCATCGATCCATGATGCATTGATATAATCAGATCCATCAATTCCAGGAATCATTTGCAGAATAACACGGTTCGAATCATACGGTACAGAGCTCAAAACACGGTTCTTGGGCCGATTCACAGGCAGGTTCGCAATCTGGCATCTGTTATTCGTCCATTTCAACGTGGTCAAATGTCGGAACTCCATATCGATTCCACTAATTCCATCAACTGGCTGCATTAGCGCTTGTACATGTTGGTGAAGACGAGCAGCCGGAACTTCTGTCGATCCCGAGTTGACCGCATCAAGAACTGCGTCGTGAATGAAAATGTATTGCTCCTCCGTCTGAACCATATAACTTCTTTGAGCACGTAAAGCGGTCACACATCCATAAATATCCACCGTATTCTCATATCTCAATCTCTCCAACATACAATCGATGACAATAAATGCACCAGTTCGACCTATACCAGCACTACAATGCGAAATAATCGGCCCGGCGTCTGTTGGATTCAACGTTTTCACACGCTTCAAGAAGATCAAGAACGGTGTCGGATGATCGGGCACACCGTGATCGGGCCACGCAGTGTACTGTAGATGCTTGATCTCGCGCACTTCGGGTTCTCCGGCCACTTGCAGTCTCATTGTTCGCATTGTGTAGTGAGCCAATTGGACACTTTCAAGAAGAGTTACCATGACATCGCCATAAGTTGCACTTCCTCTAGATGGCCAATATTGATCACATTTGATTCGACTACGTTCCTCGAGATTTGTCAGCATCACAATCGTTGCACTTCCCTCTTCCCATACCATTCTCCAGAAATCTGAAAACCGAAGATTTGTTTATGATCGAAATTGTTTGATATTTCTAAGTTCACTATTTTGATATTTAACATATCTAACTCACCCGAAAAAGTTTCAGGTAACGGTCCTTGCGTCGCAATGTAACATTTAGGCTTATCATATCCATCTATATAATTGGCATTGATATAATCATCATTCGACAAAATCACTCGTGTATGATCATAAGCAGCCACATTAGCATATCGATTCTTGTGCTTGTTACATTCCGCCGAACTATGCTCCCAAGTGAACGTCTGTCCTGTTTCCACTGATTCAAACTCATTTTGGAATCCTTGATTGTTGTTGTTACGTAGGCGTTCGATATGACTCGAAAGTTCAGCGATTGGAATTGAAGGATGAGTAACTTGGTTGAGACCTCCAACAGATACGGGTAAACTTGGCAAAGGAACTGGCACGGGAACATGTCGAACAGCAGGCAGCGGGTAGAGATCCATCGTATCATACGGGTTTGCACCTCTTCCATAACTATCACAATGATTCGTCCCGTTGTTCAACAGTTTACTCGTCTCTCCGTTCATTCCATTCATAATGTTTCCAGTCAACGCAACTTTTGTAATACTTCCATGTCTCGGATGTCTTCCGGCCGATTTTTTATTGCATCTCAACCACCAACATATCAACATGGCGACAATTGAGAAAAGCACCAAAAATGCGATACATGCTCCAAGCCATGGCGACGACTTTTGCGAGGCGCTTCGAAGTCCGGCGCGAGAAGTGAAAGATTCAGTTAATGGAGAATCCGAGTATAAATCGTCTAACATTTCACCCATCGGTGCCCGTTGTTCTAGCGTATTTCGTGGACGCGCATCATTCTTGGCGAACGCTCGCATCATCAATCGATATTGTTGATTGGGCTCTAATGGATAATTGACATATCCATCATACGTCTGAAAAAAAAAAACAAATTTATGATTTTCAATTGTTGAAAAGTACATAAAACAGAAAATCGTAACACTGTTTGTACACACAAAATTCTTTAGCTTGCTCAGAGGAAAAATGAAGATTTGTTTGTTTTGAAAAAGAGAAAAAACATTAAAATCGGTCGATCGCATTATAAAAGTTTTGTGATTGAAATATCATTAATCAAGCGACTCAAGTGCAAAATATGTGAGAAAATTCACATGAAAAATTCAGAATGTTTTGCAGAAGTTCTTTTTTGCATATCACGAGACCAGTTCGTTACCCTCGTATGAGATTTGACGTCTACAGATTTAAAAAAAAGACTTAGCAACATCAGGTTGAAAAACTAACAATTGAAGATCATTATTTCTTCTATGAGGCGGAGAAAAACACATAAAGCTCCACTTGAAAAACTAATATCGTGTGCACAAAAAAAGAAATGAACATCCAAAAGTTTTTATGTCTTTTTGATGCTCGTTGTGTGCGTGACTTTCATGAATTAGGGTCATCATTTTTAGCCAAAAAAACATCTGCTACTAAAAAAAACTTCAATGAATGAATTATTTTCTTTTTTCTTGAAAAAATTTATGGGATTTTTTGCTGACTGAAGTTGGTTAAAAAAAATAAAAAATTATTTTGAAACTGAGCCAAATTATTTCTAAAAAGTTGACTAAAACAAACCTTCGAGTCTCCGACAATAAATGGCTTGTTGTGCGCAAAGCTTTCTTTCACATGCTCCGAGCTCAATTTGGCTGTCACATAGACTCCCGGAAAAGCGAGTTCTTCGCGTTTATGCCGTTTTCTCTGAAAAATATTATTGTTTTCTGGCGATGCTTGTTTAAAACTACCTCCGGCTCCGAATCTGCCATGTGTTGTGTCAACTTTCTTTTCAGTCTTTTCGCCGGTGATACAGAGAGCGATTTGGCTATGCTATTTCTTTTGAGAGCTGTCGCTCTTTCTAATTGATCTCGGTTCAAGTTGACGAGGTTTTCCTGTAAAAATTAAGCTTAAATTGGAAGGAGAACTGGCATACAATGACTGAAATTTGTGAATACTTGCTTAAAAATAATACGAAGACTATATTTTTTTTTTTGCTCTTTTCAGGAAACCAGATACTTTCAGTGTCTTCCATTTGTATTTGTTTAAACTTTCATGTCCAAATTTGGATGTCAATCAACTCACCTGTGAATAATTGGCGGGAACGACAATAATATAGTAATACGATATCTCTCCATATTCTTCAGTTGACGGTGCCAATTTGCATCCTTTCTGTCCTGCTTGCACATTTGCAGTATCCAATATTTTCGGCGCTTCAACAAATGGCGGCCCAGTCGAATCCGTTTGCGTGTGCACTTCTACTGGCCAATACTTCCGACCACCTGGCGGATCATCTCGCACCCCAATCTCAAACTTGAATTTCATATGAGGTCTTAATTGCTGCCATAGATATTCACGGTTATTTCCGTTGAGTTCGGTACCGTAACCGGGTGTTGTCATGGTCTTCAATTCGAGATTTTGATCATAGTAGTCCTTGTGGCCGGTGTGGTTCAGGAAGAACCCGATATTTCGGGGTCCTTCATAATCCCAAGCCAACTTGACAGAATTACTCGTTTTCCAGAGAACTCGGAAATTTTGAACCATATACGTTGGGGTAATCTTATCCAAAACGATATTCGGTTCCGAACATTGTCCTTGCCTCTGAAAATTGTATTTTAAAGATTATAACTTTTCAAACTCACATTATTCTTAACAGCCAAAACGCAAAAAGCATATGGTTTGTGCGAATTGAGATTGTAGATTTTCGCGTGTCGAACATTTCCATCAACAACTTGCGGAATCCACGTTTCTCGTTTCTTAGCTTCCGGTTCATGACTATACTTCACAACGAATGAATCAGCCTGGAATGTTACAATTGTTAATTAAAATCTAGATGTATTTTTTCAGTTCCATACGAAGTAAAAGCTTTTTTTTTGTTCATAATTTGAAAGTGTGTCTAATTTGCTATTCTCCTCGAGTTCTCCTCTCAAAACCCCGTCTAATTCCCAAATGTCTCATTTTTCCGCGCGCCGTTTCGTCGTTGTTTTTGACACCCTCATCAAAAAACCCGAGAAATCTGACTCTTTGACTTTTTCGTATATGTATATATCCATACAAAAATACATAGTAGTCACAAAATAGACGAAAATTGAATTGGGTGACAGAAAACAACAAAAACGACGAAAACAATAGATGAATTTGTTCGTCGGGGAAAATGAAGACTTTGAGACTTTTTTCGAAAAAAAATTATGAACAAAAATTTTTCATTCTTTCGGTCGGTCAAATTTTTCAAAAGCATCTAGACCCTAAAATTGTAGTACTGTGGCACGAGTTGCCAAAAATTCAGGTCATACAAGAAAAAATAATTGGTTTATCGGGGTTTATCCAATGTTCTCAAAATTCCAGACAAGATTGTTGTCTAAATTTTCCATAAACGGAAATTCTAGTCTTTACATTACCGAGAAAAACTAACAACTACTTCTGGTCTGGAACATGTTGTTATAGCCCTCGAGTTTCCGGTTTTTCATCTCTTGATCTCTCACCTGAACAGATTCGAAATCCCATTGTACAACTACCGAAGAATTTGATAGTGCTTCTACGCGAACATTTGTTGGTGGTCCGATTGCAGCTGAAAAAATTTCCATGAATTTTAGAAGTTTTCATTTTTCTTATTCATCTAAATTCATGTTTTTGCATCCTGCGCGCGCCAAGAAAAATATGTATCGGTTACCGGAAGGAAACGTTTATCTCCCGAACTTCAAGCAATTTATATAAAGTTTATAGCTTTGAGATTTATTTTTGGTCTAAAAAATAGGATAATAAATAAATTTTTAACAATGACCCAAATTACCGGTTTCATTTTGAAGTAAAGAATGAACAATAGCAGCGAATATATTTTTCTCTTTGACTTTATTTGTCTTCGAACTTCTTAGAGAAGGCGATTTTTTGACAATAAAATCATCTTTCCGCATACTTTCGGCACCGAAAAATCCGCCCGATGACAATGACGGAAGTCGCGATCGCACTTTTTGCTGACTTTTCGACGACGACAACGACGGGTAAAAACTGAACGAGTCATCCGCGAAAATCGCGTGGAATTTCAGAAAAAAAATCCATAAATATTTCATGATCGGCACATTGCATAAGAGACCAATATAGGTAACATGAAGAAGAAGGAGAAAAAATAGAAGGAGCAAGTAATTTTCTTCTTCTTCTTTTTCTCCTGCTGTCTTCCGGAACACAAAACGTATCAAAGCGTGGCTCCGCCCCTCAACTTTCCCCCCTTTAATACTACTATTTTATTATTTGTCTCCTTATGTTTCACACAAGTGCTCAAAAGAGCTGGGCCGAGCGTTTAATTCACTAATGTTTTCCGTGTGAAAGAATCCAATGTGAAATTTGAGTGCACTTTTAGAAAGAAAAAATGGACTTGTGTATGAAATTTTTTTTTTTTTGGAGAATTTTGTTTTTAGAAAACGATGATGTTGGGAGCTTTTAATTGGGAATATAAATTCGAACTGGAAGGTTAATTGGTGTATAAATATTATAATTACCAAGGGGAAGGAATGAAATTTTCGAGAATCTATAAAATTTTTATTCTGCGAACTTTCATAACTCGGACACTTTGCCTGTCCGCGAATTTTTTGAACAAACACTTGGGAAATCTACTAATTGAAAGCTTTTCACAAAAACAAATCACGAGATTTTTATAAATGCCCTATTATAGCCGAAAACCAACTATTCAATGTGCGTATTTGATTCCATCCGGTTGTCATGAAAGGTATTGTGACATCGACTATTAATGTGGACGGAGTTGTAGTATTAGGAATAACAATGATATTCGTCAGTGGTTTCCACCGCGTAACTGCCGTTTTTGCAAGTTTTGACGAAATTGGATGTGACAGCGGGCCTGGTGCATGGTGTAGAATCGCGTCATATACATCAGCTGTCGATATTTCTTCTTTTGGAAAATCGATTATATTATCATTCGAAGCCATCAGATTTGATTTATTATAGTCCAACTCGTCATAAGCTTCTAGAACGTTTAATCGGAGATTAGAACATGTAATCACAAATTGAATGTTTTCAAAGGAGCATAGATACCAGAATGAGTTTTTTTTTGAAATAAAGACTTTTCTTTTTTGAAAACTTTGATTCTCGAGAAAATAACTACTCAAGCGTGTTGAAAAACACCCACAATTTGTTTGTTTTTACCTGTTTTTGGCAACTTAAACGGCTATTTTCTCGAAAGAAATTTTCAAAATGTACACAGTTTGGTGTCTATGTCCCTTTAAAATCTTTACTCACACTGTGGAAGGAGGAGAAAAGACAACAAACACAAAAAAAACGAAAGAAGAGTGAAATTTTTCTTGGAAATTAAATTAACAAGATTGTCAACCGGAAGAAGACGACGAAAGGGGAAGAGCTCAATTTAATTGCAGAATAAAAAAAAAATTACGACGTAGTTTTTTGTTACTTTTTGTGAGGTCTGAGAAATTTCTGCACTTTTTCATATGAAGAGTAATCTTTGGTTCTTCATGGTTGCAAGAAGTTTTTTTTTTTCATTATTTCAGTCAAGATTTTTTTTCCGAAAAAAAAACGAACAAACGGCTCAATTCAGGCATGCGCAAAAAATTTATAAATGATCTATTTGCGGGAAATTTTTAAACTATGCACAACACATTTGAGAAAAATTCTCTTTGACAACCGAACGGAAGGGACACAAAAAACGAGGACGAATGACAGAAAATCGAATTTTTCGGAAGGCGGAAATTTTTAATCCAATTTTTTCATTTTAGGCTAAATTTCCACACCATTCAAGGAAGTTTTTTGAAATGAAACAGGAATGATGCGCAAACTTTGTTCTCACATGAATTTTATAAGGAGACTTTTGTTAAATGACGTATTTTAATCTAAAGAGCAACACTCGAATAGCGAAAAACTCGCGATAATTACATCATTTTGCTACTTTGTTCAGCAATAAAATAAGCTTTTCAAAAGCTCTTGTGCAATTTCAGGTATAAAAGTTCACATATTTTCAGAATTATGAATTTCTCTTCCTTTTTGTTTAAAAATCTTTCAGAATTTTTGAAAACGTTGGAATCAGGATTTTTTGTATACAGTTATCTCTTCTCCTCCTTTTACAAATACAAAACGCAATGAAATTTAAAAAAAAAATCAAAGTTACCTTCATTCTCTATTCGTTTATGTTGTGTTTGTTTCATAATCTTCATCTGTTTCTTCTGCTTCGTTTTCAATTCTTTCATCGCCTTCTCCCTTCTTCGATTATTTCTTCTCACACGTGTCATCTTCGCGCGTCAATCGAACTACACAATAGAGCCAGTAAGCAGGAATATATACTAGGACTGGTTTAATTAGCCAGCAAGATAGAAGCACCAAAAAATGGGTGGGGTGAGCTGAGACAACATGATTAATTCCCCCGGGCGTGTTAGGCTTTGAAAAAAAACTTTTTTTCAACACATAGAAGACGTAGTGCACTTTCTTGACTTCAACTAATCAACACCGAAACCACATTAAGTAGATTAGTGGACGATAGGATTAAAAAATGAATTCGTTCATCTGTCGAAGAGAACAAAATGAAATAAAAAACAAAACAAAACAAACGAAGTCAAATGGTGTGAACAACAACGATTTCAATCTTCAAAAAAGGGGTAGCCAATTGTTTTTCTCACAAGAGTTCGAGACTTTTCTGAGAAAAAATTGGTGAAATCGCAACTTTAAAGGGTGAGCGTCAGTTGTTGTTTCAGTATTTTTTATCAAGAAGTCAACCGCTTTACACAGGGAATTTGTCATATTGAAAGAAGAATGCAGGAAAAAAAAACCTAAAGAGAACATAATGTTGGAAATACGGAGATAACTCGTTTTCAAAATCTTCGGCGTTCATGACAATAAAGTTTTGAGTGCGCAAGTTCAGTGAAACTATTCACTTTTCAGATTTTAATTTGTTCCAACCTGTCATTTCGGCACAAATCTTCTTCGTCGCTCCTTCCAACTTCAACCACGCTTCTTTAACCCCATCCGTATTCGTCACATGATATTTCCAACCAGATGCCAAGTTATTCAACAAATCCTCGATCGTCGTGGAAATACCATTTTTACACGAATTCGGATTAATTAGGTGGGCCAACGGATCTACAGTAGTTGTGGTTGTTTGTGGTTCTTCTGTTGTAGCTACTTCAGAATCGTCATAGTCCGACAACCCTTCCTCTTCGTTCATCTTCAAGATATTTGAGGCTTGGTGGGAAGAATCAATACTAATACTACTAATAACACGTAATGAGATGAGGTAAGAATTGAAAAGAAAAGAAAGAAAGCAAATGACAAAGCAAAAGAAGCAACGGAAATTTGAATCTCTTTTAATAATAAATGAACAACTTCTCCTCAGAAACTGGTAATATTTCAAATTTTAAAATATTTTGGATTTTTTTCTTCAAAACTTTTATAAAAAAACAGACGAAAACGTCAGTTTTCTTTGAAAAAAGTGACAGCCACCCACAAAAGAGCACAATTATTTCTGAGCTAGAGTTATTATTTATAAAAATAGGCGCCAAAAAAACTTGTATGTTTTTGAAAATTGTCGAGCTCGAAGAGCCCTAATCCTTCAGCTGGCTCCTATTATTAATCCGTTCTATGCCCGATGTGAGATTTATTTTACGTTTCTCGCTGAATGGGGCTTCGTTCGAAAATATGAAACATTGAAAAAGAAGAGGAATCAGAAAGAAAAATAGAGAAAAAAACTAATAATTTTAACCACTTAAGAGAGCAAGAAACGCCGAAAAGTCCATTTTGTGAGGATGGGAGGAAGCTCTACTCATAAATGCATATAACTCATCTTTTGTGAACCCCCTTTTCATACATTTTTGATTTGGACTATGATGATTATTCTATTCAATTTGATATTCAAGTCAGAACACAAAGACGAAAGAAGAAAGAAGGAGGAAACAGTTTGTATACATGTTTTAAATATACACAAGTGAAAAGATTTAAAACAATTCCAACTTCAAAATGACCAAAATAGTTTGTTGATGCTCTCTCTTTTTTGTTTTTACACTTGAATCCGATCATTTTATTTTTTTCTCGAAAAAATTTCAGTTAATTGGCTCCAATTCTAAAAATTACTAAAAAAAAAATACCTGAATTGTTTTTTGGTATTCTAAAGAGAACAAAATAGACTTACTGGAGTACTAAAACAAGGCTACATACATAATCACAGGGTAATAACTAAACATTTATTACCCCATTGTATTTTTATGTAATGTATTTTTTTCAGTGGTCCAGAAAAGGAAGGAAAACGTCAAGGTGTAGAATTTCACCATTACCAAAATAACACATTATTAAAAATAGACATTTCGATTTGGTTCCTTCCTCGACAAACATAAATTCAAAACTGAAAAAAGAGCAAAAAGAAAGAAATGCGTGCTTGTCAAGACAGATTAAAAAGATCTCAACTAATTCGAATTTATTAGAAAATGTGTGTGTGTGCGCGAAAAAAATTCCAGGGCGCGCGGGAAATTGGATTACCAGATAAATTGCTGAAAAAAACAAAAATCAATAAAAGTGACAGAGGCCCCAAAAAAGCTAGTACGCAATTTTTTGCTCCAATTTTCACGCCAAGTTGAACTCGTTGAGTCGCGCATTTACTTTTATGTTAAATTAATAACCGAGTATATGTGTATACATACATAATATAAAACAAAAATTTCTCTCTATGAAGCTTAAAGAGGGCACATTTTTCAATTTCCTATTATTCAGGCATCATCCGCGCATCAAATTACTCATATAATTTCCGAAAATAAAAAAGGTGAAGGCGATTATAATTAAAAACTTCCATCCTCTATCAAATTCCAAAACACTGCTAACTTGAATTCACGATTCTAAAATTTGGTACTACACAAGATTCGACTGAAAATCTACGGAAGCTAATCTAAAAATCTATAACTGACGAAAAAAGAATGCAGGTGCTCCTACGAGTCAAGTACCCCACACACACACACACACACACACAACTTTTTTCGTCGTCAGAGTGCGCCAAAAATTTAATAAAAAATAAATTCAAAACTCATTCATAATATATGAAAGTTCACACGAACATTTTGATAAATTGAGGTAGGTTTACGGTAAAATCTATTTTTCACAATTCTCTGAAAAAATAAGTCCAGTGTTATAATTTTCAAAAAAAAAAAAACCAAAGAAACCAAAATGCAAAAAATGAAATCAACGCGCGCGCAGGTGCAAAAACAATACCTATTCGTTTGTTTATGATAATAATCTGGAATAGAATGAACCAACCTGTCAAATCTGGATTCATAGTCAAAACTGGCGAATATGGTCCGATTCCTTTCATTGTCGATGCAGCAACTTTGAATGTATATGCACGTTGAACGTTGACTTCAAATGTTGCGGTGGTGGTTGGGGAGTGGATCTGACAAGAATAAAACCGATTAAAAGGTTTGTTGTCGTCCATAATACTTTTTGAATAAGCCATAATTGTGTTAAAAGTGAATGGATGATCGACTTTTACAGATGTTCTAAGAAATTATTTTATTTTGCAAAACTTTTTCATTTTTAAAATATCTGAGAATTTTCAAAATCATTCTCAGATCCAAACTTTTTGAAAAAAAAATAGTTGATCAAAATTGTTCTATGAATATTTCAAAATTTAAAACCGACTAATAGTTTAACATTAAGAAAAACGCTCCTGTACCACGTAATCTAGTCACATTTGAGTAAGTGGAAAACCGAGGAGCAAATTGAAAAAATGAACAAAAAAAGGAATTGTGTTCTTCCTCTTCTTTTTTTCACGAAAAAAAAACTAACTAGTTTGTCGGCTCTCTGACAACAAAATAATACGATGGGAGAAAAAGGAGAAAAAAGTTGTAAGCGAATAAGAAATATATATTTACGAGGATGTGAAAAAACACAACACAATATGCAAAATCTATATTCATTATTATTGTTTTTTTTTAGTTACGAAAGAAATTTTTTTCAAATTCGGAGAAAAATCTCATGTCGGACTTGACTTTCGATTCCGGTAAAAAATCAGATCCGTGTTTCAGTAGGAAAAAAAAAGTTGTTTCGATCTTGAAAACCTTAAAATCTCATCTAATATTTTTGTAGAAAAATATTTAATCAAAGAAAAAAGTGGGTTTTCTAATAATGTTTCCCAGAAAACACAAAGCAAAAACATGAGAAACCAACTGAAAACAAAAATTATTGTTAGTAAGCAGATCGATTCATCTTCATCACTACAAATTTTTGAGCGTGAGAATACATTATTTCTCAGAGAAGATGGAAAATCGAAGCGCAAAATTTCACAGAAAGAGAAAAATGAATAATAAAAATGACGAGTGAAATATATCCGGTGGAACCACCAAAAAAAGCGCACACATTATTCTTTTTTCTTCTTTCAGCCATCCAGAAAGAAAAAATAGAATAAGGACAAGATGGCTTGAAAAAAAAACAGGAAAAATGTGTACGCGCTGTTGATTCTCGCAAAATACTAATTATAGACCAAACGAAAAAAGAAGCAGGAGAGAGGACGCAAAATCTTAAACAACGAAGCCAATTTTCAAATTTTCTGTGCTGTCATCTACATGAATTCTTGTTTCTCTTCTAAAGAATCTAAACAAATTTGTTTTTTGTGCAAGTGCAAGCTCATTCAAAATTTGGATTTGCGAATACAAACTCACCGTCTTTTCGAATCTTTCGCCGCTAGCATCCATCGGAGTCAACACAGCTGTATATGTCGTAATATTACCATTTCGCTGATGTTCAGCTGGTGGTCGCCAAGAAACAACAATCTGAAAATTTAAGTTTTTATGAAAATACTTTTTTAAATGTTTTTCACCATGGAATTCACTACAAAAATTTCTAGCAATAAAATGATGAGAGCAAGCATTTTTCACTACTATTGAAAGCTATATACTTCTCTTTTCATATGTTTTCTCATCCCATTCAACATAACAATAAAATCTTTTCTTAAACCAAGACCAACCTTCCCGTCCGAAATTTCGTATTGCACATTCATTGGCTCTCTTTCAGGAGTTCCGATTGGAGTGGCTATTGTTTCGGTCGCATTTTCAGATTGTCCTTCGCGATTTTCGGCACTCAAAATGACATCGTACGAAACGCCCATCACTGAAAAAATATTTTTCAACTCGTTGAGAATAAAATAAAAATTTTATATGAGTAGCCGTAACTACTAGTTATTGGTGAAAATGATGATTTTGGAGAAAACAGAGAATTTTTTTTTTGTAACTCAATGAAAAAAATCTAACTTTCGAGCGATTTCAAGTTTGAAAAAACCTTGATTCTTTTTTCAGACTTACACTTGCAGAACTGGGATTTAGATGGTATTGATATTAAAATGTTTTTTTTTCAAATCGATGATTTCAGGTGTCTTCTTGTTTGTAAATTCAAGAACTATTCTCTATAAGTTGAGCTATTTCTCAAACCCACGACTGTTAAATAGCAGCAGGTTTCTTTAGAATGATAATTTGAATTCCAATATGATTAGTTTCACGAATCGTGGTTTATAAACAAGCATAATAAAAACTCACAGAGTCCTGAAATTGTAGTGAACTTTTCGGTTCCCGCGACGGTTTTCTTTAGCGTATAAGTGCCAGAATAACCCTGCGGTCTGAGCCACAAATTATACTTTTCAATCGGCGTCTCATTGTGCCTGAGTCGTGGTGTTTTCCACTCGATTCGTGCGACAACTGGTGGATCATCTCGTTCGAGTGAAACCGCCACAATTTCGGGAGCCGACGGTGCTATTCCCTGTGTCACAACTTTTCGACGTTCCGTGAATTCGCCGTCGCCCAATCGATTGAACGCATTGAGACGGAAAGAGTATTCGGTGTTCGGGTCTAGTGAATCCATCTCATAGTGCCGTCTTTTCGAATCTTTTATCATCAATGTTCGCTTCTTGTTGTTTTTCTCGATGACCGGTTCTCCGTTCATCATTCTATCGATATGCACATAAAAACCGACAAGACCAGTATTATCGCCATCCGGCTCATCCCATGTCAATTTGACCTGAAAATTTGAATATGAAAAACATCAAACATCACACCATGTTTTATTCTTGAATTTAAATTATTTTTCAGGAAAAAAAGGTTGCCTTTTTCTTATAGTGGAATCCAATCAGTTGGAGTTACAAACCATATATTTTTTGAAATTACGATTTTAAAAATCCTTTCCAACTCTCAATATTTCCAGTGCTAACTTTCGCATAATATCGCCAAGAACATTTTGTTGTTTTGACAAATCCAAACAGGAGATTTCTAATGTTAATTCTAACAAAATCAATCTTTAAAGTTGAATCTTTGGATTTTTGATTTTAACTGAACACAATGAGATAAGAGTTTTAAGCGATATTTTTAAATGTATAATTTTTGACCCATTTCTAGTATTCTATTTTTTTAGTTCAAAAATTGTTCCAAAACAGGATTTTTCTGTCAAAGTACCATAATGAACATACCGATGTTGCGCTGGTGAGTTCCGCATTGAAGTTCTGTGGAGCAGCAGGAACTGAAATTATCAGATTTTATCCTTGATTACAATCTTTAAAACCCCTCTTCATTTTTCAAAAACCAAGTTTACCTCTGGATTGAGCCACAACTCCCGTGTCCAATATAGCCAGCAATATTAAAAATAACCTATCCACCATTTCTGTGTGTTTTATTTCTTGTCTACGTCATTCGTTTTACTACTATTTTTGTGTACGCTGAACAGAAAAATTGAAATGAAATGATGAGAAAAATAGCGGAAAAAAGCGGAAAAAATATACGACGGGGTGGTGTAAAAATTAATCGAATTCGCAGGAAAAAAGTTTCAGAATAAGAATAGGCGCTTTTTTTTCGACAAAACCAAGAAAAAAAACGCCGCCATGACACACAACAACAAAAAGGAGAAATTATAATGAGCATGGACATGAATAGACATTTATATGTACTACGCCATGGTGTACTAATATAGAGTCTATTCAAAGAATTATTGAATACCTTCGAGAATAACTCGAGAATACTGTTGATTTGAGGTATTCAATTCTGACTAACTTTTGAATAGAGAATATTTCGGGATAGGAAGAATAGCTTAGAGACTTAAATTTTGATGAGGGCTCAGAAATTTGATATTTATGAACTTTTGGAGAAGTTTTTTCAGAACCTAAAACTTCGCCTAAAAGTCAGTGCCAGCTCCGACTCAGCGCAACAAAAAATAATTTACAATTCATCTTGTCTTCGTCTCTATGTCTCTCTTCTTGCTCATTGGACAACAAAAACATCGAAAATAGGAGACACAAAAAAGGGGGGTAGAGTAGATAGAAACGACGGGAGGAAATTTCAGGCAATAGACCACTTCATCCAATTTTGCCGCTTCATATAATCGTCAATTTTTCCGAGAGAGAAAGAAAAAAGCAAAAAAAAAAGAGAGATGTTGCATGAATATTCAATTCGGAGTGAGTGAAGAGTCATGTAACTTGTAACGAAGTCGGAGGATATATAGAATTCTGAATTGCTAGAATCTCTTTCTAACAAGGTTTGAAGATTAGGTTCAGATATGAAATGTAATGTGCTCGTCGGCGGACTTAAAAATTAAAATCTCAAAATTAAAATTCTAGTATTTTTTGAACAATTTTGTGTTTTTCATTTAAGCCAAAATCCAGTGAGGAATGGTTTGAAATTTGGCTAATTTGGACGCCTATTTTAGCCGGCTGAAAATTGTTTTTCATATTTATGCAAGAAAAGGACATTGCGAGAGATGAATGAGCAAAATTTGTGAATGAAGACAAATTCTTCATTCACAAAGTGCATGAATCGTATTGACATGAGACAAGTTTTTTGAGTATGGTTATTTGAAGAAAGAACGCTTTTAGACTATTTTTGAGTAGGAAAAAACTCCAAAAGTTACATTATTCAGAAAACTAGTGCTCTAGACTACACCAAAACACTTGAGAACAACTTTTCTGAATGAAACCGAACCAAGAAAAAAAAATACATTTTGTTGAATGAACCGAATCATGAATAATGTGCAAAAAAGGGTGTTAGGAAGGGAATAGAGAAGAAGAAGAAAAATGTTTCTTGCGCCCTGTGAGAAGAAACAAGGTCACACACTAATCCTAAAAAAAGAGAGAAGCCAATCAAAAAAAAAAGACTGCGGGTGGCTGGCTGAGAGCATTTTTATTAGTTGGTTGGAGAGAATACGATGCGATGATAAATGGTGAAATCGCACCTGCTCCACTATTATAAGTGTGGTGTTGAATTGAGATGAAATATGGGTGGCCTCTCTTTTTTTTCAATATGTTTTTTGTTGAAATGAGAGAAAAATAGTGGGTGGCGAAAATCGAACGACTCAAAATATTTTGATGTCTACATATTTCGGAGGGTATAATTAATTTGGAAATTTTGTTATTCTTAGGCAAGAAACTCAAAAGCTCAACCTAATCCACATATATGTATATAGTGACTTGAGACGTCTACTTTTGGAGTAGAACAACAATATGTCAATTTGATAGGAAAAGTGGAGGGAGACCGAGAGAAATAGATGAATACCTTCTTCCCTTGAGAATTTCACGAGTAAAAAGTTTTTCAAGACCGACAGGACAGCAAAAAACATCAGCATGGCTTCAATGAAGAAAAGAGGTAAGAATATATTTTATCGGTCGGGCGGCGCGCGAAAATTTTTTATTGGTAAAGGTCACATGGCGCTAAGGATAAATCACATAAATATTTGTGAATGAGTGATCATATAAAACACGGCGAACTGGGAGAAAAAATGAATTTTTTGAAAAACGAAAACTTCTAGGTCAACATTCCGATGAATTTGTGGTCAAATTATCCTCCATTACCAAATTAGAACGGGCCCGTCAACAAAATAAAGTAACACATGTTCGAAATTCGGTAAATATCTAAGAAAAAGGATGTGCTCCATCCAGTCGAAAGAAGGAAGGAAGGTCCTCTCTCGTTTCAAGTGTAATTAATTTAGGGTGGTCCGCTTACTTACATTAGATAAAATTAAGAAAGTTGGGTGGCGAGTGGGATGGTGGAAAATCCGATTATGGCCAGGGTGAAGGCGAGGACGAAAAAGAGGAGAGAATATTATAAATTGGTGATGGTCAAGTGGATGAAATGAGGGTTATTTATAATTTATGTGGTTGGTGGAGACATAATTTGTAACTTTTCGGTTATTATTATACGATGTTGTTGAGTTTTGAAATTTGGCTCTCACTCGAAAATTTTTGAAATAATGTAATCAGCAGATTTTGAAAAAAAATTTAAAGAACTATTTGAATTCAAAATACTTTGCATTCAAAAAAGAATTAAACGATCGAATTGCGATAAAACAATAAATCACCATGAAGAAAGTGTGAGGTGGCTGACACAAAATGACCATTTGTCAAAGTCAGGTCACAAGTGCCTTGCCGGCCAGCTCAAATAATAAGAGCCAATTGAAAAATTCGACGGCGCGCGAGCGCTTTTTTTTTTCAAAAGAAACATAATTATGTGTACTTCGAAAACTTATTGTAACGTGGATGTTGATGAATGCATGAAAAATAGGCGTGAGAAAAAAAGAGGATTAAAATATTCTTGGTGCGCGGAACGAAAAATTGGATTAGCGCCAAGAAAAAAACGTGTTTCCAGCCAGAGGAAAAATAAAAATGTATTATTGGTTTCTGTAATCGAATTATACTGCTTTGTCTTTTTTATTTGTTGGGAATTAGCTGAACTTGCTGGTTTAGAAAAATTTAAAAACAAAAGAAATTGTCGAAATATTATTATTTGGTTTCAAAAAAGTGACAAAAAAAGCTTTGAAATTAAATTTTCAAAAATTCGATATCAGACTAGGCACTTTGTCAAAAAGCAACCGACAAAACCGGACACAATTCAATTACAAAAAGACCAACCATACTGTGATATGAAACCAAATGATCCATACAAAACGTAAAAGCGCAAAAAAATGGTGGTCACACCCGACTGGGGAGAAAAAGTGCGTAGCGTGGCGAGAGAAAGAAGAGAAAAAGAGACATATATAGAATGTGTCATCACCAGAAAAGGACAGAAATGCACATACACACACACACAATCAATCGATCGATAAAAATAAAGAAGGCGGCGAGTGGGTGAAAAATGATGGCGGACGAGGACAGTTGCGCAACATAATGGGACTGGTTGGTGTCTATTGTTATGTGGAGGGCAATGTTACTTCTTTTACACAAAAAACCGAAAAAAAAGAAAATAAAAATTCAAAACATTCTCACTGGAGCAAGATTTCTTCCAGACTTTTTGAAATTGGCGGAATCTGTTCGCTAGAGCGACATTCCATTTTTACTTTCTTTTTTCAGAATTTTTTTGTGAGAAAAACACTTTAGAAAGAGAAGAAACTGTCGGCTCGCAATCATTCATGATAA
Source organism: Caenorhabditis sp. 38 MB-2015 (assembly GCA_900536415.3). Taxonomy (NCBI): domain Eukaryota; kingdom Metazoa; phylum Nematoda; class Chromadorea; order Rhabditida; family Rhabditidae; genus Caenorhabditis; species Caenorhabditis quiockensis. Next base: position 420,962 of record LR548686.1, on the reverse strand, counting down.
ATAAACAACATTTTTGCACGAGCAAACGAATGCTTTCGCGCATGAGAGAGACAGATAAAAGACTGTCCAGAAAGAAAGTAAAGTGAATGAAGAAGCATGTGTAACCCAATATGGGTAGGGTCACATTCGAATGTGGAGAAGAAGAAGAAGAAGAAGCGAAAACAGCCCGTGAGAATATTTGAAGAGAAGAAGAAGAGCAGAAGGAGATGTATCATATGGTTGTGGTGAGGATATAAAATATTCACAATTATAAATATGCGTAAATGTACTCAAGGGTCCTTGGAACATGTGTTTTTTCGGGGAGCTCGGGTCAATTGGTAGAACAGATTTTTCCGTAAGTAATTTGATATATATTTTTTTTCGTAAAAACGAAAAAAAAACAAAAATACTAAAAGGTTCGTCATAGCAATCAAGTGAAAAAAAGGATGAGTCAATTTCCGGACATATGTTCACTCATTTTCTAAATAAATGTATGTTCAGAAGTACATAAATCAAACAGCCGCTTTGTGCTTTTAATAATTTCTCGGCGAAACTAATCTTATCTTCCGATCTAAAGCGGTTCGTTTTTAGTTGGACAGATTTATTAAGTCCCAAGTGCATTCACTCCGAACCTATTTCATCATATGCTTTGAAAACAGATTTCGAAAGTAAAAACTGAGAAGAAATATTTTGGAAAACACTTTTAGAATATAAATCCACCCATTTATTATCATGTCACCGAAAAAAAAAATTTGATTGTAATCAAAAGTGACAAGAAAATAATATCGTATTTGGCGGTCACCTATTCTCTCGGAATGAAAAATAGACTTGAGAATCGAATTTCTGCGAGAATCCCAACCTAATTTCGAGCAGTTGATTTATTACAAAACATCTCATCCATTTTTTCTGCCATTTTCGAAAGGCTTTTTGTAGCTGAATCTATTTTTTCACACAAAGAGAGCATTAGGTAGCGAATTTTGCTAGGTTATAAATGTATTTCATGACATACTGGTTAGCATAGAAATTAGCATAGAGGAGCATAGACATTTAAGATGTATTCAGATCCTCACAGAGAACCGCTAGATTATTATTATTATTCGATCATTTTCAACAATGAAGGTCATCTTGTGGCCTCAGTACTGGCTATATTGGACAAAGTCCCACAAACTTACCACCTGTATCGGCTGTCACTTCATCATCCTTGCCACCTGCAAAAAAAGCCCAAATATTTTTCATACTAACCATCTTCAAGGGTCTTGACAACACTGACAGGCGAACTATCCGGACCATAACCATCTAAAGTTGACGCGGCAACCGTAATCTCATACGTGGAGAACGGTTGCAATCCGGTCAATAGATATGTTGTGGTCTCGGCACGAACAACAATAAATTTATTGGTAGATTTCCGAATTTCAGTTTCATCTTCATCGTCGTAGTCTTCTGAATCTTTAGAGATCGTTGTAGGTTTTGCGTGTCGATACGTGATGCGATAGGCTGTCAGGTTACCACCATTCAGACCTTTCCCTTCAGGACCTTTCCAATGCACTTCAATAGATCGAGAAGATGTGGCAGACGCGGTCACAATTTTGGGTGCAGAAATGGGTACTAAACACAACACAACATTTACAAAACAAAAGCTACAATACGCCACGGGCTATTTTATGTATCTACTTACTCGAAGCAATTGTTTTGGTAACAACCGGCTCGGTGAACTCTCCTTGTCCACGTTCAGAATATGCAGCAACTCTGGAAAAATGTGGTAAAAATGTGGCGTTGGGCATTTTTCATGTTTTCAAACTAACCGAAAACTATAGTATTTGTCTGGGTGAAGTCCATTGATAACGTGTTTTTCATGAGGTGATGTGATAGTCAGCTCCTTTTCTCCGTCTGTTGTGTTATATCGGACTGTGTAGCCTGAAAATAAGAAGCTTTAAATGAAGTTCCATAGGTTTTATCAACGTCAGGTTTAAATTCTAATTTAAAAAAAAAATTGATTTGATTCAAACATTTTTCTGCAAATGATTTCAGCAAAGCTTCATTGAAGTATTATCCAATTGCAAACAGCTGTTGGGGTTACTGTACTTGAATTTTATCCTGAATCGTATACAATTATTCCAAATTAACGAATTGAAGCATATCTTCAAACTACAGTACTCCAATGAAAGGTATTTACAGCTGGTTATTACTCACAAGGGACCCTTCACATTTGGAAGTGGGACTTTTGAATGAAACATATATAGTCTGGTAGTTTTCGATACGCTAGAAACGATCCTGTAAAAATTAGCTGCGTTTCGGTCAGCTGAGCTCCAAAAAACATGCTCCAAAGTTTCACTATTTTTTCACCAAATAAAACATCGAAATAGTGTAAACAATTAAGAAAGAGGCAAAATGTGTTGAGGTGGCGCAGCCGGGAGGAGGAGGTTGCGTGGAGTGGATGGTTCTGTGTTCGACCCCTGCCCCTGAAACTTTTTTTTTTTTTCGAAACACGTGGTTAATGCATCTCAAACAGAAATAATGTTATTGTTTATCCGGCGAGGTCAGAAGTCGCTTGAAAATGGGAAGAAAATGAAATTGGTTCGGATCGCGGGTAGATCAAAAATGTCTTGTAGCGACGAGGTGAGTGTGTAGTTCTTTTGGAGCAGAGACAAATCAATATATTTGTTAAACGTTGCTTTTTTTGTTGTTTTTACCACAATGAAATCAGAAGAGAGTTGCTTTTTCGTAGTAAAATGTTTAAAAAAAAACATTTGTATGAAGGAAAATGCGGTTCATATTCAAATATTTTCAGAAACCAGTTTTCAATAATTTCACATGGTGAAAACTCATAAAAATGTCAAACAATCTAATCGGAACTGATTGAATGAATAACCATTTCAAATAGTTTTTCTGATAAAAAGTTAACAGTGCCTGAAATCGGTGATATCTACACATGTCGTTAACATGGGTGTGCACACTTCCGGCACTCTTAAATTCAGTTTTTCCTTCAAAAACGCGAAGCTTTGCTAAATTTATTATGTTGAAAACAAAAAAAGCAACGTATAATAAATATATTGATTTGTCTCTGCTCCAAAAGAACTACACACTCACCTCGTCGCTACAAGACATTTTTGATCTACCCGCGATCCGAACCAATTTCATTTTCTTCCCATTTTCAAGCGACTTCTGACCTCGCCGGATAAACAATACTTGAACATAAACATTCAAAACAAACATAACTGCAAAACTTAAAAAAAAATTAAAAAATAACTACTGGAAAAATAACTACTGGATCCGTGAAAAAACAAGCCCTACTCCGCTCCTAATTTGTGTATTTCTGCAAAAAAAGGGCAAATTATGAACAAGGAACTCATGGGATTCTGGGTGGAAAACTGCATCGTCAAAAACATGGCAGACAAAGTTTTGTTACTTGTTGACAGTGTTTTGTTACTTGTTGATTACCCCCGAACAAAAAACTCATCATTATGAATATTCCTCCTGAAGCATTAACCACGTGTTTCGAAAAAAAAAAAAGTTTCGCCTGCGGCAGGGATCGAACACAGAACCATCCACTCCACGCAACCTCCTCCTCCCGGCTGCGCCACCTCAACACATTTTGCCTCTTTCTTGATTGTTCACACTATTTCGATGTTTTATTTGGTGAAAAAATCGTGAAACTTTGGAGCATGTTTTTTGGAGCTCAGCTGACCGAAACGCAGCTAATTTTTACAGGATCGTTTCTAGCGTATCGAAAACTACCAGACTATATATGTTTCATTTGAAAGTCCCACTTCCAAATGTGAAGGTTCCCTTGTCAGTTTTATAATCGAATTGGTTTCCTATTTATTGAAAAATGAATAATTTATTTTTTGGTGTCAATTTCCTATTTGATTCCTATTTTTTCGAAAAACTTCCCAACTCACCACTTATAGGGGACGAGAACAGGGGTTTCTCCCAGCTTAACTGCATTCTTCTCGAGTCCAACGATTTCGCTTTCAGCTGTGCAGGTTGGCCAGGTACTGAATACATAGTTATATTCTATATAAATTAAAAAAAAACTCACTTCCTTGTTTTGTTGAAACTGTGACTAGTTGCGATGGCGGCGAATCACCTTCCGAATTGCTCGCCACAATTTTCAAAAAATATTTCGAATCGGGGTTCAGTGAATATATCGTGGTCATAAATTCATCGGCTTTTGCTTCATGTATACTCCAATCTTTTAATGGTGGCAAATGTTTTGTGTCAATGTCATCAATAGGTAAATAGTAGACTTTGTGCCCAGTGACAACACCGTTTGGCTGATCTGTGGGCGACCATTTCACCAAAATCGAATCTCGACTCAACGATCGGGCTTGAGGATTGGTGGGTGGTGTAGATGGTGCACTGGTCATTGTTTGAGCTTCGACAGATATACTAGCAAGACCTGGACCCACTATCGGGGAGACACTTTGGACAAGGAATTCATAGGTTTGAAAAGCTATCAGGTTTTCGATAACTATATTTGTGTCGGTAGTTTCCAGCGATTTGAAGCGACCTTTATCGGCATATCTGAAAAATTCAAGATATACGATAATCTCGATTTGAATAATCAATTTTTTGTCACTCAAACATGCAAAAAAAGAAAAGAAAACTCACTCTTCATCATCGAGATCTTTTTCACTTGATAGTAGGAATTCAGGAGATCTGAAAAATCACACCATGCACACTTCAAATCGGTTAGAATTCAGGTTTTTGGCGTCAATGTCACACCATGCGAAAATCATTTAAAAAACTTACTTCAATCGATATTTGACGATATACTTGCTAATTGGTTCATTATAATCTGCAGAGTTCCAAGTGATAACAACGGATTCTGAAGTAACTGAAGATACTTTGATATTCAATGGTGCTGGTGGCAGTTCTTTGACAACTACAGTAGTTGTAGCCTCGATGTTTCCAAGATTACTGACAGCGACACATGTAAAATTCTCTGTTGATTCGACGTTGGTTAGAGTAAGAACATTTTTCGTCATCGGAGCAGTGGAGGGATCATCAAGGACTTCTGAAAATATAATATTTTGGGTTCAAAACCAAATTTTGGTTATTTGTCTGAAATGTTTTTGGGCCTCTCAAGATGCTCAAAAACTCACGTTGATCAGTCTTTTTCCAAAAAACCCTTGGCCATGGGTATCCAACTGCGACACATGTCAAATTGATACTTCCACCAAGGCCCACGACATACTCTTTCTCCAATTTCACCGAAAAATATGGTGGTACTCGACGGACTGAAAAAATGATCAGATGAGGTAAATTGGATTTCTGAGCCCATCATGAGTCCTCATGAAATAAATATAAACCCCTGGACCTAGCGAATCCCCCGTGAATCCCATAGTAACCTAATTTCGAATCACCAGCTCCCACTTTAACCGAAGACGGCGATGAAGTGTCCAAGTTTTTGAACAACGACAATGGAAGGGTGTTTCCCAAAAACGAGTCTACAGTACTCCGAGGTACTGTCGACAAAATGATAAATAGTTGAACACACGTCAACCTCATTCTTCCATGTCGACAATGCTGAAACACAATTTTCAGAAGGGAACGGTAAAGAAAAAACAGGACCTAAAAGTAGCATGAGAGAATGGGAAGGGTTGAAATTTCAGAAAATGTTGAGTGCACCTAATTCAAGTGTTCTTCTATGCAAGACAAGCTAATTCGATTAGATTCCACTTGATTTTTAGATTTTGGAAAGAGACGTAGAGAAAATAAAACAAGTAGTTAAAACATATTTTGTAAAGTTTTTGAAAAAAAAACCATTTCTCGGGGTTTTCAAACCAGTCAATGGGAGATTCAGATGAGATTCAGACGACCTAGGATTTTGAAATGGTCTAGGGTTTTCAGATAATCTAGAAATCTCAGGTGATGTTCTAGACGTATTATATGATGGCCCAGAATCTTCAGACGGTCCAGAAATATCAGATAAAAATCGTAGATTTTCAGATGGTCTAAAAAATTTCAGATAATGGTCCACGAAATTTGGATGACGACCTAGTAAATTCAAATAATGTCCTAGAATATTTAGAAGGTCTAGAATTTGAGTAGAAAATTGAGATTTCTAAAATTTCAAAAATACTCGGGCCTGAAACATGAATAAAGTTTCAATAAAAATTAAATACCAAAAACCTAGGCCACATTTTTTTCTCCCATGAATTTTCTTTTTTTTTCGCGATATACATAGTACATATATAAAAGTATAAAAACGAGCCTGGACCACAAATCCAGAAAGCAAATAAAAAACGAAGAACAGGAAATTAGATGAGAAAATTGGGTCAATGAAAAATGGAGTATATAGAAAAATTGAAAAGAGCCAATCTGTCAAGAGATTTCATTGAGCAGCAAAGTGATAAATTGCAAATTGCGAATAGCTATAGTTTCATGATGACAAATTACACGTGTTTGTTTTTGATAATACAATCCTAAGTGAATTTTTTTGAACGAAAAGAAAAGCGATTTTTTTGAGAGGATGTAGAAAAAGTGGAAATCTTGCTCACTAAATCTTAATTAGGCTCATTTATCTGGGTTAAAAAACGTTATTATCTAGTAGTACAATCAGTCTCAAAGGGTTAGAAAATTCAACAAAATATATTGAAAAACTGGTTTCTAAAGTTTTCAAAGGATATACCAATTAGACTGCGCAAAAAAAGAAACAAAACAAAAAAAAAATGAAAAATGACCTTTTTATGCTCTATTGACTAAGATTGATCAGATTAGAAAAAGTAACTATAAGGGGGATATGAGAGGGGAAAGAGATACTTGTCCAGATGTTTGTAAATTGGTTCTAGGGTCAGATATATACTGATTTTTTTGTTACAATAATGATAGAAACGAGTAAAAAACGAGCCTAAAAAATCGTAAAATTAATTTTCACAACAATTTCCGTAAGATCGGAACAAACATTTTTGCTAATCAATCATTTTTCGGGTGAAAATTCAAAAAGTCAGATGAGAGATACAAAGAAAAACTTTCAGAATTCGAATTAAATGAGATTTAGAAAATGAATGGGAAATCATTATAATAATAAAAACAATAAAATGAATAAATAAACATTTTGCGCATTAATTGATTTTGGTTGTTTTATTCGGAATAAAATAGTGGTTTGGTATGAATAAGTAGGAATTTCCATTTGAAATTTTATTTGTTCTCAAAAAAAGCTGTAATTTCTACTCTACTATACAAACTAAATAATTTATCAACAAGTTGTTCTACTCTTCGTCTTCTGAACACCTAAATACTTCCTCTTGTCGTAAATCAACGGGTTAAGTGAGTAGTCAAAACAGAAGAACAGAAGGCAAAAGTTTCTATCGGGGGATGCAGCAATGGTGTTGAGATTTATGAGCACAGGAAATGAAACGAGAGTCAGGGAGAGAGGTCATTATTACGATAAGGTGAAGTCATAAATAACAGGTTTATCGAAAAGCATAAATTTAGGTTTTTTAGACTTTTTGAAAGAAGATATTTCTCAAAAAAAAACTCTGGAAATTTCGGAAATTCGGTTTTTCAAGAAAACAAAGAAAATAGAAATTTTTGAGCTCAAATTTTCGATCAAAAATTGTATAGGGTTTTTTTTGGTTCTATAAAAAAGCTCTGAGCAGACCAAAGGATGTCAGAATAAAATTGGGATTGAAAAGGTCCGATAAAATTTCTGAATAAAACAAAAATTTTTAAACCCGAAATGAGGGTCCAGATCTTTTATAAAAATTGAAAAAAAGAACATAAAAACCGGGGACATATTTCTCTGGGACCCGTTTGAAAAATTTGCTGAAACACCACAAAGAGGTTCTAATAAATGTAAAATGGATCTGATTTTAAATACCTTCGGTATTTTTGAGAATGAGCCTTGAATATCTAAAAAAATGTTTTCTCAAAAGCCACTAATCTATTGAAACAAACAAAACGTAACTCAAAATGAGAAAATTTCCGGAAAAACTTTAGAATAGGAACAAAAAAACAATAAAATCCTTCAAGAAATGTAATAAAATGACAGCAGCAGAAATTGTGGTGTCATTTCGAGGTGCAATAAACTAGGGGGGCTCCTTCCTCGCATATGTGTGTCACCAAACTCCTCAGAACTACACATTTCGGCTCGTGTATAGATGATCATTATGAGTTATGAGTACCCTCAGGAACCTTCTGGTTTGGCGCCAAATTGACCGGAGAGAAAGAGAGAGAGAACAACATATGTTTTACGCACATTTTTATTCATTTTCTGAAGTCTGAGATTAACCTCAAAAATTTATGACTGAAAATAAAATCTAAACTTTGAATAACCGAACAAAAAAAATTCTATGAGGCTATTGAAAACATTCACAATTGGGTGTCGAACTAATGCAAATTTGATGTATTCTCGAAAAAGGAAGAGCGACCCCTCAAGGCTATGCATAATTTAGTGGCCAGGCAAATGACCGAAAAAATAGTTTTGGAGGTAGCAAATATAATACATAAGCTAACTCAGAACGAGGGAGTGTGGCACAGATTTGACAGAAAATCAAATTCGGTTCAGCCAGGGGCTCAAAAGTAATTAAAGAGCCAGACAACAAATTGAGGATTCCAATTTTGTTTTTGAAAAATGGACCCAAAGAAATATCTGTATATTAATAGAGGTTTTCACAATGTCCAAAAATATATAAGAATATCTTGATAATTTTTGGATCAAAATTTTTTTGCCATTCGTAAGAGTCAAAAATTACTATGAGAAAAAAGTGCTTAAAACTATGGATTGGTCAAAAAAATACTATTATACAAAATCAAAAAAAAAATTATCTACATAGAACCCACATTTTTCGTGAACCTATGAACCAGTTATTCATATACGAAGCCTCATAACCATATTAAGTTCTAGTTCTATTTTCAACCGAAGATCCAAAAATTATTCAAGAACCCTATAATCATTTTTTCTCTATATCTCCAGAGGTTAAATATGAGTTATTCCAGGCCACTTTTTTTGTATAATTTCAAAGATTTTTTTCATTATAGAGTAACCAAATAGTAGCTCAATGTTCTAATTAAAATACCTGAGCCATTTTTTTGTTTTTTAACCCTCCAAAACCCAAACATTTTAAATAAACTAACCTTTAACATATAAGTTAGCTGCTTTGGAATGTGCTACACCTAAGGAGTTCCGAGCTATACATTCATATTTTCCTTGATCGTCTTCTCTGGCTTGTTGGATCATTAGAGCGCCTGGAACCAAAGATTTTGATACGATTTCTATCTTGTTTGAATTTCTGATAAAAAACTCACCTGGATTTCCGATTGTCGCGATTGAATACCTCCCATCTGCCCGTACATCGATTGGTATCAAATCTCTTAGCCACAGTACTTTTGCACGTGGATCGCCACTAACTTTACATGATACGAAAGCGGTTTTTCCTTGTTCTACGGACTTCAACGTTGGATGTTGATTGATTTGTGGAAAGCCATTTGGAAGTTTATCTAGAAAATTGAACATCATATTTTGATCCTTCTCCAGAAAAAAAAACTAACCTCTGGGTATGACAGTAAGGGTGGCTTCCGCTACCACCGGATTTGCCACACCGTTATCCGCCGAACATGAGATTACTGTAGAATTGTCGTCTTTGGTGACATTCTCGATGCGAAGAGTTGAAAGACCGGTAGAGAGGGATTTGATAGATATTCTAAAACAAATATTTTAATAATTAGAGAACTGTTAGCGCTCACTAACCTGTGATGATCGTTGATAGATTTTCCGTTGATTCTCCAGATGACACTTGGAAGTGGATTCCCGTCAGCGCGGCAGAAAAATGAGATCTTCGATTCTTCTGCTACACTTGAGGAATCGGGTCGGACTACTAGACGGGCTGGGTCTGAAAATAATATATTAGGTTGATTTCTGAACTTAAAGTCATTAAAAAACTACTGTAGCTAGAAAAAAACTTCGAATTTTTTAATATGAGAGTTCTAAGATAAAATTTTGGGACACAAAACAGTAGGACTCCAATTTCTGATATTTCCGATGAGTATCACCAAATCGAAAGATATATGTGAATTTTTTTTGATGAACAGAGATCCTTCACTTTTTTGAAAGTGTTCCAAGATATATAAAGGACTTCTAAATGAAATAAGAGGGTCTAAATGAAGTTCAGTTCATAACCCCCTCATTCAAACTTGGGACCCCTATATTTTTCTGGAACCCACATTTCAACCAGGGATCCTCTTGACCCTCATAAAATGCCAAATTAAAAAGGACTTTCTCATGTGTCAACTTACACGCCAGAGCTTGAATATAACTCTGATACGCCTCGGCATACAGCAAATTATTACTGTACTCATCGTGCCTAACAAGCGGTATTCCAATTTCACGTGGAACTATCGCAAATTCCACGTCATCACTATGATGAAACTCTGACATATCCTCGATTTCAACACCACCACCACCATCATCATCAACATCATCGTGCTCTATATTATTAGTACCCGAAATCTTACCGTCCTCTTTGCCCTCCACCATCAAACATGACACCAACAACAACACCAGAAATATGAGAATTTTCCGACGCGCCACATTTCGCAAATGACGCGTCATTTGGTTCATTTCGGAGGATTCTGCGAAAAATTGTTAAAAAGTTTTGGGGAAATTCATATTTTTTCTGTGGTGCGGTTTGGGTGGCTGATTGGATGGGGTGGATTCACCTGGCTATGAGGGGACAGATCTGAAATGTTTGAATAATCAAGGAATATACATAAATGTACTAAAAAAAAAACAATTTTCAGAATTCATGTGAAAATGACAAATTACGATGACGAGTACAACAATGAAAGTATGGGGGCAACACAGGAGAAGAATTAAAAGCAGAAGCTGCAAAATAGAAGAAGGAGAAGGCGATTAAGAAGAAGAAGAAGAAGGGTGACTGACATACATGAAAGCATGTATTCAGAAGAAGAAGAAAAAAGAAGAATTGAACAAGGTATGACATAAAAGGAGACAAAAAAAGAAACTTTTTAGTAATTTTCATTTTTGGCCTGCAAACTTTGAGTGGTCATTTTTTAGATGATCAGAAGGTTTCCCAGGTTAAACATTGAGAACAATTCTACTTTTTCTTTTGTGTTTTGTTTCGGGTTTAAAATTTCAGTTTGTGAAACGGGCCCGAGTATCGAAAATTTATTGTGAACCAGACCTGATCTTCAAAACTGGCTTATTGAAAATAAAATAATTGCAGGAGATTTAAAAAAAAGTCCGGGTCCTATTTTTCAAAATCAGGTAAATTTTTGAGAGTACGAATCATTTCAGGAAATAGATGTATGACACATCATTTTTTTGTTCAAAAAAAAAGCTTTAAAAATAGTACTCACAAGCCTGGGTGAAAAATATTCAAAAATTATAAAGAGCCTTGAAAAATTGCATTCCGATTGTTTCAAAACCAAAAATTACTGGGATTTCAAATTTCCTAACACCCCGCTTCAAAAAATCCCTGCAAGCAAAAAAAGTGCAATCTCATGAAAATGACACTTCCATAGTGGGTGCACTAAACGCCTGGAAAGTGTAGTTAGTCCATGAGTTCAATTTATCAGCTACTAAACCTATTTTTTCAGAGAACCAATAAAATAAATTAAAAATGGTGCACGGCGGCGGCCAAAAAAGTTCATTTTTCCCATAAAAATTATGTTTTTATTTTCAGAGGGCGGCTAATCCTTTGCGGATTATTTTTGGGTACCCAATGAGAGACGAAAAAAAGTCGTTGGGTGTGCTGCCAAAAAAAAAAATGGAAAACGGAATTAAAGTAGAGAGAACTTGGGCTTAGAAGCGTAATGATAGGTTTTTGGATGAAAAATGGAAGAACTAGAACTGCGAATCCCTTGAACTATTTTTAGACAACTACAGTACCCCTGATCTCTAAAACGTTGCAAAAAACGACGCCGTTCACCACGGAAAACAACAAGGATAATTTAAAGCTCGAAAAAAAGTGTGAAAAAGCAAAACAAGGCCAACAAGGAGAGACAGAGAGAGAGGTAAAAAGAGACTTGCATCTCTGTTCATATTTTATTCATTAAATGTTTTCTGTGTTTGTGCACGACTGAAAAAAGTCAGTTGTTCCGCGGAGAAAAAAAAAGGTTCTTGATTATACAAGTTTTGTTTTATTTACAGAAGCTTTGAATTCAGAAGTGATAGTGAAAGGTGGAAAGGAAAGAAGCAAAATGGAATGATTTGGGAAAAATTAAGGTTTTTTTTAAGGGTGTATATATTAGGGACCTCTAAAAAACATCCCTATTCCTTGAACCTGAAAATCTCATGATGGAGGCTGTAGCTTTTCAAAATTTGGGCTCTATACGAAATTAAGGGACCCACAAATTAGGACTCCAAAATCAAAAAAAAATTTTTTTGAGTATTTTTTTTGGTGGATCTCTATTTTTTGTTAGTATAGAGACAAAACTTGGCACCCTTAAAAAATATATTCCACAGTTTTTTGTTTTGTTTTTTCACATTTCTTGATTTTGTAATAAAAATGGAACTGGAACTTGATTAAAACTACTGCAAATTTCAAGGCTACTGCAAAATTAGTATCTAGGAGTTCTGAAGGGTAAAGGTTATCTCATAGTTTAGCGGACCATCCCATTGTTTTTCCCAGAAGTGAGATTAAAGTCAAAATGTTTTTCAGGCTAGGTTAAAATTTTTTTTTAATATTTCACATAGCTTACACCTTTTCAGTACAAATTTAGAAGCTGAAAATGGGGATTCGGGGGATTAAGAAACACCAAAACGATAATTGAAAGTTGATCACTGAAAAAATATATTTAATGACATAAACCTCAAAAATGCTCCACAGATATCATAATTTATTTCTTGAAATGCACAAACTTGGTCACTTCAACTCACCTAAAAGTTTTGCTCAAATTAAGAGCTCAAAAGTGACAGCAGGGTTTTTTTCTCGGAATTCTTGTTTACTACAACGCTGAAAAAACAATAACCAACATGTTTAGCCAAAAAATAAATTCGTTTTGATTGTGGAAATGTTGGGCACGCGTTGCGCACAATTTGTTGAAAATTCAATTTGTAAAGCCCAATAATAAAAAATAATAAGTTTTGGACGGGAAAGATTTCGAAAAAAAATAACGTTTTTGTTTTGCGCGCAGGAAAATCTCAAAAAAGTGTATGAAGTGGGAGGGGTACTAGTTCAAGTACTTTCCGCCTCCCATTTTTCCTGCATAATTATTAACAATCTCATGAATTTATAAAACACACAAATTAGCAATCAATAGGAGAGCAAAAGGGGGAGACTTGTAGGAGTTCTGGGTGCGCGATAGCACGTAACGTATTTTTTTTAAATAAAAAAAATAAAAATACAATTTCTAGCGGCGTAAAAGTCACACTCGTAACTTTTTATATATTTTTTTTCTCGGCAAATAGAAATAAAAATAAAAATTTTATGGGAAAGCAGTCAAAAACTTGGCGTTTCCTGTTTTCCTGACGCCGGATTAATTCATTTTGCTAATTTTTTTATTGATATATTTTTAGTTTCCTGAAATATGTGTGGTCGAATATTTTTTCTTAGTATTGTGAAAACTGATTGTTATCATTTCTTATAAATTTAAAATTAAATTAGGATTTTTTTCTAGCCATTTGTGAAATTCAATTTTGAAGCAACACTCTCATTGTCAGCAGAAAAAATTTTTTAAAAAGGTTTCAAAAATCAATTTATATTCTTAACGTGAACTTTTTTAAAATTAAAACGTCAAAATTTTCATAGAGGCCGAGAGAAAAAATTCACGTAAAAAATGAAAATATTCATATTTTGAAACGTGATTATTTTTTTTTTAAATTTTATTTTGTGGGTGAAGTCGATACTTGGTTCATGGTGTTTCTTTAAGCAATGTTCAAGAACCGAATTAAAGAATCAAGATATTTTTAAAAGAGGAAGAACGCGGCGAGAAAAATTTCCATAAAATTATAATATACACTTCCGTTCGTATTAAACAGAAAAAGGCACGTCATTAGGAAGAATAAGAAATTTTATTGCATTTTCGAGACTTTTCAAGATGAAACTCAGAATTTTAGAGGAGCTAATACTAGAAAAATAGTTTTCTGAAATTGATCAGACAGTCGGAAATTCAGGGAATCGACTGACTGTTGTTTTCTCAGAGAATTTTTCTTAGAATCTCTAAATTTGCCAGATATAAAAACTCGAAATCACAGGATTTTGCAACATGAAAAAAACAGACAGTGAAAATTTGGAGACAAAATGATGAATGGACAAAATGGGCAGTCGAAGTAGTGAATAGACAAATCTATCCCTGGAGAACCAAGTACGACATGAAGTTGTAAAAAAAAGGTCTAGAGTTCGATTTTCAGTGATTTAGAAATAAAAAAAAACTCACTAGGAATCTATTGAACATATCTATTTTCAGGGTAAAACTTGAAAGTTTAAAAAGGGCAGGTGAATTTTATGCGGGCTCAAACTAAAGATCAGGCACATAACGCTATATTTAAAAATCTAAAACTGGTACGTTAGAATCACCCAGTCCCAAAAACCTATCTCAGGTTTTATCCTAGTTTGGGAAAAATTTGGTAAAAAGGTTTTAGGGTGAACTAGGTGTCCAAGAATGGGTTCTATTATAATTCAAATTTTTCTGAAGGACCAAATTTATTTTAGGATCTGTATATTTTTTGAACCCTAATACAAGAACAAAATCTAGAAGACCCAACTTCATAATGAGATAAATATATTTTCTATAATTGGGTCCACATATATTTATATGACCCTTATTTGTCCAGAAGCCCTTCAATAATCCTGGACCGAAGTTGTAAAAAAAAAGGTCTAGAGTTCGATTTTCAGAGATTCAGAAATAAACCACTCTTTAGGAATCTATTGAACATATCTATTTTTAGGGTAAGAATTGAAAGTTTGAAATGGCCACGTGAATTTTATGCGGGCTGAAAATAAAGATCATGTACATGATGCTATATTTTAAAATCTAAAACTGTTACGCTGGAAACACCCAGTCGCAAAAACCTATCTCAGGTTTTACCCTAATTTGGGTCCCAAAAAACCTTACGGTTTTTGGTAAAAAAGGTTTTAGGAAGAACTAGGGGTCCAAGAATGGGTTCTAATTGTAAGCTAATTCAAATTTTTCTGAAGGGCTACATTTATTTTAGAACCTGTATATTTTTAGAACCCTAATACGAGAACGAAATCTAAAAGACCCAACTTCATAATGAGATAAGTATATTTTCTATAATTGGGCCCACATATTTCTTTATTACCTTTTTTTTTTGTCTAGAAGCCCTTCAATAACACTAGAACCCGTATACATTCTAGGTAACCCTAAAAACTCAAAATAATCTAGGTTCACCAAAACAATTCATAACAACTCAACGCGACTCGCAAAATGTGTGAAAAATTAAATTAGTCGAAAAAAAGTGTATATTACATTCGAACTACTAGTTTTATAAGAGAAAGAGAAGTGAGAAGTCGACGACGACGACAAAAAATGAGAAAAAGAAGACGTTTATGAAATAAGAAGAAGAAGTGGGGGGGGGCTCGATTTGGCACCACAACCACCTGTTATTCTCCAGTCATCAATCAGAAATTCATCAAAAATTCGAGAACCAACACCAAACACAGCACGGAGTTCCGCGAATTTGCGCGTTTTAGTCAATTTGTATAGAAGAGTGATGGGATTTTTTCCATGCGCGCCATGGTCATTTTTTTGGGATTTAGAGAACAAGTAAAAAAAGGGTAAGATTTTTTCAAAATGAGCCAGGTGAAACCATCCAAACCGCTTAAAAATCTGAAAATCAACTAACCTGCAATCTAACAAGAAACGTGATGAAGCAGGTGAATAATTAGATGATCAATAATAAAATAGAAGAATTTCAGCAAATCGTCGTGAGCATCTGAAAAAAATTAAATAAAGATCCAAAAGCATGTTCGCCATGAAAACACCACATTTTTCTCATTGGCGAGAAAACGCATAAAGTGAATTTAAATGCATCATGGCACATTATCAAAATAAATATGGGGTGGTTGGGAGAGATGGGAGATGTACGATGACGCAGAGAAATATACTCTTCAACCGGTTTGTAATAAAATCTATGAGAAGGTTTGAGTATTTTTTTGGCCTAAAAGCTGATTAAGAAAAAAAAGTCTAGGCTGCGTGGGGTAAATATTAGGGAAAAACTTCAGGTCAAGGGGCGGCTGCTTGGCAGCTTACATTTTCCGTCAAGAGATGGCTGCTTGAGAGCTAAAAATTTGGGTCAAGGGATGGATGCTTGACAGATTACATTTTTGACCAAGGGTTGGCTGCTTGACAGAAAACAAATTTGGTCAAGGCGTGACAGCTTGATAGCTAAAATTTTTGTCAAGTAACGTTCTCGAAGTTTTGGGTATTTGATCATTTTCTTTTTCTCCGACAATAATTGAAACGAAAATTGAGCATATATCCGCAAATTTAATCGTTCGAAAAAACCAGAAAACGGTCCACGGAACTCAATTTTTTTCTGAAAATACTTTTCAGAATTGAACTTTGTTATCATAATATGCTACATAAAATTTTGAAGTTGAACGAATTAAGAACATATAAATCAATACTAGATTTCTGAAAATCATTTTCGAAATTGTCAATTTTTAAAATCTAAGTCTTTGGCCTATCAGAATTAAATCTTCTAAAGAACTCCTAAATTTTGTATTTTTCAAATCCCAACTAACAGCACAGTTCAAATTCTAAAAACATGAAAAAACAACAATTTGAGTGAGAAGAAAACTTGCCAAACAATAAAACGAGTGGACATCCACAAATTTTGGGCGGCCGAGAAAGACGCGAAAAAAAGAGAAAAAAAAAAGAGAACACTGCTATTTAAAAGGCTTTCATCGAATTTATGAGAATTCTCTGGGTGGTACTGGCAAAGGATGTTGCGAAAAAAATATATGGCTGAAAGGGAAAAAACAGTGAGCAATTTGGGAGGCAATAGTTCGAAATGTGAATACGTTTTCGATGTGAACACTTTTATTGAAGTCAAAGTGGGAATGATGAATAAAAAAAACATTGGGCCTAAAATTTTTGATAACAATATTGAAATTTAAAAGCTCCATTTTAAATTACACAGTGAAAACTATTCAGACCTCGGCTTCAAAAGTTCATAGAAAAATGGCTCAAAAATAGGACGGTTTTTTTTGAGTTCAAGATTTTTTCCCCAGAGAGTCATACAAAGCAAATTTTTCATGTGAAGAAACAAATTGAAAAAGAACCTTTTGAAATGCGCTTAGATTTTTATCTACATATTCTGAAGTTTCAGATCTCTAAAACATTTTTTAAAAAATTTGAGTCATTGAGAAGTTCGTAGATCTAGAACCCGAAAAATCAATTAAATTGGGCCTGAATTTTTGAGAAAAAAAAATAAGAACAAGTGAATACTGTTCCGGCTCAAATTTCTCCCCCAAGAGAATCATAGAAATCAAAATTTTTATGTGAACAAGCAAATTGGAAATTGAACACTTAAAAATCCCTTAAGATTTTTATCTATTCGAAAATTCCATATCAAAAAATCCTCAAAATATTTATGTAAATAAAGAAAAAAACCATAAAAACAGAAAAAAAAAGAAAGCAAAAGTATATGCAAAACTTCTGCTCTCCATTTTCTCTTCTTCTTTTTTCGGACAATTTGATTTTGGAATCTTCACTTTTAGCCACCGCGCCGCTTCGATGAGAGACACACTTGACGTGTGCTCTAGACGAAGAGACGCAGACATTGAATGGAGAAAAAACAGGAATAGGTCATTTTAAGAATTGGTGTAGCACCAGAAGCAGCAGCTCGAAAAAGTCTCCAGGGAATTTCGTGCGACGAAAATTTATTACTTCATGTTTTTTTTCTTGTTCTGGAGATGTAGAAAATTCATTGAACTCATCATTAAGGATACTAAATATGTGAATTTTGAAAAAAAAAAATCAGGTGGGGTTGTTTAAAAGTCGGAAAATGCCACGTGTAAAAATGAAATTTTAAAAATGCCACGTGATAACAGAAATGAAAATTCAAAATAAAGACTATTCGAATTCTTTGTGTTTGGATTTGAAGTTAAAGAATTCCACAAGGATGTTTGGCATCAAAAAATGCCACGCAAATTCCTCATGCCTAAACTTGAAGTTTAAGAAATTCCACGTGGATTCTTGGCACCAAATTTTTTTTATTTAAAAAGTGTCAGGCGGGTTCTTGAAATCGAAAAGTTGGGTTTTAAATATTTCACAGGGATTTTTAAATTCTAAAAATAATGTTTAATAAATTCCACGTGAATTTTTGACGCCAAAATTTCAAATTCAGAGATCTCACGTGGGTTCTTATTGTTAGGGCTTAAGTTTCAAACTTGCTAAACGCCACGTGGATTTTTGGAGCCTGACTATGAAATTTGAAATATGCACCGTGGATTCTTAGCACCAAAATTTTTAAGTGAACACTGCAAATTTGAAAAAAAACCCCTCACATCAGGTCAAGAAAAAAAATGAATATAAACAAACTTGAAAAAAAGTGTATGAATATAAACAATATACTCTAGGCTATGAAATGTGAAAATTTCCCAAAAGCTAACCTGCAAAAAAAAAAAAAAGAAAGCTGACACGCGAGTAGTACAATAATGAGTAGGGAAGGGCGGTAAAAAATAAGGAGAAAAAAGAAAAAAGGAAGGAAGAAGAGGTACATTTATATACTATGTGTGCTTCTCCAGATTTCATGAATAATTCTGTGCCAAACTGATTTTGTGACGAGAATAATACTAGTACTATGTATGGCTCAGAACTTTTTATTTTCCTCAACTTTGGAAATGGAATCTAATGTTTGCTTAGGAAAAACATTTGACAAGAAAATAGTAGGCTTGTGAATATGGGCAGACTAGGAAAACTTCAACTTTTTTGGATATATGGCTTATAACGAAAAGTTTGCTCTAACTCAAAAGTATAAAATAAGAGGGTTTTAAAAAATTACACCACTTCTTAGAATAAGAAGGTAACAGCCAATTTTAAAATTGCCGTACTTGGTTCAGTGGATATTACTACAGTAATTTCAAACAATTTCTGTTATAACAAAAACTTTTAAAAAATCCAAAAATCTGGACTTGGTTCACTGGAGACTTCAAAATTACAAAAATCTCAAAAAAAATTAGTTCATGTTTAAAACTCGAATCGAAAGATTGTTTGTCATTGGATTACTGTAGTTTCAATTGTCCTTCTTGAGAATAAGCCTTTCAACAATCACTATTGAAAATCTATAGGTTTTCACTTCAAGATGTAGTTTGAGTGAATACTCCGAGATCAAAATTCTACTTCATAATTCATTTTTTTTCTAATGAGAAGGCTTGGTTTTAAAATTAGCTCACGACGAAATTGTAAAAATTAGTAACCTGAAAACCGGGCTCAAAAGTCAGAGCTCAATTTTTTTCTCCAAAAATTAGAAACAAAATTCCAAAAATTCTGAAGCACTGGAAAAATATTCAACAAAAAAAAACATCTGCTGGTGTCTGTTGACAAGAAGAGTACTCTATTAATGGCAGATGACCTAACTATGTAAATAAACTTGGAGCAATAAAAAAAAGCTTTTAGTTGTAACGTATATTTCCCAGGTTTCACCAAAAAAAATATTCAAACAAAAAAATGTTGCACTTGCAGAACAAAAAGAAAACCCGATTTTTTGGTGAATATTTAAAAAGTCAAAAAGAAAAGGACTTCTTCTTCTTCTTCGCACTATAGACATAATGGGCGTGGTTCAATCTGTCGAGAAAGAAACAGCATAAGAAAAAGCAGAGGAAGAAGAAGAAGACACCAATGTGTCAATGACCGGGAGTGAGGGTGGATGAACCTAGCGGTCACTTGAAAAAGATATGTCAATTTATGACAAGCTGACACTACAACATAAAAAATTGTGTAATTCTCGTGGAGGATAATGAGGAACACGTGTTTGAAATGGAATGAGAGGGATTTTTTATGCTGAAAGTTCAGATTTTTAGATCGTAAAATCTGAATGAGATGTCACAGCCAGGATGTTGAGGCCGAGTCGGTCTCATCCGGCCTAACTTCCGATATTCGGGCCTACACGGTGTGGCTGGGCCGATTTCTGTGTAGGTCTGACATTTTTAATGGGCCGACCCGGGCTGGAAAAAAACTGAATTTTTCATCACGAGTATACATATTTTTGATTTTACTACGAATTCTGAAATTTCACAAGCTTCCGGTCAGACGAATACAAAAGTTCAAAACGCTTTGCATTGTGGATAAATAAGAAGAAGAAAAAACATATAGAGGCCAACATTTTTCACAATGGGGGGCCGCCTTTTCAAGTCAGCCATCGTGTCCCTTCTCCTTCGCCTGCTCCAATTGTTGCTCTTTTTTGACAAATGACTCACAAAACGGCACACAAAAATGGCGGTTGAATTTATTTATTCAAATATGCTAATTAGAATCAGTCGAGAGACGACGACGGGCGGTCGGGACAAGTAAAATGAAAAGGGAACTGATGAGTTGAAGACATGAAAGGAATTGGAGTGGAGTTGATTTGAAATGTGTCATCTAATGTTACGTCAAAATTCAGATTCAGGCCTGTAGTATGGATCTCTCAAACAGTCTCAGTAGCTAGCCTAATTTTGAAAATCTGATCCTGAACCAGTTTTTTTTTTGAAGTTCATTAAAACTGGGAAAAATGTACCTTTCCAACCAATTGACTTCATACATAGAAAAGGATCCGAATATTTACATCGGGTCCAAAACAAATATTTTTGAAACGGGCCTTATGACCAAAAAGCTCTGGAAATTGGACCTATTTTTAAAAATCTAGACGAAGTTTGATCGATGTGAAATTTTCATGAATCCAAGCTAGATTTTTGTAGAGCAACAATTTTATAGTAAAAAAACATCTGAATGTTAAAATTCAGAATTTCATAAAACAGCTGAAAAATTAACGATTCAGATAGTTGGCCATTTTCAGAATATATACAGAAAATTGATAGCAACAATTCTAGGTTTATTAGGATGAGAGTCGCCCGAATCAAACTCTCCTCTTTATACTATCTTAGCCCATGTTCAAAAATTCACATTCAAATATCTACATGCTCCATCCTTCAAAAATTAATTCGTCATTTCTGACAGATTTCACACCAGCCGCAAAAAATGCAATATATCAAAACCTCAAATCTTTTGGAGGAACATTGGTGGCACACATACACACCATATAGAGGGTGGAGGGGAGTTAAGTGAGATTATTGAAAACGTCAAAAATTTGTCAAGATTGAATGGACGAGATATGAAATGAAGAGTATGTTGGGAATGTTTCGAGAGAAAAAAAGTGTATATAAAAAGTAGTACTCAATCTAGGTTAGGAATTTGGGCATAGAAGTCACTTCAGTGCTAAAGTTTCAACGTGTTGAAGGTTTTTGACAAAAAAAAAAGAGATTTCGCTAGGCTAAACAAATTTGCATAAATAAATAGATACGGTTTGATGGCTTGGCCGATGGATTTATGTATAATATATAAGATGACAGGAAAAAGAACGTTTATGTAAACATTTGGAAATCGAAATTTATGGGTTAATTACTTTTTCTTATCATATTATTAAATAGGTTTTCGTGATGAGATTAAATTAACAAAATATCTACTGAAAACTGATATTCACAATCTGTTTTCAAAAAAATTGAAAGCTGAAAGTACAGTACCCCTTCCGATAGTTGCCTTGTTTGTCTTGCCCGCCGTTTTTAAATTTAATGTTTCCAACACAATAATATTATTTTAATAACTCGTAATTTATCGAAAACCTGGTTTTTATAAAACTTTGTAACTTGTTCAATCCACAAAAAAACTCCTCACCTTTATCGAGAACTGGTGATTTGCATTTTTGCATGTCGTGCTGATGAATCCGAATCAAATCATGCCAACACAATGAAACCAGAAGATTTTTTTCTTCCCAATATGCGCTCTATAATTCCTTCGTCGAAACTTCTCGAAAAATGCGCCATAATCCATTTGAAATCCACTTCATTGGCGTGTGAAAGTCTGGAAGAAAAAATAATGGCCTAGGAAATGTTGCAAAACTTCGGCCATTTTATTATTTTTGAATTTTTCTGATTTTCGGTTTTTCGCGTAAAAAAGGGTAGAACCTCGGTTTTTTCCACAAATTTTCGTTTCAAAAAAATCAAATGTGTATATTGTTAGTATAATTATCAAATTTTTTCCAGAAAAAATGTCGCGCAACGTCGAAATCAAGGCAAAAGTGCACGACCACGATGCGGTGGTGGCCAAGGCTGTGGAAATCTCTGGAGTTCAACCAAATTTCCTCAAACAACACGATATTTTCTACGAATCACCAAATGGTCGACTGAAGATGCGAACTGTCGAAGAAAACGGCGAGGTAAGTCTCATTTTTTCTATTTTTTTGCCTAAAAAAAATACATTTTTAGGCCAAGACTGAATTGATCTGGTACGATCGTCCAAATGTTGCTGGCCCAAAATTGAGCGATTTCAACAAATTTGATGTCCCTCAAACGATTTTAGAAGATTTGAAAGTGAGTTTTTTAAAATTAGAAAAAAAATTATGGCTAAAATTCTAGACGACGCTCCGGAGTTCAATGGGAGTTGTTGGAGAGGTGATCAAAGTTCGAACATTAGTGCTTCACGATCAAACAAGAATTCACATTGATCGAGTAGAAGGACTTGGAGATTTTATGGAACTTGAGGTGAGTATTTCAAAATTAAAAAAAAACAGAAATATTGAAAAACAAAAGTTCGAAAACATAATGACATCACTTGTATATATTTATTTATTCACATCATTGAACAACTTTTCCAAAAATAGTTCACAATAATTAAAAAATAAATACTTTGCTCTTTTTAAAGACCGGGTTAGATAAAAACAGCCCGACCAAAATTTTATTTTTTGAAAGAACACTTGATGAGTTCGTTTTTACTGTGAAATTCTCACACCAAGCACGTAAAAAATTGAACATGTTTTTTAAATTCACATATTTCGACCTTTTGAAACTTCGATTCCTTTCAGGTATGCCTAAAACCCTCAGACACTGTCGAAGATGGTCAAAAGATTGCCGATAAACTTCGCGACGATCTAGGAATCTCCGAAGCCGACCTATTGACCGATGCCTACATGGACATGCTCAAACGCTTGTAAACTCAGGATCATTTTTGTTTGCTTTATGCTCGTTCTGAATTTGCTCATTTTGTTCCAAATGAAACTTTGAACAAACATAAATTTTGCCATTCCACTCCTTTTCGTTGAAAAATCGATAATTTTGGTCTGCTCGAGGAGAAATATTATCAACTCTTTTGTGTGTCGAACAAAAAATTCCCTGTTTTTTCCGATTCCCGAGAAAATTCAATTAATTCTCTGTCTGCTTCATTTAATTTCAAAAAAAAAAAAGACAAAAAGATGCAAAAAAAAATTCCCTTGGGGTTAATATGCCTGCGTCTCTTCACCAAAAAAAAAAAACACAAAATGAATTTTGTTTTTTTTTTTCGGAAAAGCTGAAAATTGTATATTTCAGAAAATTTCGACTTTTCATGACTCTATTTCTCTGCGTCTCTCGTCTCTATTTACGCGCTGAACAAACACTCCACGTGTCCATGAATAGTTCTAGTTCATTTCAAACGAAATTTTTCTCTCTAACAATTTCATTACTTGTTTTTTTTTCTCTAACCGTCTCTTCGACTCTCACACTCTCTCTTGTCGATAAATTTTCATTATTTAGTTTCGTGTTTTCAATTCTATTTTTTTTCCAGATTATTTTTAGTAAATATGCAGCGATGTTCAACACCGACACCATCGACGTCATCCACATCAAGTGATGAGGTAGGATGATTTTTTTTGTTGGAGAACTACTGATAAGGCTCTTATCACTGGAAGGGGGTCAAGATTTGTTTCAAAAAAGGTTCAAATGACCAAAGGTTATTGTAGATCAAACAAATACAAGCCATTATCACTTTGTCATTGGGTACTGTAGTTCGAGCAGCTTCTCGAAATCATGATTTCATATCATAAAAAATTCTCTGGGATAATTTCATACGTAGAAATTGAATTTAACACTAGAAATCCACAAAAACTTAGTGTTAGAGCGAAAAATCCCTAGATTAACAATAGAGCGCGTTTTACCGATTGCGGAACGACTCGTACCGCGTAATTAGTGTTTTTCTCAATTTGTGGCCAATAAAATTTGCGGAATTTTTTTTTTTTTTTTGAGTTTTTATAACCCGTAGAATCCGATTTTGATATCAAAACATGCCTTAGACTGAGAAAAATTTACATTATCAATGGAGCAAGGAGTGCCGATTTTATTTTGGACATCAAACTTGTAAGAATTGAGTCTTCCTAACAATGAATTAAACGTTTAGTTAACCACAAGTTTCTATCACTAGGCTGTACTTTTTCAGAAATTTCTGAAAGTACAGTAACCCAATACACAAAAGTTACAGTTTCGTGAAAAAGTAACCCAAAATTGAAGTTTTTGTCCGAGATGTCAATTTAAGAAGGCGTCCAAATCTAGAACCTATTTTTGCAGACAAATTCACGAAACATAATCAATGCCTTCCCACAACGTCAAATTTCACCATCACCATCAAAGAAATCGGTATTCTCTAACCCTAAAGAAGACACCTTTCAACCAGCTACCCGTTTCGCCCTTGCAAATCTAACCACTACGGTATTACGTCTAGATTTTTGGGATGACGATGATCCAACGTCAATGTGAGGATTATTTCAAGAAAATCACAGAATGGAGAAAATTTCAGATTTTTCTGCAAAGAGACTTTTGACATAGTTACAAGGAGTCTGAATTTACCGGAAAAGGTGATTCGTACAATGAAAACTCATTTGGATGGGGAGGAAGAGTTATCGGATATTGCGTCGATGATTATTTCAATCCGGGAGGATCCATTGTATAAAACGAATGGGTCCGAGTCTTTACTGATACCTCTTTTGTTTGCATTTGTAGCCACAGGTTAGTGAGAGACCTATATTAGGAGGTTTTCGGAAAACATGTTCATAATTTTGTTCTTTATTCTAGGCAACTATGATAGTCGATATCGTGTACTTTTTCGACACCTTGGAACACTTCTAGGCGTGGTTTGGAGTGATTTTGAGGAGATTGAAGATTCCCTAGCCGCTACTATTTTAGAGGAACAATTTGTTGAAACAGAGTAAGTTAGATTTCACAAAATATTTCCCAAAACACAATACTAGATTTTCAAAAAATCAGTTTCAGAAAAATTATTTCTATGGGGTAAGTTGTTGTTGTTGTGTTGAGACATTGTGATTGATCTACAAAACTTCTAAAATGAGTACCCACATTTGTTTTTAGGCACAGTCGACGGGTGCGCGAAAAAACGTCTCGCAACAAAAAAATCAAACGCGCTCTAATGATTGGTGCGGCTGGTGGCGTTGGTGGAGTGCTGATTGGGTTGACGGGTGGATTAGCGGCGCCATTCATCGCCGGATCGGTTGGGATGTTGATAGGGGGAAGTACGGCGATTGCGGGTTTAGCGACGACTGCCGGTGCAGCTGTCTTGGGAACGACTATGGGTGTAGCGGGTGCCGGATTTACAGGGTATAAGGTGGGTCGAAATGGGTAAGTTCTGGGTGAGGCTAAATCATATACAAAATTTAAGATGAAAAAACGGGTGGGAGCCATCGAAGAATTTACGATTGAAACTCTAACAAACGATGCGACAAGCCTCAAATGCACTCTAGTTGTAAGTGGTTGGATCGAAAGCGATACTAGTCCAGATCAAGCATTTGAACATCAGTGGAGACATCTACAACACTCCAAAGAGCAATATACTCTTCGCTATGAGAGCCAATATCTTATGGAGCTGGGAAACGCTATCGAATATTTGATGAGTTTTGCCGTATCGGTAGCCATTCAGCAGACATTACTCGAAACCGCTCTAGCTGGTCTGATGTCTGCTGTTGCGTGGCCTGTCGCACTGATATCAGTGTCATCGGTGCTGGACAACCCATGGAATGTTTGTATTTATCGAGCTGCGGAGGTTGGAGAGCATTTGGCGGAAGTTTTGTTGAGCAGATCGCATGGAAAACGGCCGATCACGTTGATCGGGTTCAGTTTGGGCGCGCGGGTGATTTTTCATTGTTTGTTGACGATGAGTAAACGGGCGGAAAGTGCGGGTGAGTTTTGGGAGAGAGTAGGAAATGAACCGGGACAAAAAAAAAAGTAGGCTATTGAATTTTTTCTCTGTAACTAAAAGTGTCAGACTGGCCTAAGAACAATGAGACTCAAAACGGCCCCAGTTCGACCTCTGTGGCTCAACTTAAAAATCCTCTGAAATAGTTAAGTCAGAAAATTTTTGAAATCTTCAGGACCTTGTTAAATACTAGTTTTCGGTCCAATCTGGTCAAAAAATTCTAGAAAAACACTTCCGTTTTTCAGGTATCATTGAAGATGTGATCTTGCTCGGCGCTCCTGTCACAGCCTCTCCAAAAGAATGGGCCAAAGTGTGTCGAGTAGTAAGCGGTCGGGTTATTAACGGATACTGCGATACGGATTGGCTCCTCCGTTTTTTGTATAGAACCATGAGTGTGCAATTCAGAATCGCTGGCACCGGGCCAATTGATAATCAGAATAATAAGAAGATTTATAATTACAATCTTAGCCATATTGTCAAAGGTCACATGGATTATTCGAAACGTCTCACTGAGGTGCTCGAAGCGGTTGGTGTGAAAACCGGAAAGCATTCAGAAGGAAGTCTTTTCAATTTGAACTCGGAGAACTTTGAAGAAGGCAAAGAGGCTATCAACGAAATTCAAAACCCCCAAGATTGAACATTTTGTCTCGATGATCATGTTATGTGTTATCAATAAAATTATTTGTTTGTTCGACTTCTCTCTCATATGACCTTTTTGAAAAATTTACGAATTTTTCTCAACAAAAAATTTTGATAAAAATTCGAAGATCAAAACTGGTATGAGGCTATTTTTAAAGTTGAATGAGGAATTTATAGCCAAGGGTAAACATGGGATTTTTATGTGTTAGAGAGGTATCAATGTTCGTTTTTTAAAAGTATGCATAGGTCAAAAGTCGAGAAATAAAGAAAAATTCAAGACAGGAATACAAATAAAAACGTGACCCAATTTTTTTTGTCTCAGTGTCAAGGCCTTTTCCCTCACGCACCCTTATACACCATTCCTAATGTCTTTGCCACCACATGCCGCCGCCCACAGTCGGCTGGTCCAATTCTATCGGGTGCGCAAAGAGATCGCTGATTTGAAGCAGAATCCGCGGACCTATATCAAATCGTTTCAAAAGTTGCACAAATTTAAAGAGGTCTATATATTCAAAGTGATTGGCGATGGTGATATCTATGGAAAGTCGATTTTGACGATTTCCGTTGATGTTACATTGGACTATCCGTTCAAGACACCATTGCTCAGATTTATACATCCGGTTAGTGGAAAAAAAAGTGATTGGGTTACTGTAGTTTCAGATTTCACACCTGTACGTTCTGAAATTCACATCTTCAGAAAAAAGTGTTTCTAGGGTAATCCGACTTGTAGAAACCGGTTCTGACCTTGTAAGTTTTTCAAAATCTCATTAAAGCTCGTTAAGGAGTAATTATCAATAGAGAGCTGGTCACCGATTTATGAACGGTTAACACTTTATTGTAGTCCTGCCGCGAACCTGAACCAGAGTGTTGTTTCCATAGTTGACGCGCAAAACTGCTGCAGGTTACATTTTTTAGATTCCCAGAAAGCCACTTGGTTCTTTAGAAATTCACCATGTTTTCAACAATACGCAGGGTTCCCAGAACATAGACTAGCCTCACAGTAAAGTTTATTTTTCCTCAAAAAATTTCTAGAAATTAAAGTTTACTCTTATAGGTGTTATGTACTGTATTTTTCACATATTTTCAATAACTCAAGTTCTATTCATGAGGGTTCTAACATTAAATGAAATTTGAGCAAGTTTTTCAGCTCTGGTATATTTTATTTGACGGGAGAACTAGAACTACAGTAACCGGATGGCCAGAATCATATTCATAACATTTCCTCATTTCAGCTCTACCACCCCAATGTCGACCCGGCTACCGGCGAAGTTTGCTCATCACTCCTCACCCAAGAAAACTGGAAACCCGAAACAACCATCGAGGACATTCTCATCAATGTATTATGCCTCCTATCGGAACCCGATCTATCTCGCCCAGTCAACATGGAAGCCGCCAGTGAATGTATACTCCAAAAAGCACAGTATACCGAGAAATGCAAAAAACTGGCCGCAAAATTGATTTGCTAGAAAGAATAAAGTGGTTTTGTTTTCTAGAATTTTCCGTTTAGATGACTAATAGTTTTTGTAGCTAGAAAACTAAAAGTCATGATTGATATACAATTTTTGTGAACGCCGAAAACAAGCGATTATGCAGGTCTTTTGAACAAAAAATGTTACTTGATACTCCCAATTGTCAGTCTCCCATTTCATGTGAAACAAGAAGTACATGTGGGAAACCCCTCTGTTGTGTTGTGTATTTTTTTTATCATGTTCCTTTCTTTTTTTTTTTTCACAACCTGCTGATGTTGTTCTTGTCAGCTGTTATCAGTGGCGCCCAAAAGGTTGTCAGCAACAAAATTTCACGAGATGTCAGTGGTTTTGACTTGTTTGGAGACAACGGCGTTTGTTTGTTTGTCTTCTAGTGCTCTTCTTTTTTTTTGGTCAGAGATTGAAAATGTGACATCAGAAGAAAACAAGTGTGATTGAGAGAGGATCAAGTGAAGAATTTTGACAGTTTTTGAACCTTCTATGACTTGAGATGATAAAGTGGTTTTCAATTTTGATTAATGTCATCGTTTCGTAGAGAAACAAACACGTGGACATTAGTATGTGTGATATCAGAAGTGGTATGATATGTGGTATTGGAATTAGGTGATCTCTGAATTGTGGGAGTTCCTAAAGAGATCAAAATAAGGAATCCAAGCACTGAGAACTCATGAACCCTTTTCACCCTAAAAATAGTTGTTGAAGAAGTCGATTTATTGTGGCCTGATTCGAGAGTAACTCAAGTTAATCGGGTCTAATCCGATTGAGCGAACTTTGTTGAATGTTTGGGTCCATTTTAAAAACTAACATTTCGGGTAAATTTTTTTTGGACCTAGGATAAATTTTGAATCGGAGCAGACCCTATTATTTTTGAATCAAGTTGATAATATTTCAAATAAACCAAAAACTTTCAGTTTAAAATGGGCTTGTTTCAGGGCCTACAATTTTAGGTTAGATGGAGGGTTTTTACATTGAATAAATTGAAGTCTAGCAACCTCATAGTTGTAAAAATCCACGTGTACTCCCCATCTCAATATTTTGCCACCAAATTCCCAAAAAATCCAGTCCAAGTTCAATTGTCATGAGTGATTCATTCAAAAGTCACGTGAATTCGTCTGTCATTGCCAAATATTATAGTATTTACACAGTCATTCACCTATATTTGTCAAGAGGTGTTCCATAAGGAAATGATCAACAAAAGTCATAAATAAGGAGTACTATTTTTTTTGGGTGCAGAATTTTCCAGTGACTTTTTATGGAAATGATTAATTTTTTCTGCGTTTGTCAATATTTATTCTTGAAGTTTTCTCGTCGCTTCGTAAACTGAAAATTTCAGTCAGTTTTGTTTACTTTCGCGCACTTTTCTTGAGAATTCCATAAAGGTTACTGTAGATTTCAAAATCCCCCACTACTATACGACGCCAGAAAAATGGGATGGTGAGCAGAGAAAAGAGAAGAAAAAAAAAACAATTTCAGCATCCGGAGTCATCCCGAATAGCATCATTTTTAATTAGACTTCAGCCTATTCTGGTCATTTTTCTCGTTTTTCAATTAACTTTTAGAAAAAGTTTTTGTTTTTGACTTTGATGAAAAAATCTCTGAGATTTTATCTAAAATTGTTTAGAACTTTGAAAGTTCTGGGAATGGGCTACAGTAATCTAGCATGGCCAGTTTTGAAATTGTCTGTGAACAACATTCTTGTTCTTGAAATCTACCTAAGAAACCTACGTGGATAATTAGAATTTTAGAAATGTGGCGTTTGAAATCCACGTGTAAGTTTTGAGTTCTCAAAGTCTTGTGGCAAAAATGAAAACCTCGTTGACACAAATTGACTTGAAAAAATAGATTTATGAGATTAAGAGAGATGCAGAGAAACTTCTCCAAGAGAAGTACAATATGGTGCTAATTGTAAGTGTCCTTGGCCAACTGGTTAGCTTGCTTGCCTTCTGTGCAAACGACAACGCACAATCACTGGTTCGGTTCCCCATTGTGACAATTTTTCTTTTTTTTTTTGCGGTCTTCAGATATTAGAAATTATATTGTAGTTCTCTTGGAGAAGAATTTTCATGACGTGTGATCCATGTGCCCGTTTTTTTTAACGAGTTTTGTGCTCACTTATCAGGATAATTCTCTCGGCTCCTCGGCTCCTCAGGCGGAACTTTTGCTTGTTTTGCTCCAAACTACAGTATTCTTTGTCTAGACTGGAACTAACTTTTAAAATGTTTGTTGAAAAAAAACGAAGAGTGGTCAGAGATTTAATCTGAAGTTGTTTGAAACTTTGAAAGAGCCGAAAATCCACGTTTTTCCGCCAACAAAATCCCATGTCGAACTTTTCAATGTCAAAAATCATGACGCTTGAAAACCACGGTCCATTCTTTGAACTTTTTAATCCGGTGTTTTTTCACGGCATATTGTTGAGCTCGGATTCTTCTTTCCACAAAACTCCTATGTTTCCAAAAATTTCTAGGATTCCTAAAATTTTCCACTCCACACATTTTTTTTCCAGAACTTTTATCTTATCAGCTCCGCAAAATGTGCAAAATTGTGTTCTTTTCGGTCTTATTACGTAATTTTGTTTTAACCCCTGCTGTATTCTTGCAAAATGGCCCGAACATGTCCGTTTGAGTGCATGCACATGATGATAACAATAAAGTGTGTCTTGGAGTTAAGGGTACAGTTTTCAGGTCCCTGAATCTAGCAGGAAAACAAAAACAAAGATCCCTCATTTTTCTACATCCGTTTTTTTTTGCAGAGCGCAAGCGCGAAACCAATTCGTATTTCAAGAGGCCCCATTTTGTGCTCTTCTTCTTCTTCTTCGCCATTTTTCTGTGCTGCTCAAAAAAAGAAATAAAATGAATTGGAATTGGCCGAAATTAGTTTAGCCTAAGAAGGAACGAAGAGAAACGGGTTTTGTCTTCTGTGTTTAGGTGTTCGAAAAACAGAAAAAAAGAAGAAATCGAGAGAAAAAAAAACAAAACAAAACAAAGTGAAATTGGGAATTCCGAAGAAAACCGCTCAACCCAATTTTAAGAGTTTGAAAATCTTCCGGGTGGAGTTTGGAGTTTGAACTAGAATATGAGCCCAAGAACTTGAATCTGGGGCTAAAGAGGTCAAAGGACATGAGACATTTTAAAAGAATTGCAAAATAGACTGTTGGATGTTTAGTTAGTATTAAAAATGTGATTTGTAACGTGGATAATTGCCAACGCGCGAGAAGGATATTTTTGAACGTGGCTTTTTGTGTCAAAACTTTGGGCTCTCTGAACACGTTGATTTGAGTTTCCAAGTTCGAAAGTCACGTCAAACTATAAAATCTCTAAAAATACCACGTGGAGTTTCAAAACTTAGAAATTAATACGTGGTTTTTTGACACCACAATCCTAAACTTTTGAATATGACACGTGGATGTTGGTCAGCCAGGTATACAACTTCGAATTTTCAAATTTTGCCAATCGCCAAAAAAGGAACTATTTTTTCTGACCATTTTTCAATTGACCACCTTCGTTTCAGTTCCTCGACCCCTCCTCAAAACCAGTTTCAGAAACAATACTGAAACGGAAAAGGAACTTTTTTTTGTTGTCCAAAATTTTTTCCGCAAAAAAAAAACAACAGAAAAAAATATATTTAAGAAACAACATTTTTTTTGTTACAAATATCATTTTTTTCGGCGAGAGAGAGAAGCAAATTTGTTTTGGTCATTTTTGAAATTTTTTGCTGTTGGCTGAAAATATTGAGCTCCGCCCAAAGTTTTAAAATATGCATAGGTTTATTTTGCATGTTTTTTTGCTATACGAAGTCGAGTTTTAAAATTTACAACGTGAATTTTGCAAACTCCTACAGTACCCTCCCCCTCTCTCAATTCTTTTTTTTCAATTATATTTTTCGCAACATTCCAGTTATTTCATGACCTTCGAACTTGTCTTTCTACCACCCTCCTCTGTCGCCATACTCTCTCGTTTTCTCGTCCTCTGAGCACAAATACGAACGGCTTGTACTATATATGCTACTACTATATTATTACCCTTCTATTATTTACTTTTTCTTTATTTTTGTGCGCGAGGCGAACAAAAATAGTTTTCATCTCGATTCGTATAGTCTTTGTACTTAAAAGTTCATTTTTCTAGTATATATTCTTGGGTCTGCAGGGTGCTTTATTGCACATAAAATCACAACTTTCGACCTCATTTATCTAGACAAGGTCGAAATACTCTATCTTTTTCTTCTTTTTTTCATTCTTGCAAGTCACCCTAACTTTGATACCGATTAATATTGACAGAGAGATTGATTCATTTTTTTTCTAAAAAATACAAGTTTCTACAAATTTCAGAAGTTCAAAAACTAAAGAATTTCAAAAATTGATTTTTATTTTTTACGTGAACTTTTTACGTGAACGAGAGAGACAGCGAAAGATGAAGAGATGCAGAGAAACACGTTCACGTTGAAAATATTAATATTATTATTATTATTTTTGTCGAACTTTTTTCACAGAATATTTCAGGATTTTCAGACAAGTCTGAAATTCAACGCCATTCTGAATCATGGCCGGACGTAGTTGTTAAAAAATAAGATATGTGTGATCGTTGATTTCTGATTTTTGATAACTCTTCTATTTTCAAAGATACATCTAGCTGATTGTCGATTATGTTTTATTTGCAAAAGTGAAAATACATGTTTCAAAAAGGCTAAATTACATGGAAACGTACAGTTTTACTAGGTTCTTATGGAATTCCGCAGGGCTACCAAGAAAAAAATTTTGTTACCAAAAAACTTAAGAAAACCCCATTGGGTTCCCAAAAAAGCCATCAAGTTCCAAAAAGGATTTATTTATTTTTAATAAAAAAAATATTATATTAGTTATTGTTTATTGGTATGAATTCTACCGAGAACAGTCAGAAAACTTGGCTCTAATTTGACGAATAGCGGATTAGTTTCTGCGAATCAAAAAAAAAAAATAAAATAAGCCGCTCCCTGAAAAGTCAGAACATAACAGACTTCCCCTTCTTCTGTCTCTTGTATTTTTTTCATTGTATGATCTTACAGGTTCTTTCGCACCCACAAGAGAACAGTTTTATGGGTTTTTTCGTTGTTTTGATGCTGTCCCAACTAGTCCATTTCAATGATATCATTTCAGTTTGTCCGTTAGTGTCGAAAATCAGGTGATAACGGCGATTAAGAAAATCAAAGTTTGCAGAGATTTAAGGAATTTTCATTTTAGGGCACAGAGTAACCTCCTACGTCAACAGTGCTTAGAGCAGACTTTTAAAATGGCGTGGCTATGACGAAAAGTTTCACAACTTGACTTTTTATCTCGTTTTTTTTTGCTTGTCACTATCAATTCAAACTGATAAGAATTCTGGAAAATTTAGGTTTCGACGAATTTCAAAAAAAAAGAAGTTTAGTGTACATCAAAACCAAAATGATTGATATGACTTTGATGAGATGAAACCGGTTTTTTTTTCTGGAACAGATAAAAGAAACACGTGGGATTCTGATCTAGAACAATGGGTTCAAATTGTTAAGAATAGATTTATGGATCTAGAAGACTTGAAGAATCCACGTGGCATGCTAGATTGGCTGATTTTTACACGTGGAATAGGCTCCAATTATTTTAATGCTAAGTATAATTACCACGTGGATTTTCTTGTTCAATATGGTACAGTACCCAATAACGTTTATGCGCAGATTTTTTGACTACTGAAGTCTGAAAAACTCGAACACCTTCCATTTCCAAACTTTTTCAAATCCATGGCTTCCTCCATAAAAATCCCCATGAAATCCTTGCAAAAAATGAAAAAAAAACATCTCCATTCTCTCTTATTCACCGTGTTGTCCAAAAAACCAAATATAATCCAAGCATGGCCAGAAAAAAAACGGAAATTTTTGTCTGTGTGTGTGTGTGACGTAGGCGTTCTATTTCTTTTCCTTTCATAGCACATTAAAAAACTGCGACGCGTTCCGAAAAATGAAATGGACGGCCCCATCCATTAAAATTAGAAGACGGAAATTATCGCACATAAATAGTCGTGAAAAATTGGATGATCAAAAATTTATTCGTTTCTGTTTTCTTCCCCCACAAAAATTCATGTGGGCGTCAAACTGGGTCTACTTGGGCTTTGAAATAGGCCGAGGATAGTTGGACATGATCTCAAGTGAGGTCTGACGTCATTGGCACACTTTTTCGAGTCCGTGTTCTTTTTGAATTTTTTTTGGAAGAGAGAGAGTGTCATAATTAATCAAATTTTCCAATGTGGGCGAGTATGGTCTTTTTCTACTAAGATCATTTAGAGATCGACTGAAGTTAGAAATGAATTCGTCATTTTAAGATAGACTAGATTTTAAGATAGATTAGGAAATACAGTACTCGGTAGAATCTGAAAAATTCAACTAGGTTACTGTACTTTTGGAGCAAAACTACGACTTAAAAATCAAATTTTGTCATCGGGATACTGTAGTTTCAATTTGTAGCCCATTTTTTTCGGAAAACAAATTTTCTGGAGTAATCGAACTCGTAGAAATCGATTTTGATAAATTAGGAAGTATCATTTTATCCAATAAAAAGATCACATTAGAACGATTGAGAAATGACCTATACCCAGTTCCAAATTGATCCAAGTCTTAGAAATATCTAAGTCTCAAAAAAAACCAGCTCCAAGTTTTAAAAATCTTGTGCAGTTTCTGAAAAGTGAGCTCCTAGTAAATAGAATCCGGTCTAGAGCTTAAAAAACCTATTTTGAAAATCCTATCCCAATATTAAAAATTGTTCTGGATTGCAAAAATCTGCTTCATGAAGTCAAATTCTCGTTTTTTTTTTGTTAGAACCTCGAGTTTTTCACCACACGTGGAAAATCTTAAAGTTTCAATTCGCATGTTTGTCTCAACTACTTTTTTTCTTCTCGAAACACCGAAATAAACACTCATCCATCAAAATCACTCGTTAGTCATCATGATTATCATTATTTGAGTTCACATGTTCCTCTCCTAAAAGATCCCTTCTTCCTGATGAGAAAAGTGTTCCGCTAATTACATTCTTGGTTCGAAACAAGGCAAAAAAGTAATTACTTCCGGTAAACGTTTTCCACCCACCCACGCATCCATACACTCAAAAAGGATTTTTTTGCAACAAAAAAAGAACTTGGGTACTCCGCGCTTTTCATAAATCAATCATTTATAATAAAGCGATATATTAATTATATTATATTTTACACTCCCCCCGTTTTCTCAGTTTCTCTTCATCTTCAACGCTGTCTCTCTATTTTCACCAGGACATCCCTTTTATTATTCATATATTTATAATATATATTGTTTACGCTGAGCGTTCGTTCTTTAAAAGTGTTTTGACCTCTTTTTCGCACTGCGTCTCTCAATTTTCCTCAGTCTCGCATTTAATTTTTGTTGTTGTTGTTGTTGCTTTCAAAAATGAGCCCATTACTCGCATTCATTTTCATTTATACTTTAGTAGGTTTTAATTTTTCAAATCTGGAACGTACGATACGAGAACCTTAAAAAAGTCTACTTGTGAATATTAGATGTGTTAGCAATTAGACCAAAAACAAGCTTGCAAGTCACTCTAACTTTGATACCAATTAATATTGACTGAGAAATTGATTATTTTTCTTTCGAAACACGAGTTCTTACAAATTTCAGAAGCCGAAAAATCAATCTGAAAATGGAATTTCAAAAATTCTAGAGTCACGTAAAAAAATTATTTTTATTTTTCACGTGAACTTTTATGAAGAGAAGAAGAGAGAGAGAGAGAGAGAGAGAGAGAGATGTATAAGAGACGCAGAAAAACACGTTCACGTTGAAAATATTTTTTTTGTTGAATTTTTTTCACTGACTTCAGAAAATTCGCCTGCCAAAAACACAACAACCCTGATAAAATTTCCTTCCCACGCATAATTCTTAATTATATTTTTCCTCCTATCAGACAGAATAGTTCAAAAATACAAAAAATATCGAAAACGACAAAAAACAGTGCACTTTTAAGCTCCAGGAATTATCATATAGCGCGATATTAAAAAGTATTTTCTTTGCAGGAATAATCCTCATTTTTATCGGCTACCCAACTATTTTTTACGTAATTTGTTATTTTCCCTGCTTACGGCGAAAATCATGTAATCTGAGAAATTAGATCGGATTATTTTCAGTGGGTTTTGACGCGTGCGCATAAGTATTTTCAAGTTCAAAAATAGTCTGACTTCCCCCCCCCCCACGTGTAAACACCTCACGCACTTTTACACTTTTAATTTCCTTTTGTATCTTTTTTCTATTCTATTATCTATACCTATACCCGGTTGTTTTTGACTCTCTGCCACTACACATCAACAAAAGGACATTATCCGTATGTTGTGATATTTCAATAAGGAAAAGTGTATCCATGTTAAAAATCAGAGTTGTCCAAGAGAACTACACGGGAAATTTTTCTTTTTTGGTCTACTAGTCGAGTCATAAATTGTTTTCCTATGACTAATTAGGAAAAAATATAATATGTGGAATTTGACACTATATTTTTCTAATTGATACTTGTATGAGTCACAGAACATATTTTTTTTTTGCCTATTTCGGATGAAATACTTTTAAAAATCATGTTCAACTAGTTTGCTTAATTTATTATTGTCATCCTATCAATGTCAATTGTGTGTGTGATTTCTAATGTTTCTAGTTATTTTTAGAAATCGGCGAAAACCCTTTTCCTAAACAATGATATCATATTGGTGTGATTTTTCACGCGCAAGACATGTTCGTAGGGTAAATTCTTGGTTTTAATGATCCCGGGAATTGAAAGAAAATTCAGAATTTGGCTAGATTTTCAAAAAATAATCGAGAGTAATTTTTATTGGGCTCAATTTAGAGCTCGCCAAGCCAACCCGTTTTGAGATTTGATGCTCTTAGGTTTTTTAATTTGCTCTTTCAATTCGCCCGCTCTTGGGCTCAGAGTAACAGACCTTCAATGCTCAAACAAACTGAATGAGCTTAAAAAGCCCACTGGCTTCAAACAAGGCCCTCTCTTTGAGTTGAGGTTCGTGGGCAAGTTTACACACAAACCCACCTGACTTGAAATTAGCTTAACACCAAGATTTTTCAGATAAAATCTGATTTTGTTCATTTTTCATTTCCCAACTTTGCATTTTCTCTTAAATTTATCTGAAAGAAGGTGTTGGTCATTCGAATGCTTTGATATATAATTTTACGACTTTTGATAAGATGAGAAGTTTGAACATCAAACTTTCAATTAAATTTTTGTCTGTTTGATCTTTAAAGTCTCGTTTTCAAAACTACTATCTTTAGGTTTAAAAAACCCGTCTAAATTTATCTGCAAAAAGACCTTCTTTTCGTGTAACTCTCTCAAACCATATCACAGATTTTAATACCGTTTTTATCTCTTCTCGCACGCTCTTGCGCAGGTAAAAAAAACCTCTGAAATCACTTTTTCTCCACTCCACTCAACAGCAAAAAAAAAGTTTATCAACAAACAAAACCGGAGGTCACATGCGATGATGCGGCGCCAGGTCTCTAGGAGTCTCCGCCCACTTTCGGCGCCCGCCTCCTGTGTTTTTTCTGTGTTGTGTTGGTGCTTTGCCTTGATGCTGCTGTTGTAGGCACTCACTTATATATAAGACCTCAATTTTAGTTTGTTATTTAGTTTATTTTTTTTCTCGTCTTCCTTACTAAACTCTTTGGTTGACGTGACCTTTTGTATTTCTCTCTGTGCTCTCTCTTCTTTTTATACATCAACCTCATTTTTTCATCGTTTTTGTTCGTTTTCTTTTCGTTCTTCTTGTTCTTTATGAAAAAAAAGCAATTTTCAGTCAAAGTCAATGATGGAAGTTTGCATTAACGCTGGTTCATCGAACCAATTCCCAACTACCAACATCATCAACAACAATAACAATATTACCATTCCGGTGAAACCAAAGCGAGATTTCCGCTTCAAAGTCATCGAAGTCCAATCCGGCCCAAAATGGTTTGTATGGCCAAGCCGGAATCGTGGATCGTCCGAGGACGTCGACGAGAATCATAACAAGGCAAGCAAAGCTAACACCCAAGAAAGTGATGAGGCCAAATATGGTGGATATGGAGCCTTGCGCAGAAGTGTTGTCAGATCATCAAAGAGGAAACAAGATCAAGAATGTGAGTTTTTTTTTGAACAGTTTAAATATTTGGGACCCTTTTTTTCCAACCTAGGGAACCTACTCTTTGATACCCAAACTTATCTATTAAAAAATAACCCACCTCAACTAGTTGTTTCCAGCTATTGGCCAACGAACCGCTTCCGAACCAGCTGCCACAACTCGCCGACTTTCGGCCAAAAAGGAGAAAGCTGTCACCGAACCGGTCGTCTCACAAGTCTCCTCAATGTTCAAAATCATCTCAATCGACAAGAAGTGGGAGAGTTTCGACGCCGCGGATTCAGATGAAGAAGAAGTGCCATGTCACCATCCATCGAGTCTTGCCGTCGACGCTTCCGAGCGACGATGGACCACATCGATCTGAAAATAAGTCGTCATTGTGTGCTATGGCTGAAAATATTCGAAAACGGGTCGGAATTTGTTCGCGCATTTCACAAAAGCTTTATCAATCATCATCATGTACATTTTATTAACTTTTTCATTGGTCAAAATCTGTTAGTCTGGTATATAGTTTTACATTATTAATAAATAAACAATTTCTCTATAAACAATGTGTTCTGTAAATTCAACCGAATTGTTGTATCCACGTGACTTCTTAAAAACGTGGATGTGGATTTAAAAAATACTCGTTGACTCAAAAAAGGGAAAATGACGTGGTCACGTATATTTAAAAATGGTGACGTTGACGTCGCCACGTGGATTAAAAATGTTCAACTAGAAGTTTCATGTGGATTGTTGAAAAAGGTTAAATTTGCGTGACCACGTGAAATAAAAACGGTCAAGTTAACGTCGCCACGTGGATTTTTCAACAAAAAAAATCTCAGATTCGCGTGGTCACATAGAAAAGAGTTCAAGTGCTCTAGGTCACGTGGCTTTGATTTAGCGTAGCCACGTGGATTTTCGAGTCTCATATTAAGACTGTGGTTCACTAGGATTTCCAGTCTGCACATGAAAAATTGTATTTTGGTTTGTATGTGATTTTTCTTGGCTCAAAAACCAGTTTTCTTTTTTGTTCTCACCCAACATGGTTTGTTTGATTCCAAAAAACTTCATTTATTCTTTCTCTTATTCTTCTTCTTCTCCGCGCTTCCAAATTCCACGTGTGTTACACATGTCGAAGATAAGATAACACAAACACACAGAGCGGTTTCGAAGAAAACCAATCTGATTTATAGTTTTGGAAAATTGGAATTCGTTCAAAAAATCTTGTGATTCTCGCGCCGTTGAAACTTTGTCCTCGTTTTTTTTCGATTTTAAAGATAAGACGGTTTGTTGTAATATTTTAAAATTACGATTTTTTGAAATTGACTTGAAAGAAGATGAGGAAAGAATGTGGGGATATTATTATTGATTGAGACTTCAGAAATCTACTGAATTGTGTTGGACAGGCTTCAAGATTCAGACTTGGAGGCTTAGGCTTAGAGATTGTTAGGCTTAGACTTCAAGATTCAGGCTTCGGGGTTAAGGTTTAGTTTTAGAGGTTTCGGCTTTGGTTTTGAAATTTAGGATTTAACTTGGATGTTTAGTTTTAGGCTACAAGGATTAGGCTTAAAGTTTAGTTTTGTTTGAATCGTTAAATTTTGGTCTAATTTTTTTTATAAAATAAAAATCTTTAGATATATTACGATGTACATTAAGTCTACAGTACTCCTGAAAAAATCTATCTCTGTCTCCATAAGTTGTTGAAATTTTGCACCCAGAACAGGAAGTCTCTCTAACACTCCCGTATCCTTGATCAAAAAACCATCAAATTCCATCGTCTGGGATCAAAGACTGTAATTTTTGTCAAACAACAAAAAACGGCGGTACATCTTGGGTACACATTCACACATTCCGTCGTCCCTCCCCCTTTTTTCCAAAATAATCAGAGATTATCATCCAAGTAGAACTGCCTGGCATTCTGATTTCAACGCCGCGTCGACCGCGCACCACCACATTTTCCAACAATAAATCGCATGTTGTAACATGTACCCGGGAGGCGAGAGAGACGCAGAGACAAGATAATGGTATATATATTTTGCAATACAATATATATATATATATATATATCATGTTCCAAAAGTTCTATGTGTGTATATGTTATCACTTCTATTTCTGGTGGCTGTTGCGATTCGTTGTACAGAATAGAAAAAGAAGAAAATATGAAGACAAAAGGGTGTTTGTTGTATGATTCTGATGATCTTATTGAAGAGAAAGGGAATTCAGAATCTCTATGCTAATTGGATAAACACAGCTTCAAATTTTGCGAAAATTTTGAAAAACCGGGATTGAACACAAAATTTGCAGTTTTAGAACTAGTAAAAGGTTAAAATCAAGAAAAAATTTTAACGTGAAATTTGTATCTTAAAAAAATATTTCACGTAAATTTTTAAAAACGTGGGTTTTAGGGTCTCACGTTTATTTTTCACGTGAAAAATCATTCTTCAAACGTAGATTTTAGGCTAGACAATTCTCCACGTGGTTTGGGAATTTTTTGCGTGAAAGCGTGAAATCAATTTAAATGTCTTACTCGACGCTGGAAATAGCCTTCCCAAAAATTAGTGTGCACTATACTGTAGCACTATACTGTAGCATATTTTACTTGTTATTTTTAGAATTGTAAATATTTTGTGATCCAAACTCTGATTCAAATATTTTCCCTTTTTTTTTCGAATTCATAAACAATTTTTGTTTTGTATTGTTGTTGTTGTTGTTGTTGTTGTCGGCTTTTTGGGTGGGGGTAAGTTAAAAAATAAACAAACACGAAAATATTTCGGAATTTTGTTTCCGAACCAAAATATCAAAATGTATAATAATAGTGAGAGAGGGAGCGCAACACTTAGATTCGAGACAAATTTCCAGGTGAACTCTATATTTTTCATGAATGAAATGCCACAATGATTTTGTGTATGTATACAAATTTTTGAAATTTTTGTGTTTGGCAGCCCATAGTGACGAATTTTTATGTTGTATTCATGTATGTATGTATGTATGTATGTATGTGTATTTGCGTCTCGTGGAACAACATTGACATCATTCTCGGCGCTAACAAAAAACACAAAACTGTTTTCTTGTTCGGGCGCCCACACACAGAGTTAATTGGGGTCGAGGCTCACTAGAAATTCTAGAAAGGATTTTTGAAAATTATATTTCACATTTTAATAAATGAACAATTATG
Source organism: Caenorhabditis sp. 38 MB-2015 (assembly GCA_900536415.3). Taxonomy (NCBI): domain Eukaryota; kingdom Metazoa; phylum Nematoda; class Chromadorea; order Rhabditida; family Rhabditidae; genus Caenorhabditis; species Caenorhabditis quiockensis. The sequence goes on along the minus strand of LR548686.1, from coordinate 379,431 downwards.
GAGTAACAACATGACTAGAATAGATAACTGACCAAATAAACGTTTCTGATCGGATACACTCCGACGCACAATTACGATGAACTTCGGTTCAACAAAATGAAAACAAGGAGTCATTCAAAGAGGGTTTTTCCTTTAAAGACACTTAGCCAATTGGAAAAATTATATTTTGCACAAAAAACTTCAAAATCAAAAAAACAAGCTTGTTCGCTCCATTGAGAACAACAATTCGTTTGGACTACGGTGTATTCGAACAATTTTTTTCTGTGCCTTTCAATTAGGGATCGAAAAACAGTTATCTAAATTTTAAGAAAAAAAAAGTTGACGAAAGGGGGAACCGAACCAGAGCGTTGTCGTTTACTCAGAAGGCACGCAAGCTAACCAGTCGGCCATGGACAGTCTCTTTCAATCTCGTAGTTTACTGTTCTTCATTGCAGTGATTGACGATTGTATTTAATAGATTTTTATAAGTTCAATTAGAACAATCTTACTGGCAAGTTTTAAGCTCAAAGGGCTCATTTCAAAAGTCCATCTTCTTTGTTAATACTTCTTTGCAATTTGATTGTTGCACTTCTCCGCAAAAAATAGTTCATTCTAACCATATACAATACTCTTCTTGTTCATTTCTTCACTGATAACAACACTTCTTCTTTTTTTTTTGCAAATAAAAGTCACCGGGAGAACAAAGAGAGAAAGAACAGTTATGTATGTTGCAAAAAATGTATAGTACATATGTATGTGATAGGAAGTTTTGAGTTTTCTAAATGAGGTAGGGGATTTTCAGGAGGTACTGTACATAGCTTTGTTGCCTATCAACATCAAAAATCATTTCAGTTCAAAACTCCAAAAACCTCTGATCTGATGCTATATTTACCTAGTGGCGATCTCTCTTCCCAATTTTTTTTCTCATATCTGTATATATCTCATGATAAGAAATGGCGTCAACCATCTTGGAGCCACCAAAACACACAACACTCTTTTGATATGGCTACTACTTTGATGAGCACAGCTCGCGGAGCATATCGAATGAATGAGAAGATGAAAAAACGCCTGGCGCCAGTCGGTTTTGTTGGTTTTGGCGCGCGAGCACACAAAAATAAACATGAGACTCGGAAATTCTCGCGATATGTCAGTTCGGGGAGAAATGAACAGTTAATTTGAAGGGGTCAGTTTCACGTGTACAATTTTCAACTTTCAAAGGGTTCAATTGCAGGCTAAAATCTGATTTCATTTTTTTTCTCATTAAATTTTCCAGTTCTGCAAAAATCGCATTTCAAAAGAAGAGGAGCCTAATGAAAACCTCATCTCTTTTCCATTTGCAGCTAAAAATGTGAATCCCATCATGATAATGTACTATACACATTTCAATTTTGAGGAAAAAGTGCTTTGCAGACGTCATGTAATTAGAAATTGAGGTTTTTTTCTAGTATAGGGGGCTCTAGAAAACAAGAAAAAAAAATTTGAAATATTCAAAATATTTGCATGTACAATAAAAACTTTAAAACACTCAGAGAAGCCCATATTTCACTGGAACCCTCATCTTCTCAAGTGACCTTCTGGACACTCAATCTAATCTACTTCGTGGTAGCGAAAATCAGTTTAAAAATTCTTCTCCTATCATTCCTAGCAAAATGTGTCAACACGCTAGCCACGTACATTTTAATTGACGACTTTTTATTTTGAAAAACAGGGAGGTCGAAAAGTTCACGTAAAAAATAGAAATATTCATCTTTTTGAAACGTCTGCTCAGGAGGTAATTCAAAATTGATTTCCCATGTGAAATTCAAATGGCTGAAACTGATTTCGCTTAAAATATTGTGATTTCATATTTTGGGATCCTAATTTTAACAATTTTAACTTCAATTTGCAATAGGTTTTGCCGATTTTTTCTGGTATCGATTTTTAGCTTCAGGGGTTGTATTTTCAGCGTATTTTGAAATCAGAGTCGGATACTACGAAACAGAGAATCCAAAGAACATTGTATTTTCCTATCAAAAAATGGTGTTCTCGAAATATGTAGTTCTGAAAATTGAAACTACAGTAACCGCGTGATAGCGATTCTATTTTCAACAATAGGACCCAAACAAAAAACTACAGTAACACTAATTACTAAATTGAAAATTGAAAAGCGTCAGAACTCTGAAAAACTAACCTTCAAAGTACTGTAGATCCTTCATATTCTGTCCAAGGCAACGAAAGTTACGATTTCAAACATGTGGTGCGAGTCTGAAAAATTGAAATGATTATTTTCAATTTTTCAAAAATCTTTCTGAAATTCTATAGCTCAGTATATTATTATACAGTTCCTCAGATGTGTTGTATTAAATTGCTTATGATACTGTGTTCTGTGAATTTTCCTATGGATTGTCAGAAAATCACTTTTTACGTATCCACCAGTTTTCAGAAAGTTACTGTAGTTTTATCTATCACATCTTTCTGTACTTTTTTCGCAAATTGACAATAGAAGGTACCTAAATATAGCTAAATTCAAAATCTTCATTTTCCAAATTCGTGTACACAGGTTGTGTACACTGAAAGTCATCAAATTCTTTGTCACATGAGATCCAGGTCAAAAGTTCAGACAAAATTTTCGTCTCGCAACACACATCATCATCTGCTTCCTCCAATTATTTACTATTTTGTTTGTTTTCTGATCCACATGTCTGTGCCCTTTTTCTCCGGTCACACACACACACATTCCTCACATATTTTTTGTCTGTGAAAAAACTCAACAGTAGAAAAGTTTGTATGTTTGCACAATGAGCCGAAGGCTCTCGAGACCACACCCAAGGATCGCGAAAAAGTGATGAATGAGAGAGATATTTGACCATGAATTGTGAAAGCTCATCTGAAATTTGTGGGGGTTCCAAAAATGCTTTTAAAAAATAGAGACAAATCGTGAACTTCCGAAGCTAAGTATGTTTGACGTTCCTAGTTCATCATTCCCGGTTTTTTTTGTTGGAAAAATGGAGTCTGGTCCACCGTATGACAAGTTTGATATACAGGTAATAAAGCTACACTAACCTTTGCAAAATCAAGAAGAATCGATTCAGACTGGCGCCACGTGTCAAACATCAACTGAACAAAACGCCAAAAATATTGTGGACACGTTGCTTCGTGGCAAGACCCAAGAGGAGAACTACAGTAAGACAAGTACTGTCACTCATACTAATTGTAATACTCGGTTTTGAAGAAATAAAATTTCTAAACTTATGGTTATCGTGTGTCCTAAAATTCAATAGGGGTCCAAATTTTGTAATAGAAACACAGAGGTTCAAAAAATATAACTTCTGATTGAAAACAATCACAAGCGAACGGGCTCAAAAAAGCTAAATAACGGTCCAACAATCAACAAGAATTTCCGGATGGTATCTAGTAAAAGCCTTAAAAGAAAATTAAGATCAAAAAAGTTTAAAGGTACTTTGAAAAATTCAGCCAGCTTAGCATAAAGGTCCCTAAAAACTGTGGATTGTACCAAACATGTTGTATTCAGAAGTCGAACAGAGATAACTTATACCTCAAACGGTAAGTCCTGAAACAGACTGGACCTGATTTTTATCTGGTCCGAAATGATAACTTCAGGGTGAACTCCAATTTTTTCTGGACTCAATTCAGTGAGTCAACAATCAGAAAAAAGTTCTCTCGACTTTTTGTATGATGTGTTACATCAATACTATACATCAAAAAAAAAACTAGTACTGCTTATCCGTGGAGGTCAGCTAACGAAAAGTAGATCAAATTTTGAAAAGTTTCAAAATCTCTCATTTTGACATGCTATTTCGTCGGTTCAAACTACATATAGTTTTTTGCCGTTGACTGACCTCCACGGATAAGCAATATCTCGACAAGAAAAAACTTTTCCTTCTTCATTTTTGACCTCCCTGGTACACCACCCCCCACAACCAAAAAAGCACTTCAAACTTGTCCACGAGCATTTTTTGCGTCGCGAGCTCATTATATCAGGAGACCAGCTTTTTTTTCAGCCTCGAAAAAAGGTGTCAAAAATGTTCCGGCCCTGAACAAATATGGTATTTATTATTTGCGTACCGCCATTTCGAGCAGCTTATTAATTTCGCGCGCGCGAGCGAACACCTATAAGAGCATAGTTAAAAGCTGAGAAATGTGTCATTCTGATAACAACAATCTGATTAGTGCACTCTTCTGAAAATGCTGAAATATTTCGTGTGTTTGGCTGTGATTACTGTAGTTTTGGCCGATTTTACACCAATGGTGGGTTTTTGAGAATTTCAAAATTTAGCACAAAAATTCACGTTCAATTTTTTTGTCAAAAATATAACAATTCATGTTTTCGAATACAGAATTATGTTTTTTGGCTCCGCGAGCTCGTAATTAAAGAGCCAAACCGGACCCAATTCACACCATATCTGACATCCAACCAATAATATTATGTTCTTTTGAATGCCAGAAGTCAAACTCAAAATAACAATGAAAATCAAGTCGATTATTTTTTGAACCAGATAAATAAAAAAGCTTGATCACGTCCAGAAAAAGCGACTCACTTGTCAGGCTTTTGGGGCCTCAAGCTACTACGAACTGAACTGAGAGCCTGAGCTTTGCTCGAATAGTTTTTTTTTGTATGTGTATGTACTAATTTTTAGCACTAATTTTTACCATGTTGAGAAAACTACTAGTTGAGTATTCGAGAACACCGTTAAAACTTATTAATCCAAAAAAAAACATTCCCAGGTCTCCTACCTAGCCCGCGCAAAACGTCAATGCTCCTCATGCTCCTCTGGCTCATGCTCCTCATGCTCTTCAGGCTCCTCAAGCTCCTCCATCTGCATTCCCGTATGCATGTCAAAGTGCCAATCTTCCTCATCCAACAATCAACTTTGCGCATCAATCTGTGCTCAACAGTGCTCTTCTTCTTCCTCCTCCAACCAAGCCACGTGCTCTTCGTGTCAACAGGCGTGCTCATCCGCGTGTTCCACGTCCTCATGCACCAATTCATGCAGACAGAATAGTTGCACATCATTGTGTGGTGGATCGAGTAACTCGTGTCAATCATCGTGTACTGCAAAGTGTCTCCAAGTTTGCACCGCGCCATCTTGCGGCTCTAGTGAGATTTTGCTCAAACACTTTGCTTAAAAATCAACAAAATCGTTTACAGCATGCTCCAACTCTTGCTCAAACGCCTGCTCCTCAAATTCCAACTCCCAATCGCCAATCATTCTCCTAGTTCCCTCGAGTTCCTCCTCCTCATCCAACTCATGCCAAAGTTCTTGCTCAAATGTAATCACCCATTTCTCTGCGTCTCTCACTTTCTAACTTCCAGCAATGTCAATCCGCGTGTACCACATCATCATGCCAACAATCATGCCAAAATACGTGTATGTCTGGATGTGGGTCATCGAACAACAGTTGTGAATCATCATGCAACTCTGGATGTCAGTCCAGTTGCCAAACAACCACACCCATGAGCATTTGTATTCCGGCGTGTCAGCAGACGTGTAAATCCACGTGTAGCCAAGCGGCTCTCTTGGTTCAACCGTGTCAAAACTCGAGTTCCGGATGTTCTTGCTCAAGTGGATATAGCAAATGTGGATCACAGTGTTGTAAATTATAAGAGAACTATTTTTTGGATGTGTATGTACTTAATAAATGGTGTTGTAAATATACATAAGCTTTAATAGGTAAATCTGGATAGACCAGGTAGAAGTCTTATGCACCCAATAGAAAAATAAAAATTTTGTGAGTTGGTGATCTGAGGCTCAACAAGGTCTGAGAATCCCTTGATTACTGTAGTTTTAGTAGGCCATCTTGAGAACAAGTAACACCAAATAAGTAACTTATCCATGATCCCATGCGAATCAAAAAAACAGTTCTAACAGAACCGAATTTTTTGAAATCTTCAAAAACGTGACCTAACCTTTGAAAAAAACGTGACCTGACCACAAAGGTCAGTGTTTAAGGTGAACTCTAAGACCACGTAATCAGTGTTTTGCACGGTTCGCGGATTCGGAATCCACGTCACTTGAAGCAATGAGAAGATCTTTGGTGCTCCCAATTGTGATCATCATGATGATGGCAGCGGATTCAAGGCAAGAGGAAATCAAATTGAATTGTCAAGCCCTAAATTTTGAATCATTATCAAGATGAAAAAATCAGCATAAAAGAAGCGCTCTTGGAACAGCAATTCATTATTTTTAAAGTATAGCGAGGTTGGAATTTATCAAAAAATCAACTATGATGAAAAAATGGATGGTATCAATATTGTTCATTTTTATGATGACAGCGATTTCAAAACAAGAAGAAATCAAATTGAATTGCCAGCCAACAACATCGACGGACACATACTCGGATACACTTTTTGTGTTTGTTGTGGATTTAAGTTTTTCGAGACAACTTGTGAGTTGATGTGGGACTTTGTTTATTTTCCCTTCATAGTCAGAAAGTTTATAGTCCGGTAATTTGTTTTTTCCAAGTACGGCTGAAATTTTTAACTTCTTGACATTGCAACAAACAGTCACTTCCCCCTTGAGAGTGTTTAAATCACACAATTTTCAAAGGGTCATAGAATCAGCTAGTCCCAGTGAACAAAAACACTATATCAAAATATCTACACAAAACTTTCAGTCATTTGCCGTCGGATACATAATCAAACAACTGGGTTGTACCATCCCAATTTCCCCAAAACTAAAAACATACATCTTGGACGGTTCTGACAAGGATTGGAACAAACAGGTCGAAAATGATCTACAAACCAGTGACAAGCTTGTGGCTTCAGTTGAAAGTACTTTTTCAACAGATAATTATTCTGTCTTTTGCGCTAATTTCGGACGACAAACACGATTTTTTCAGCACAACCTCAACCAGCTTCTTTATGTGACAGCTACACAACGGTCACAACTCACTTTTCGAGTCAAGTAGCAATTTCGAATCTCCAAAAAGTCCAGTACTTGGTTATTATAGATGACTTTGTATGCACAAATCCATCAATCTCAGGGAAAGAAACTTTCATTCCCATAAAGTTCTTGAACGTCGAAACGGAAAAAACAGGAATTATCCTTGATCGGCGTGGAAGTGGTGCTATCAATCCAAAAGGTTGAGCTATATGAAAATTAGAATGTTTTCACAAATAATTCTTTCAGCGAGCTCTGCCCCACTTTTTTTGAGAGAGGTTTCTGAGAAGCTGTAAGTTGCTCACTCATTGTACATAAATACATACACACTATTTTAAGAGTTGGCGAGATTCTTGGCGTGACGTTCGAACACCCGACTGAACAGGCTCAACAATGTGCGACCACTAAAGAAGGAACTGTACCAAGGCTATGGTTTGGTATTTCCGCAGTTATCAATGGACTATTTCTTCTGGTCATCGGTGCTGATAAGAGTGGCGGTGGATAACCGAGCGCTGATGATGCAAATCAAACAGGTGGCTGCGGAAATGGCTTGGCTTACAAGCTTATAAAAACATTAATAATTTGTGGGAATCATGTTTTACAACCCTAGTCACCCTCACTTTTCAGCAAAAAAAAGTCAACAACAAAAAAGGCAACATCAGGTAGTATCTCTTTCTCTCTGTCTCTGTCGGTATGTATGTGTGTAACAATGATAACACTAACTTAATTTGGTATTTTATATCTCGTAAGAAGCCATTTTCTGTTCATTGTATTGTTTCGTGTATGAGTGACATGATCTTACAAAAAAAAAGAAAAAAAAAAGAAAAAGTTGACCTTCACACTTTTTTCTTGTATAGTAATAGATTGACATCAAGGAAGCTCGAGGTGAAAAAAATTGAAAGTAAATTTATTTTTTCAAGATAAAATCTATTATTGAGAGAAAAAGATGGTTTTTCGATTTTTTTTAGAGATCCAAAAATCCCAAAGTTAACTAACCTGTCAGCCATTGATGATGCCAGCGTTGGTTCTTCAGTCCCAGGAACAATTCTGAAAACTACAGTACTTCTTTATAGAAAAAAACTTTGACCAACCTCATAGAGAGATCAAAAAAATCCCAGCTGTAGGTGAAGCGACAAGGAGTGAAAAAACAGGAATGAAGAGATTTGGGAGTTTGAAAAACAAAAATAATATTTTCTGAGCGGTAGATCAAAAAAAATTGGGAGCGAATTTTTGTGGGTCTGGAAAATTTCAAGTCTGGTAAACATGTTTTGTAGGGCGGCTAATTATAAGTAGATTCTACTATCCAAAATCGTAGCTACAGTACATTTGTAAAATAGAGCGAGCTTAATTTATTTTGTAATTCATTTCAAACGGGTAAACAGGTAAATGGGTGCGAAAAAAACAATAGACCGAAAAAGTTCCCGAGCACTTTTTATCAAGCTCATTCGATTTCTAATGGAACTTTTGGGCTCTTCCTTGAACCCTTCATTTTTTAGCTTCAAATTTTAATTCCTGAATTGGACAGCGACTTCTAAAAAACTTCCTAAATCGCCTTCAGAAAAAATAAGACAGATTTTGATTTTTTTTTTTTAATTACTTCCATCTAGTCTGAAAACTGACTCAATCTCAAAAAGTATCCCTGAATCGTGTCTAACCCAAAAAAATGCCGATGTTTGGACTTGATTCAGGATTTGTCATTTAGCTGGTTTATTCGAGATTTAACTTTTGGGTGTCCTTATGTTTTGAACCAGTTTTACACGTGGAATTTCCACCCTAATGCAAATCCACGTCTGTTCCTCTCCACGTGTCTTCCACTTTGCTACATCTTATGATTATTATTAAACTTTTTTTCCTTCTCTCTCTTCCTCATCAAATTGTAACATGAAGCGCGGCAAAAAAAATTGTCTATCAAAAATCTGTTTGTAGAAGAAAACTGAAATATGATTTAATCGCTTCATCCATCTGATGATGATACCCGTTCTCTTCCTATTTGTTGTCCGATTTTTTCGTGTCGAAAAATGAAAGAAGATACAAAAAAACTGTTGTTACATAATAGATAAACATAGAGATTCACACTTTTTATAGGTTTTGGGTTTTTTAAGGAAGTTTCGAAGAATGGGAGAAATATTATGATTGTACGCATTATAGACATCGTTAGGCTATAATGGCAGATGATATTAAATTCGATGGGATTTGAGAATTAGTGGGAGATTTCGAACATTTAAAGGGAGAGAAAGGAAAAATACTGATTGGATTTCAGCTGATAGAAAAAGAGTATACAAAGTGCGCTCTACAGTGTAATTTTTTTAAAGAAACCTAAATTGGTCTCTAAGCGAAAAACAGAAACTCAAATTTTGTTAAGGGACTAATTTTTGAGCGCGGGGACGAAGTTTTGCATGTATTTTTTTGAAATGATTTTTTTCAGAACGTTCTATATTGTTTCAAACTTTTTGAAACTGGACAAATGAAGCCAAAACCAAGTCAATGAGAAATCGATTTGCTGGAACTCGCCAAATATTCGCCGGACAGTCACCGATCGAGAACGTCGAAGACTACGTCTATTTTGGCAGAACACTCAATCCAATGAATGAGCTACTGCCCGAGATCCACCGACGACGCCGAGCTGGATGGGCCGCGTTCAAGTCAATTGAACAAGCCACTGATGCCATGACTTGTGCAAAATCGAAAGCCAGATTGTTCGACCAAACAGTTCTACCAGCACTCTGCTATGGTTCTGAGGCATGGACGCTGACGAAAAAGAACTCAGAAGCGCTCCGGGTCTCACACGCCGCATTTGAACGAAGGCTGGTCGGTATCAAACTCAGCGAACAACGTGAAAGAAACCTCCATCGCGAAGATATCCGGAAAATGTCCCAAGTCAAAGATCCACTGCGACATATCCAACAGCAAAAACTTCGTTGGGCAGGTCACATCGCAAGAAGAAGTGACAATCGCTGGACAACGGCAACAATGGAATGGTATCCACGGGATTGGAAAAGGCCAGTTGGGCGGCCTCCGTTGAGATGGTCAGACGAATTGCGCAAAACCCACTGTATATATGACAACAACAAAAAACTGGTCAAACATTGGACAACTCGTGCCAAAGACCGAGATTTATGGAGAAATGTGGTCCGCGCTATATGCTGAAGAACGGATCAACTAAGTAACTAAGTAAGTAAGTAAGTTAGGCTATAATGGCAGATGATATTAAATTCGATGGGATTTGAGAATTAGTGGGAGATTTCGAACATTTAAAGGGAGAGAAAGGAAAAATACTGATTGGATTTCAGCTGATAGAAAAAGAGTATACAAAGTGCGCTCTACAGTGTAATTTTTTTAAAGAAACCTAAATTGGTCTCTAAGCGAAAAACAGAAACTCAAATTTTGTTAAGGGACTAATTTTTGAGCGCGGGGACGAAGTTTTGCATGTATTTTTTTGAAATGATTTTTTTCAGAACGTTCTATATTGTTTCAAACTTTTTGAAACTGGACAACTTTTTGGGAGAGTCAGAATGGTCTCGTAGCGAAAAACGTCGGATAATTCCAAATTTTTATGTTTTTCATATGACACACTAGAGCATGTTTGTTTCATTTTTCTGTCTATAACTTATAGTATGAGCACAAAATTTCTAGTGTCTGTTCTCTTTAAACTACATCTCAGATCAAAAATTTTAAAATTTCTTGACCGCCAACGAACATGTCCTCCAACTCCACATTGTTTACTTTCGAATAACTTGCAACATTACTATCACTCAAAGTGAGAGTGAAAAAGTAGCGACCTTCAAAACCTCAACCTCCTTTTCATCAAGATAAAGCCCCCCGTATCTCATCAACAACCAAAACAAAACAGATACCGCCCATTTCGAATCTCCGCCCACTTTTCGGCTAACATACAAAAGCGCCAACGTTGGCACCTGGAAAATCAGTTAGGCTTGGATACTCTAACCATGTCGTCTGAAAATGAGAAGAAGCTTTGGCTCGAAGCCGAATCATTGAGACGCATCGCGTTTTTCGGAATCTGCATCAGGTAGGGGCGAATCATGAACAAATATTGTATTTAGGCGAAAAAAAACTCGATTTGTTTTTCTGTTGTTGTTGTTGTTGTGGTTGTTGGTTGTTTCTCGCTTCCTTATTACACTTTATTGTTTTTCAGCACTGTTGCCACTTTGACCGCAATTGTTGCCATTCCATCGTTGTACAATTATATGCAACATGTTCAATCCACTCTTCAAACTGAGGTAAGAACAATTTTCACTCAAAGATTTAAATCTCTTCATTTTTTTAAGGTTGATTTCTGTCGCCATCGTACCAATGGTCTTTTCGACCAATACGAACGTCTTCAACAAATCAAGGGTGTCCGTGGAAAGTTGATCATCAAACGTCAAGCTGGATATGATGCACCAGCTGACGCCGCCGTTGAATCTGCTCCAGTCTCGCAAGGATCATGCTGCTCATGCAAGACCGGACTCTCCGGACCACCAGGACCACCAGGAGTTGACGGATCTAACGGAAAAGACGGACAACCAGGACCAGACGGTCAACCAGGACAAGATGCTGATCCAGAAGCCGTCCCAACTGCCGCCGATTTCTGCTTCGATTGCCCAGCCGGACCACCAGGACCAGCCGGAAACCCAGGACCAAAGGGACCAAACGGAAACAATGGAGCTGATGGACAACCAGGATCTGCTGGACAAGCCGGAGCACCAGGAGCCCCAGGAGCACCAGGACCAGCCGGACCAGACGGACAACCAGGATCTGCTGGACAACCAGGACCAGCTGGAATCGTTGAGGAAGTCGCCGTGCCAGCCGGACCACCAGGACCAGCCGGACCAACCGGAGCCCCAGGAACTGACGGAGCCCCAGGAGCACCAGGACAACCAGGAGCACCAGGAGAGCAAGGACCAGCCGGAGACGCCGGAACTGATGGAGCTGCCGGACAACCAGGAGCCGCCGGAGAACAAGGACCAGCCGGAGAGCCAGGAGCAGGAGGCGGTTGCGACCACTGCCCACCACCAAGAACCGCTCCAGGATATTAGAGTGTATTCTATTTCATCGTTCTGTTTTTTCTTGTTGTTGTACATTGACTCTTATTTACGATTCCAATGATTCTCAGAATACATAAACATGTCCTATTCTAACTGTCTTCTTGGTATAGAAACTTTCGAAATTCGACAAAAAAAAACGCTACAAAAAAAAGATGCTTTAAAACGTTAAGAGAAAACAGCGATAACCTTTTGCGCAGGCAGGCAAGCGCCTAATCACAACACATCGATTTTAATTGGCTTTTCATAAAGAGAGACCGGTTGGTTACATGAATATCACAGCAAAAAAAAGAAGAGAACTAAAGTTCGGTAGGTGGGAGATAAAGAGGGGTTGAATACACCTATTTTAGGAACTCGGTGAACTACTTTGGGGACTGGTGGTTGTTTTGGGAACATGGTGGTCGACTGGTTAGCTTGTTAGCAAACAACGAAGTGGAGTCTATGGTTCGGTTCCCTCTTGCGCTAAAATGTTTTCTATTTTTTTCGGATGCTTTCTGAAATGATGTTGTTTGATTTCGGTCATTTTAGTTCAGACGGTGCCTGTTAAGGCCTTTAGAATCCTTTAGACACCCCTGACACAACTCGTTCTAATAATTGTGAAAGATTCATTGGCAGAACATAAAGCATAATCTCAGTCAAAAGTACAAAAAGAACCCATTCGCCTTCTAATATCCTGGCGCAGTTCTTGGCGGTGGGCAATGGTCGCAAGCTCCACCATTTCCTGGAACTCCATCCTCTCCTGGCTCTCCATCAGCACCCGCCGATCCGCTCTCTCCACGTTGTCCTGGAGCTCCCGGAGCTCCTGGTGATCCAGGATGTCCATCCGATCCAGGTTGTCCATCTCCTCCTGGCGATCCCGACTCTCCTGGTGGCCCGTTTGGTCCAGGTGGTCCTGGTGGTCCGGCGACTTCTCTAGTCTGTCCAGGTTGACCTGGGTGGCCGTCACCTCCTGGTTGTCCATCACCTCCTGGTGCTCCTGGTGGTCCAGGTGGTCCTGGTTGTCCAGGTTGCGCGGCTCCTCCATTCTGCCCATCTCTACCAGGTTGTCCTGGTGGTCCTGGTCTACCTGGAGTTCCAGGTGGTCCAGCTGGTGCCTCCATGCAATCGAAGCAATAGTTTGAACGGTTGTCCTCATCATAGTCATCAGATCCATCAGCTCCATGTCCTCCATCGTTACCCGATGGCCCGTCCAATCCGTCCTTTCCAGGCTGTCCAACAGGTCCAGCAGGTCCTGGAGCACCGACTCCGCAAGCGCAACACTCTTGAGCTTGGCGACGACGCAATACCTTCTTACGATTCACTCTTCTCTTAGAAGTTCCTCGATTGTTGGTTGATCGTTTCACCACAAATTTAGAGGGAATTCCTGTCATTTCTTCAACAACCGCGTATTGAGAATGAAGGTTCAAGGATCGATGCTTACAGAAGCTTACCTGAAATACAATTTTATTAAAACTGGAACTGGATTCATCCTCTGAAACTCACATCAGCGTCCAATTTCGACTGAACATTTTGAACATAGCTGTAGAAGGCCGGGATGGCAATAATTGCCAAGAAGACTGCCGAGATACTGTAGAAAACTACGTCCATTCTTTGCTGTAGTAAGAAAAAACTCACGTCACAGAAATCCCGACAAACGCAATTGTTCGCAAACTATCGACTTCTTGATCAGCAACCATCAATTTTTTCTTATGATCCTCGGCCATTTTCAGCTTTCCCAGTTGATTCCGCCTGACAACTGACTTTTCTCTTTTCTCCGACCCTTTTATATACTCTCTAAGAAGAAGTGTGACCGTTTTACCAAGTTTTTCCTAGGTTGTAAGGAAAAGCAAACCAACTTCTCTTTTTTTCTCTCTTTCTGGAAATTTTAAAGTAGGACAATTACTGGTCAATCATCATGGTGATGAGAAAAACCGAAATGTTTCGAAGTTTTGGAAGCTGAAATGAAAAAAACTTTTCTCTAGAACCGACACTTTGAACTTTTGGACTTTAATAACATTTAATAATTTTAAGATCACTCGTTTTCAAGATCTGACAAATTTCAAGTGCATTTTTACCTGGATAAAATTAAGGTTCCATTTTGATGAATAATATATCAACTGTAATAAATGAGGAAACATAAATCAAAATCAAATCGTTTCGTATTTATCAACTTTCTCTTCCCTGTCACAAAGAAACAACTTTTTTGGATTTGTAGTGGAATCGTCTACTTTTTGGAAGTAATTAATCAATAAAGTTCGTTTTTGTCAAACGAAGAGAATAATCCATAAAAATAGAAAAACAAAAACAAAGAATATCGCTTTTTGGTCGTCAAAATCGATTTCTGGTGGCCCTATTACCTCAAACATCATGTTCATTTCAGTTTATTTTTAAAATACAGTTACCTGGCAACACTCGAACTTTAATTAATGAATAGTTTTAGTGAAACCATACTAATCCCATTGAAAAACATTTTGCTCAGAATCACGTATTCCGAAATGTTTCCAACAAAATATTTGAAAGATCTTCAAATTTGTTTTGTTTTCTTGAGCACAAATTAGTAGTCATCAATGTGATGTGACATTCTATGTGTAAAATTATTTGTTTTTTCAAAATAGATTTTTCTTCTTCTTTTTTTTAATTTTTAAATATTTGTACTGCTGTGTGAGCTCTATTCCTGGTGAATTTATCAAACTATGACTCACATTTCCCACTTCAAAACAGTTTATCCTTCATTTTTTCAGGAAATAAATAAATGGCCGAGTCGGTTCCTCATCCACATTTTTCTCTTCCATCTTGTGTTGACATAAAAAAAAAGAGAATATTCATCATTTTTCCCATCTGTTTTCATTTTTCATCAACTTTTTCATGCTTATAACGTTATTCAAAAATTCAATTAGCTAGTAAAATATAAGAAAACAATAAGTCTGGCCGAAATTTCATCGGTTTATTTGCTCGCTCCACGAAAATAAAAAGCGGCTGTCGGTTCAATTACTCGTTTATTGATTTTTCTCTGTTGTTCGCAGCGCTTTCGGAGAATGAATGAATGAATCGAAAGGAATGTTTGTTGTTTTGTGACATTTCGAAAATGAATAAACTACTAACTGGATATATATGTGTTCTATTCTGAAATTAAATCGATTTTTCGCAAACAAACGCATGCCACTCGTTTCGACTATTGACTCACCTGGTTTCAGGAATGTTGAGCTTACGAAGATGTACTACACAAATTCACCGAAATTTCATGCTTTGTCGTGCTATGAAGAAGGCCGAGGTCCCCACTACCACCACAAATATGTCGGCTGTTGAAGTGAGTTTTTCAGTAAATTCAATATCTCATGAGAATAAAATTCAATTGTTTCCAGAAGAAAAAGGAGAGTGATATGCTAGAAACAATTGACATCGAGGACCTTCCAAGACCACAAAAACGATTTGCGAAACAATTCGAAAAAGTGAGTCATCCTTTCTATTTGTTTTTCATAAATTTTGTCTCAAAATACGTTATCTGATTTGTTCTTAGTCGAATGTAATTCGTTAATTTTCAGGTCAATGAAGAACGAGTCAAAGAAATGTTCGCGAAAAACTACAAAAATCATGTGGCATTCACTGTTCTAGTCGGTTTAGTCGTCGGAATCTATTGGTACACTTTGTATTCTGTCAAACAAGAAACGTTCCTTGAAGAAATTGACGAAGAAATGGCTGCGACAAATCCGAAAACACATGGACATCTGGCTCCCAAAAAATAAACTTCTTCTCTTGTTTATTTCTAGAATCATATTTATTTTAGACGGGCTCGCCCCAAAAATCATTTCATTTTCCCGATTTTTGACCGGAAACCCATTATTAGCGTTTTTGTTTAATTGTTGTTCTTCGTTCTCTTCATTTTTGTTATTAGATTTTCAAAAAAGGAAAAAAATAAATAAAAATTTCAGGTATGAGTGGAAGTGAAGAAGAAGCTTCGCTGACTTTTCGAAGATCTGATGATGATGTGAGCCGTCTGAAAAATAAGGTTATGGAATTCACGAATCAGGTATGCTTCAGCTCCATAAAAAAAACGTTCATAAATTGAGAGAAAACTTTCAGAATTTCGTCGAAACCACTGAAGAAGAATCGGATCTCTCAACACCGACACAACTTGGACCACCACTTGGAGCATCGCTGACAGATGAGGTAGTGCAGTTTGTCATCTCACTTTTAAAAACGCCAGAATTAAAATGTTAAATTCTAAAAGTACAACTTCAAAAATCATCAAACCAGAAAAGATTTTCTGGCTTGAAATATTAAAAAATACCCTTTCAGACGTAAAGCGAATGATTTCGGAAAACTATAGAAGTTCACTATGTGAATTCTGTTTTGCTAATAATTTTCGAGGTTTGAAAGCGGAAAGAATAGACCAAAATATTCAAATCAAAGGTCTCTGCCACAATTTGCCCAGATTCGTCTTCGTTTTTGCTATATCACGAAAATTTTCCGTGGACTACCACCGTCATTTTCCATTAAAAACCATCATTATTCATAATTTTAGAGATTTATTAGTTTCCCCTCTGAACCTTGATAGAATGTCTCGAATTTCTTTTTGAAAAACACTTGATACAAAATAATATTTCCTATCAAAAATCGAAACTCGATTCTCGCACTTACAACAAGATAAAAAAGTACTTTTTGTCCAACGAAAGTTCAACCATGTTCACAGACAAAAACGCGCGGAATCAACACTACTATCTTCTCCCGATTTATCATTTTTTTTTCCATACACTGTCCAATTCTAGCAGCAGAAAACTATCTATTTTTCTCACTGAACATATCAGTTAAACGATGAAATAGTGTGAGAGTTTCGGAGAGTGCAAACAGAGGGTAAACAACAGTTCAACTGCTGTTAGTGAGACCTCAAATATTCTTATCAGCTGGAAAATAAAAAACCTTGCTATTCATATTTTGTGACACTATTCGGTGATTTTGTGAATTAGAGAATGGTGCTTGGTAGGAAAAATCAAATGGTTTGTTTTTTTTTTTGTTTAATGTTGAACGAAAATGTTTGGTTTTTCATTCTGAATTTCCCCCAAAAAAATAAGCATGACGTTTTCCGAATTTTTTCCCCAAAAACCAGTTTCGAAATATCTGTTTTCTCGAGAAAAGTACATTGTAGAGTCAAATAATTTTCTGAAAAACAGATATATATTTGAAAATATTTTTTAACAAATTTAAAATGCTGTTTATAAGTTTCTAAAACTCATAAAAACTCCAAAAAAAGTGTCAAAATTTTAATATTCCTATAAACTTTAACTGATAACAAACAACTTTTATGCTAAACAAACTTTCAGCTCTCCGACCCGAAGCAAAACCAGGACCTGAAAAAAGACGGTGACTTGTCCAGACCATCAGGCCTACCGCCTACAGTGATCCCACCTTCAACTACAGTTCCTCCTCCTGCAAAGTCATCATCAGTCGCCGGGTCGAAAACCCCAATTCCGCCACAAAGAAGTCGAAAAAGAAAGGTGTGTATTCAAAAAATTCGAAATTTTGAAACCAGAAAAAACAAAAAACAAAACATTCTTTCGGAAGAGAAAAGAGAAAGAAAAATGAATCATTTTCTCTGAAAATATTCCATGAAGAAGCAACGCTCTTTGAGTGTACCGTATATTTCAAGACATTCTAAAACTGAAGATCAAGTTGATCAGAAGGCAATCCCATTTCAAAGTTTAATTCTTAAAAAGTTTGGACTAGAATATTCAAAGGTCGGCAATTCTTTTGAAGTCAAAAAGTATCTATTGATAACAAATACACTATTCAGGTAACCGATCTTCGATGCAGCGAAACGCGGTGGTTCTACCAGGAACCAAAGTCCACAATTTGGACACCTTTCAATGGCCGGGATTCACTGATGATTGAGATAAAATATAGGAAAGAAAAATCGATTGAGTTGGATGAATCGATGCTGAAAGTTTTTAATGATGAAGAGTTACAATCGCTGAAATTGGATGTTACGATATCGGACAACGAAAATGACATAAAAGATAATGGGAAACCTATGGTAGTGGTTTTGAATGGACAGTACAGGTGAGTTGGATACGTTTATAAAGCCAGCAAGAAACTTCGTTTTCAGAGTCGATGAAAAAAATTCAAAAATCGATCCAATTTATTGGAAAGATGATACGAAAGAAATACGTCGAGGTACCTGGTTCACTCCAGATTATCAGCCTCTCGAAGGTTCACTCGCCGATCAAATAGAACGAAATCATCTTCAATATTTCCGCAATCAAATGATTCCTGAAGGCACCACCGTATTCTCAAAATCTGAAACTAGTAACAAACCGATTCTCGCTGAACTTCACGCTGACAGTTGTGACATACGGTGGAGTTCAGTCATTGATATTTCACTGCATCAGAAAGGAAATGCTATTCTCCGATATCTTTGGGCGAAATCAACGCCATTGAGAAGGGGATACGAGAAGGAGGCGGAATGGAGCGATTCGGCGGCGGAGATTTCACATTTGATCTTGGTTGTTCATGGAATCGGACAGAAGGGTTATGAGAATTTGATTGCGCAGAATGCGAATCAGTGAGTTTTATAGTTATCTTGAAAACAATTTTCTGAAATACCAAAAAATGACGCAACATTTGCGGAAAAGCCCCAACCTCAAGTCAATATTTGAATTCTTCGAAAATAAAATGTGAAATATTTTTATTCAAATAAAAATAAAACGTAAATTCATTGAACAATTTTTAAACTACATTTCCTATTTTTTCAGAGTACGTGATGGTGTTGTTGCCGCGATGGAAAAATACTACCCCGACGAGAAAACTCGTCCAATCTTCCTGCCAGTAGAATGGAGAAGTTCGCTAGTTTTAGGTACGTCTCATATAAAACAAGAATAATGTTTATTAGTTTTGATCATTTCAGATAATGGTCTAACTGACAACATCACAATTCCGAAAATGAGCAGCATGCGAGCTTCTCTAAACAGCACCGCTATGGATGTTATGTATTATCAAAGTCCTTTGTTTAGAACTGAAGTGAGTTGGTTTTTCTCTAGGCTTTTCATACTCCATATTTTTTCAGATAATTCGAGGTGTGACATCGCAGTTGAACCGTGTTTATAAACTGTTCAAGTCGAATAATCCGAATTTCACCGGAAACGTTTCAATTTTCGGGCATTCACTTGGAAGTGTCATAATCTATGATATTTTGACACAATATTCACCGCTAATGCTCTATGACAAATATGTGAATGAAACTTTCGTGAGTTTTGTTCGAATTCAATTATTGCATAATTTTAATACTTTTTCCAGGATGAATATCTGAAATCGTCAACGTCTGAAGAATCACGACGAGCTATGGAGTCGTTGAAATCTGCGCGCGAACAAATTCGCGACAGTATTGAAGGTGGAATTCAAAAGTTATTAGTCACCAAAGAAGAAATTCTCGATTTCAAAGTCAAATACATGTTCGCTGTCGGTTCACCACTTGGTGTGTTCTTGACAATGCGCGGGGGATCCGCCAAAGATTTGCTATCAAGTACTACAAATGCTGAAAGAATCTTCAACATTTTCCATCCTTACGACCCGGTCGCTTATCGACTCGAGCCATTTTTCACCCCTGAATACAAACATATCCGACCGATAAAGTTATTCTCAAACACTGATCAACGAGGTCGCGCATCCTACGATCATTTGCCATTAGATGTATATAAGCACTATTTGAAAAAGATGAAAAATCAGAATAAGACGAAGAAAGGAAAAGAGTCGACGGATGCGCGAAGTTGCGGAGATGACGATATCGATGAGGAGGATGAGTGTGATTCGGAAGAGGATGCCCGATCTGGATGCAGTTCTCCGCGATCTATGACACCTCCACCTTTTGAACGAGATGCGGCTAAAGAACCCAAAGCTGTAAAGGTATGACTTTGTGTGTCACAACGAAAACAGGATGTAGTTGTCCGTTTTTTAATTGTTTGTATTTTTCGCCCACAGATGAAGCTCTGCAAAATTTCCACAGCCAGTTTGAGTTTTATGCCAAAAGAAATTCCACTCCGTAATTCTCTAAACAAAATTGTTTCAATATATTATTTTCAGAAAGGATGGTTCTCTTTCGGTTCCTCCAACACAAATCCGAAAAAGACGACAAGCACTGCAAGTTTGAATGGGTCAACTGGAACATCGGCTGGATCGGACAATCAAGGAATTGAAGTGGCGAAAGAGGCCGAAACTGAATTACCGCTTCCAGAAAGAATACTTGGAAGTGGACAACGTGTTCCGCATCGAATTGATTTCCAACTTCAGGTGAGGAACGAATACTGGAGAATTTCTAGTATTTAATTTTACCTAGAAATTAGGATCCACATATATTCTGAAATTTTATCTTAGATATTTGAACGCCGAACCATAAAATAGCCAATAAGATCAGACATTTAAAACCGAAAGTCAAATTTGACGTCACTGAGACCCTCTTCTCCTCAATTTCTGCCGTTCTATGTTCGTTTCAACATGAAAAATGGTAATAAAATTTAGTACGCTCGATTCCATCAGAATGTTATAAATTCAAATTATACGCTTTCCTTGTTTTGACACAAAAAAACATCCTAAAAGCGACCGAACATTGAATCTGTGAACATCGTGAGTAAAAGGGTATCATTAGTAGTATTTAGCACTTTTCTTTTTTTTTAACCCGGAAGTATTTCGAAAAAAGCCCTGAAATATTTTTATATAAGTTCATAGAAATGTAGTGAAAAATAACAATACTACAGTTAAAAAACACTCAAATTCTTAAAATGTTCGCGTTACTATAGTAATATTCATGATATTTTCAGCCGGCTCTCACTGAAAAAAGTTACTGGTCTGTGCTGAAATCACACTTCGCCTACTGGACAAACGCTGATCTCGCCTTGTTCCTCGCCAATGTTCTATACTGTAAACCGGCCAAACCCGAAGAAGCAAAGTCGTCATGGGCATAGTCGGAGCAAATTTCAATTCTCTTTTTTTCCTGTCTGTTTTCCCGGGTTCTTTCTCTCTTTGAAAAATGCCAAACTTCAGCTTTATACATAGGCTCTCTTTTTAGCATATCTGAAAAATGTATATTTCCCACTTTTTTCGTTGTGATATTTTTCCGGTTACCTTTTTTTGTATATGTACGGCATTGTAGTTCTTTTTTATTGTGTCAAATAGCTGGGGGCCCGGCCTAAAGGGTCCGTTTTGTTTCTCTAACACAACAATTATTTGTACTGAAACATGATATACATAAAACGCTAATTGAACTCATCCTCTTCCCTCCCTTTTCCTTGTTTTAAATCCGCCTTAATTGTTGGTAATTTGCATTTTTTGTTAGAAAAGAAGGTATACTGTAGGTGATGTCATTAACGCGTTTTCTTCCTGGAATTTGCTCTCCAGGCGGGAAATGATTTTTGTTCTTTCTGCAGAGCGAGAAAAAGAAACGTTGATTGAAATTCAATGTTTTTTCTTACTCATGTTTTTGTTTCCATTTAAATTCATTAATTTTAATTAGGTGTAGTGTCTGGATAAGCTCCCCACCACGCACAAATCCTCTCTGACTAACAAAACATATGCAAGTTCTACTGTAGGGGGGTGAAGAATAGCCGAAGGCATATTTCTGAAAATAGGTACTACTTTTGGAAATAATTGAATTCGAATCAATCTTCATTTCGGGCCCCCGACTAATTCGTCATTTTTCACTGTTGTTTTTGGGGCCAGAATAAATAATAGGATTTTTGCGTGCGCGAAGCACCATGCTTTTAGGAATCATTTTTATTGTTTCACGAGGCTAGCAATTAACCACAAATGAAGGGTTCTAAGACGATTTAGATATCGTGGCTGAAATTGTTTTCAGGCTACTGTAGTGTCAAAAATTTCTGAAAAAATTTGCAGAGTGTTACCCCTACTGTAAACTTTGCAGAATTTCGAGTTTTTTTTTTCTCGAGCATAAAAACAAAATCATGAAAAAGCACATAATCCAATAAAAGTTTTGTTTTGTTTCGTTTTTCAGTCAAATCCCATTCTTCAACTCTTCTTTTTTTGTTGGATAATCCGAGTGTTCAGAAATCAGAACTTGTCTGTGGGGAGATTTAAAACTAGTTTCAAAAGTAGGTAATATTGTTCTGAGATTGTATAATCAGAAGATTTTTCAAAATAGTTTTTTTTTTCAAATAGTCAATGTCTGAATCAGTTCCTATGGGTTCAATGAGCCCAGAAAATAAGTTTCTGAAATATTTGAGAATATTTTGAGTGAGAAAAAACTGTGTTAGATTAAAGTAATCTCAACAAATCGATGTCATCAAGTTACTATAATTTTTAAGGGCTCCCTATCAAACAACTTTGAACTGAGCTTCTAAACTTTAGTTTTTCTAGTATCAACCAAAATATATTGGAAAATTTTGAATGAAAGGCATCATGCGAATCGGAACTATCAATCGAGGGCGTGTCACCAAACTTTAGCTTATACAAAATTTTGAACTTGAGACTGACTTTTAGAATTCATGAAACTGGTTAGAAAAATGTCTTCCTTTTCAGAAATTCCAAATCTAGTGTTACATATTATGACGTCACTTGTATTTTTGCAAGAAAGCACTTCTGCTAATACCATATTCAACTTTACAGTGTTAAACTCTCAAGTTCAAAAATTATTGCTCAATTTCATGAACTATTCAAAGCTTATTTGCACCTAGTATTATGAAAAACAACTTATTATTTTTCAACTCCAACTTTTTCTCCTTCTCACTTTCATATTTTCTCTCATTCATCTAATATAAAATCTCACTTCCATTAGCGAACTTTGATGATTTCTCATCTCGTCATAAAATATGAAGCTCCGCCTTTATTCTGAAGAGGCGTGGCCTTGTCGACTAGGTGGGGCTGAGAAATAATGCAGTCACATCTGAATTTCAGAACCTTTTTTTAGGCAGGATAGATATAAAAATCGAAATATTCTTACAGGGTACAACAAAATGAACAGTTTATATTCGTTCGTATGCTGTTTGGCAATGCTTGTTCTTTGCATTTCGGCACAAGTGGTAAGTTAATTATAAATTTAGGATTTCTAAAAATCGAACAATTTCTGGTTAGGATGTTCTGAACTTTAAACTGAAATATGTTATATACTTGAACTTATCCTAATCCTAACCTAATCCGATCAAATATCCTATTATTTTTAGCAAAGCGTCGATCTATTGGCCACTGATGGTGGATTAGATAAAAGATCACCATATAGGTGAGTTTCAGAACTTCTTAAAATATTTAAAGATAAATTTTAGAGCTTTCGCATTTGCCAAACGAAGTGATGAAGATGTTGAGCTTTTGGACAAACGCGCAGTTTATGGATTCGCTAAACGGTAAGATAACTAAAGAACTCATGAACTTTTTCTAAAGAAAAAACAAGAAAAATAACTTCTCATAACCTTTTCAAAGGCGTTGAGCCGGAAACAAAAGACTTTAGAAGTTCAAGAATCTCAACAAAAAAAAAACAAAATAATTCTGGATGGAAAGCTGAAAAATTAGTCTAGAAGTTTTAAAAAATTGGCAAATTCGCTCAATTTCAGCTCTCCGTACCGCACATTCGCCTTCGCTAAACGTGCAAGCCCATACGGATTCGCGTTCGCCAAACGTTCTCCATATTCATCATTCGCCTAAGGTTATCCTTTTTTGGTAAAAGTAAATTGATAAATAAAAAAGTTGTTGTATTGTATTTGTGTGTGTGAGCGCCTCTTTTGATCATTTGTTCTTCATTTTCTTCTTTTTGCTATTACATTTTCGAAAAAAACGAATAACTTAATAAATTATTGTGATTTTTGGTGTTTGTTTTTATTGTTGATGTATTTTCAGTTTCCTGGAAATGGGGAGAACAATTTTCAGCGATTAATCTAATCAAATTATCGAGGAGCTCATTTCTAAAACTTGACTTGACTATAAACTAACAAGGTGAAACTTGCGGGCTTTCAAGCTACGTTTTTCAAAGAAAATATTGATTCAGCTAAAAAATTTGGCTCAAAAGTAGATTACGATATATTTGATCTATTAATCAACATTTTAATATACTCGAAATAAACA
Organism: Caenorhabditis sp. 38 MB-2015; assembly: GCA_900536415.3. Taxonomy (NCBI): domain Eukaryota; kingdom Metazoa; phylum Nematoda; class Chromadorea; order Rhabditida; family Rhabditidae; genus Caenorhabditis; species Caenorhabditis quiockensis. Next base: position 355,499 of record LR548686.1, on the reverse strand, counting down.
ATAAATAAACACGAAAACAAACTTCACGACGATTTATCGTCTACTTCTTTTTCTCTCATCTCGCTCCACTGATCTTCTTCTACGATGATGTGACGATTCTTCTTCAGAATCCGCTCTCTTTCGTCTTTTTCTATCATCATCGTGGCGTCGTTCGCGAGATCGATCTTTGTCTTTTTCACGGCGGTGGTGGCTTTCAGATTTTCTTCTATGCTCACGTTTTGGTTCCGAACTCTCACGGCTGAAAATATTCTAGGAGATTATAAAATTACGATCATGGAATTTAGGAGTAATTTTTCGTTCTAAAATGCGGGTTTTTTACGTGACAAAAACTTCCGGTTCACTTCACTTCTCCAGAATCTTTGCACTCTCCAAATCCCAAGAGATCGAGGTCATCTAAAAATTCAAATTAAAAGATTTGTTCTGTGAAATAAGACCTTTTTTTTGATGAGAAATGAAGTGTTGATGTTGTTCAATACTCTCATAAATATTCATGAGAAGTACCACTCGAAAAACCAATTCAAGATTTTTAGACAAATTTCTTACCTATCTCGCCTTTTCTTCTTCGACACTTCATGCTTCTTTTTCTTCTTCTTTGGCGTAGATTCAACTGACGACGATGAATCCGACGACGAATCCGAATCTGAATCCGAGTCAGACGAATCAGATGAATCCGAGTCAGACGAATCCTCATTCAAACTTTGCAACAAATCCTTTTGCTTCTTGATTCCCTTCTCGAGCCATTCACGAAGATCAAGGCTGAAAAAAAAACTTTAGAAACTTCAGAGAATCATTCAACTTACGTCAAACCACCAAGACCAATCATGGTGAAGAAATTAACAGAAAATCGAGCGTTTTGCGGATTGTCGCGTGGGAATAATCCAGCAAATGATGCAGACAAAGTACTGAAAAAAAACCCATGTTCTTCTGAGAACAGAAAAAGTGAAAATTCACTCACGGATCTTTGACACGCTCATAGAGCTTGACCAATCCCATCGCTTCGACAAGTTCTTGAAATATGTATTTGATATAAATTCTACCCGACGATGTCGTATCTTCTTCTGTCATTTTAACATCGGCGAGAATCTGAAAATTTGAATTTTAGAACATAGGGAAACTCTGATATCTAGTCTACCTTCCAATCAATCGCATCAGTCACTAATAAATGAGCAACAAGACGCGCCAAGTTTCGCAACTTTGTGATATCGAATCTATGTACAGTGGAATAAGTATCCCTTGCAATTTGTTCAAACATTTGCTGATACTCTAGTCTCAATCGACAAAATCGTTCAATCAGCATTCCATAAAATCTCTCATACGTTCTTTGCTGTGCACAACAATCCACCAACATGTTACACAATTCATTTTCCATTTCTGGCTTGATACCCATTTTCAAGAGTTTGTGAGCTGCTTCTTGGAAGTCAAGTGATGATTGCAAAGTGAGATAGACTTCTCTGAAAATATTGCGGATTCAGAATATACTTCACTAGGCAACCCCCACCTTCTGAAAGCGATCAAATTTTGATCTGTATTGTCAATGATTTCTGTTGTGGTCTTGACATCTTTTTTCTTATTCTCATTGTCTCCATCACTTTCATCCTCATCATCTTCATCGTCTTCTTCGTCACTTGAAATGTCTGCGTCTCCGATGATCTCTTTACGAATCTCATCGTAGGCTTCTTCGTTTTTCTCGAATTCCGGATCCAATTTGAAGACATCTGAAAGGTCACAGATTTAGAATAAATTGTATATTTTAAGTTTTTTAGACTTCCGAATTGATAAGTACGACTTTATTTTAGCTACATTTAAGAATATTTATTTTTATTTATTTGTTTCAACGAAGCTCAATTTTAGGCGAAGTTCAAAAGGAAACGACGCATTTCTTGTATTACAGCATGTTCAAAAACAGAAAATTTTTATTTTTCATTTTCATTTTCAGATACTTGAACTTCGAATTTCAGATGAATAAATAACTTTGAACATGTCAAGTTCTAGCACTCCCTTTTAAACGTGCCAGTATAGAGTATAACATTCTTTCCTGGAAAAACCTACTCAATCCATTCTCCGGGTCAGTCGCATCTTCCAAATTGAGAGTATGTGTAATCTGATCATCCTCGTCAATCAAGTCCAAATCTTCCAAAACAGCAGGATAAGCCTGGAAAAAAACGCATTCAGTACCACTATAAATCATTGTTACACAAGCAAATCATCATCCTTATTATTATTATCTTTCACATATAAAATAGAGGAGAGAAAAGTTTCTGACAAAGAGGAAAGAAAAACAAGATTTCGTTTTTTCGACCAGCCCTTGTATCTATTCACATAATTTATTTTGATTATATTAGCATGAGTGTTGCCTATTTTTTAATTTTAATTTTATTCGCTATTTCTAATGATTTCGGATCTTGTGAATCTGATGTAAGTTTCCACTTTCTAAAGTTCTTGCATATGATACTCGTAGTTAACGACATTTGGTTATTTTACCAGTATAAGTTAGCTCTAAAATTAAAATCTAACTCTGTAGTTTTAATGAAGCTGAAATTATAGATTTTCAGGGCGACTTGCAGCACCGAAAGGATCTTGAGCAAATCAATTATTATAACTGGCTTCTAAGTCGTCATCGAACTGAAAAGGCTAAAATCGAAAAATTCCATAAAGATATTCGCACAGACCGTTCGAAACAACTGGAAAAGATTTTGGAATCTCCAGTTCCGCGAAAAGTGAGTTCCTCGAAACTATTGTACATAATAATCGAATGTCTATTCAGGTAACTCTTATTTCTACTGCCCGTAACTTCGAAAAAATTCACACTTATCTACATCCCTACAATATTTCGCGGATTCCGGGAGTTCCATCTACACCAACTCAGAAAGACGGCGGTTTGGTACAATTTTTGTTGAGTGAAGATGAATATCACAAATTTGCACCATTTTTGAAAGAGAAAACGTTGAAGAAAGAATAAATACTTGAATCTTCTGATTTTTCTAGACATTTTTTTGAGATGAATTATTTTTTCTGTAATATATATTGTTACCTTGAATTTTTCCTTTCTGATCTGCATGGCAACTTCAATCATATACTGAATTCTGACATCAAGCTTCATAGTACCATCTGACGATTCCATCAAAATAATTCTCAACCGATCATAAACGCTGTTCAACGCAGCCGGCGCAACTTCCAACAACTTTGCTCCACACTCCTTCAAAAACGCGATTCCCACTTCAACTGAATCATCTGTAGGCTCTTCGAGCATCAGAATAATGATTTCCAGAGCTAAAACTTCGTGGGCAACTTGCTGATTGATGAGATGCGCGATGAATTTGACAATTGGCACAGTGACACCTTTGTCATTTCGTCGGAAACTTCGCTTGAATTGAACGATGAGACGACGAAGCAAAAGTTCGCCAACGTGTGGAAACTTCGAGTTGATGACGGCGACAAGAGCTGCGTAGACGTTTGAGAAGCCGGGAGAGAACGCTTGCGCTTGTATGATTGAACGACAAAGGAGACCTCTGGAAAATTCATGATTTGTTGTCATACTTGGACTACCCGGTCGGATCTGACCTGGGGGGTTTAACCTTTTGGGAAGGACGGGGCTTAACCTTTTTTTGGATAGGACTTCACCAGTCAAAAAAACGTCATTTTTGGCTTTTTTCCTTACACTGTAGGTTAAAATGTAATATATTTCTGCAAAAATGTAGCTCATATGTGGACAAATGAAATCCGCATCGCCAATTCTCATTATTTTCAAATAATACCCCCTGTTACACCCTTTCGACCGTTTCGTCCCATTACGCGACCGTTTCGACCAGGGGGGTTAACAGATACAAATTATGAAAAAAACATTTCAACTCAAAATTTTCGCTTTTTCACGAAAAGGGGCTTCATCTTTTTTTCGGAGTGGGTGCTTAACCCCAAAGGTCCCAAACCGGGGTAGTCCAAGTATGTTTGTTGTAGAAAAAACATTTCTAGGAGCGAAACTCCCGTCACTTTTTAGAAGAAACAAACATACTTTCCACGAATAACATTCTCTTGGAGTAATTCTCGAACAATTTGCACCAAATTACCAGCATTCACTCTGTTGACCAAACCATGAATCTTTTTCTTCATACGCTCCCAATTCATTCGCTGATACTGTTCTCCGGACTTAAAAGAATACATTATTTTAAAATGTTAAGGTTACGAAAGCTTACTTTATCTTTAATTTGCTCTTGCATCATTTTCAATTTGGCGGGTGGAATGTAGGCACCTCCAGTTCGACTTCTCAAAAGGTCTTTCACTTCTCCTTCTTTAGGTTGTTCTTCTGGTTTTCTGATGTTTTCACTAGGCGCTTTGTCTTTTTTCGAAGATTTCTGAGGACTACGAGATCTTCTTCTTCTTCGATTTCTCGACTCATCGTCTGGAGAATCGTCCCTTCGTCTTCTTCTTTCTGGAGATTTTCTGCTTCTTCTCGGAGAATCTTGTGGAGTTTCAGATCGTTCACGTCTTCTTCGCGAGTCATCATCTGAAGAATCGTTTCTACGTCTTCTTCTATCTGGAGATCTTCTTTTTTCTTTTCTTGATGACTCTGGTGAAGTACTGGATCTTCTCATTCTTTCTCTTGCTTCATCATCAGAAGACTCACTTCTTTGACGTTCTCTTTCTGAAGATTTTACGTTTTCAACTCCCGTTTCCTCATCCGAATCATGTCTTCGCGATCTTTTCGGCGATGGTGATCTTGATGCATATTCGTCGCCTTCTGGAGTGTTGGGAGTTTCTTTCGGAGAATTAGGAGAACCTTCCGGTGAAGCGGACGGCATCTGAAAGCAAACAAGTTGATTTGAACGCAAAAAACGACGAAAAAAGAAAAATTCGAAAATGTCTGTTTGGGAAATGTGTGTTGTCGTTAGAGCGAACATGCTCGTTCACTTGTTTTGAATGGAGAAATTGAAAATCTCGAGTTTTTAGAAGAAAAGGAACGAATTTATGAAGTCTCTAGAAACAATGATTCTGAAAAATTGAATGCGCATGATTGAAAAATTTTAATTTCTCGAAAGTTGATGACATACTAATCAAAATCCAGGGAGAAAGTCTCAAACACAAAAAAATAATGAAATTAGAGAAATCCAGAGAAAATAAAAATAAACTTTTTTGAAAGTACTGTAATAAAAGGAGCATTACATTTTTCATTAGTCTTGCAACGATGAGAATGGTTTAGATGTGGTTTTACGGCGAAACATGTTTATACTCGAGTTTTTTTTCGAAAATAAAATAGAACAATCGAACAAAACCATGAAGGATGTTAAAATCTGGAAAGTTATTTATCAGTGAGTTGTATGCTATTTTTTCGTAAGCATTTCTGCATTTTTCAGAGTAATTGTGAAGGAGAAAAGATTCGTTGAAGTCGGTGATGAGTTTTGGGAATTTTATAAAAATAAGTATGATCCACAAATCGATTCAAAAATGGCGGCTGAATATTATGAGGAGTATATGAAAAAAACACTACACCGCATCAATATCGACAAAACAATCGTTTTGAATCTCTTCAGAGTGTTGAGAATTCCAGTTCCTGTTGTCATCCGATCAATGTAAGTTAAAACGTAGAATTTTTCCAAGTAAAAAATTAATTGTTAGGATCGAAAAACAGTTCTCTGTTGTTTTGAAGATCGATGCCGAAAACATCATCTTGGATTATGACAACATCCAAAGAAAAGGAAATGATAATGCGCCACCACCACGATCACAGCTTCATCCAGTTCAAAGTAGTGCCAGTGGTAGGAAATTGGAAAAGTGACTCGTGATAAAACAATATTTTCAGCGGCCAAGCGCATTGTTAGACGTCGTAGCGCCTTCACCTATGACGATGATTTGGAAATGGCGAAATTTTTGTATGAGAAAATGGAAGATGCTATCAAAAACAAGAAACAAATCTTCGCGAAAGGAAATCTCATTTGGCGGGATTTTAGGATAGAAGTTTCAAGAGAAAGAGCAGTAAGGAACCTCCGAAGCCAGTAAGTGTCAATATTCCGAGATAAATATTAAAACTTTGCATTCAGCTTCTGTCGATTCACCTTAAAAAATTTGCATAACTTGAGGATGCCAAAGAAAAAGGTACTCAAAATGTATAAGTACTTCCAGTTCGAAATTGATAGACGAATGAAAGAGGAGTAAGCTTCTGAAAGAAAAATAGAAATATATTGAGAATTTTCAGAATTGAGGATAAACTAGGAGTTGTTTTGAAAGTTGAGCAAAACCTCCTAAAGTATTGGAGAGAGTGTGTGGAAAATGATGATGAAGAGGTCAGAGAAGAAAAGAAAGAAATACCTGGAGAAGAAGAGTTCGATGAAGAAGAAGAAGAGGAGTTCGACGAAGAAAATAATATTGTTGACGAAGATGATGATATTCAAATCATCGAAGTTATCAACAGAACCATTTAAAGATTGTATGGTAGGTTAAAAAAAACGAAGAAATTTAGAAAATTCAAGAATCCTAATTTTCAGAAATGTTCTGTTCTTCGTCGATTTAATAAGTTTTAAATGTATTTGTTTATAATGATTTAAGTCTAAATTTATGTATCATGATTTTTATACGCATGAAATTTTTACCATGAGACTTGGTTAAATTTTTGTTGCACTGCCCATTTTCTGCCTGAAGTGAGAAGAATTCGATTATGAAGTGAGTTTTTGAAAGTCATTTGTGATGTTGAAACTTCGGATCAAGTCTTAGAACTGTAAAAATATGTGGAAAATCCCTTCAAAATCCATCTTCATTTATTTGATTAAACTAATTTCCCCTGCCAAGTATTTACCTAATGCCGTAATCGCGAATTCAAATTTTTTGACGTGTTTGTTCAAGCGTGTCTGTTATGTTGATATCAACTTTGCCTGAAAATCCTGTCATCGAAATTTTGGCTTCTCTTTGTGTTTTTTTTCATCTTCTCCTCCTTGTTGTTATTATTATTTTTGTGTTGGCCACTTGTGCTGATAATTAAACAAGCAAATGATGAGCACCTGGACGACAAGAAGAATACACAACATGATAAAACAAAGAGAAAAATAATCATGTGTGAATAATCTTTGAAGCATTGTGCACTTCAAGATTCCCGGTTGGCTAATGAAAATTACTGGAAGATTCGGAGAGAATTTGACATCGAAGCTGTTGAAAATTCAGAATTTTATCAAAATCCTATAAACTCTTAACCAAAGAAACAAATAGTTTCAGAATCAAGAATTCTCAAACAGATATTCGAGATGGCTGAAAAATAATAATCAACTGTTGTCAGAAATCAACAAAACTTTGAAGAACAAGCTCCAGGACGATGAGTAATACTGTTATGGTTAGTTTTTTTGATGATCATAAATTTATTCACAAAGTCCATGAGCTCTGGAAAACATCAGCCTCGTTCAATAGAACCTTCTTCATTTTTTTCGGCTGCAATCTCCCCCCACTTAACCTCTCCTCCTTCCATGTGTATGTTTTGTTCTTGCTCAGTTCAGGCTTGTGCTCTTGCGCGCGCGCGAACTTTCGACTCCGCCCACATTTTCCGCGCACCCCGCGCTCAATCACATAGCCATCGGCTTTTAGCACGGTTTTCATCATCACCGGAAGGCACAACAAAAAATGACTAACAGGAATTTTTTCCTACTATTATTTTTGTTATTTTTAACCACTTTTGGAGAGGTGAGATGATTTTTGCATGGGGTTTTTCCTTCTTTTTATTATTGTGAATCTTTTATTTCACATCAGGACTTGTTTTTAAACTTGGAGAGGGCTAAATTTTACTTTTTTAGTATACCTGAACCTAGGACTTTGATAGTATTTTTATTTTTAGGCAGGCCTCCTAGCAGGGGGGTCACGAAAAAAGTTTCCATTTACAAAAGCACAAAACACTTGTTTGTTTGTGTAATTGAGAAGAAGAAAGCGCATTATTCTGTGAGCACACAAAAAATCAGAAAATGGGCAAATTCTGAAGGAAATTGACCTAGGAATCTGAGTTAATACAGGTTTTTTTTTAGTGCTGGGGAAAGAATAAAATATTTTGAGGATAGGGATTCAAGAAATAGAATAACTGAGTACGCTATTTTTTGATAAAATGATTTCTGTGGTTTCGAAATGGATATTGAAATTGTAATTTTGTTTTTCGGAGTTTTACTTTATCTTTGAGGTTTTTCATATGTAAAATGGAGTTGTGGTTTAGAAAAGCGCAGAATTTACTCTTCGATCCAGAAAACTTGGAACTATCAATAGAGCACCTGGAATCAGGCCTGTACCAATCCAAAAAAAATTCGAAACATTATTTTATGATTATCGTAGTTTTGAAGTTCTCTTTTCAAATTTAGGAGTTTGGTTTAGAGAACCAATAGATATATTTACTATTTTGAAATTGTATAACCTAGAAATTTGTATGTACTGTATTTTTTGTAATTTTGTATGGATTTTTAACAGAATTACAGTACTAAAGTCATGTATTACATACAAAATTTCTGAAAAATGTCCTCTGAAAAACTATGAAAACAATGCCCATGTTGATAAACTTTTCTGAAGCAACCAGGATTTCTGATTTTCATGTTTGCTCAACACATTTTTGACATCCAGTGTGATCTAAGATTACTGTAGATTTCACAATACTTTTTGTAGTTCTTCTACAGTACTGCTATGAACTTATATTAGTCATAATTCAATCGGTAACACGCGCTCTATTGATAATATCATATTTTTTGATCTGAATGGAATTTTTGGGTGATTTTGATATCAAGTTCTACGGGTTGAGTAACATCATATGTCAATTTATGAAAAACTCTGGTTTCTGAAATTTTTTCTGCTCAAAAACGAAACTACAGTAGCTAATACGTCTTTGCAAGAAGCAACCTTTTTTTGTGTTTTGAGGTCTTTGACCACTTCCTTCCAAAAACAAGGTTCTATTATTCAAATGTAACACTTTCGAAACACTTGAAAAAACACAACAACCATTTTTTTCATTGGCGCGCGGAATGAATATGAGGATATTTGTCATTTTTTCCAAATTTCTGTTTGATCATTATTAGGTAAATAATGAGAGATGACAGGAAATCGTTTCAATTATTTCTCATTCTTTTTCAAGTGGAGTGGTCAAAAAAGGGGGGGGGGGGTGAAAATGAAACACTTCACACACTCGATATATAAGGTTATTGATAGTGGTAATAAGAGTAAGGATATTGTAAATATACTATAGTCGAGGTATAGTAGGATGTTTTAGGAGAAGCTTTTTTCTAAGGGTACTGTAGTTTGTAGTTTGAATAACAAAATCAATGATTATGTTCATCAGCCTAGGTTTTAGTACAAAAATCGGGTAAAGTTCTGAACCCCCTAAGAAACATATGAATACAAGAAAACAAACAATGTATCAATTTTTCGAGTGGTTTTTCTCACGAAATCTAATTGAACAATACTTATGTTCTCGTTTCAAAATTCTCTTGTTCAGTCAGTCAGCTTCTTACCTTTCTATTTGCTTGCGTTTCAACAACAAATCCTCATTGTTGTCTGCGTCGGCTCAAAAACAAAAACAAACATAATTTGGGAACGGGGAAGGAGGGGGGGAGACACATGTTATGAATGATTTTCAGACTCGACGGCTGAAACGACAATGTGGATGTTCGAATTATTGTAACTGTCAGCAACAACCCACATTTTTCTCGAATCAATTATATCAGCAACCATCGTGTGCTTGTTTGCAAGCTCCCGCTTGCCAACCGGCTTGCTCGCAAAAAGCCATTGTGAGTTTTATTTGAATAAAAACATTATTAGGGTACTGTAGTTTGGTATTTAAACTAGTATCATTCTGAAACTAAGATTTAAAATCTGAATTACTTAGAATTAAAATCTGAAAATTATATTTTTTTAAAAGAACATTTTTTGACACTTATAAATATCCCGTATTCACGTTAATTATATTTCCATTTTAATTTTTAGATATTTTACTTAGTATTCGAATTTCAAAATTCAGAGCTTTTTTGGAACTTTTGATTAAACTAAATGCTTTAAGACTTCATTCTTAACATTAATACGCTATCCGTTTTCTGAAAAAAGGTTTGTGTCGTTCTCATTACCAAAGTTCTCACTTTTGAGCTGAAATTAGTGTAGTTGGATTTGATGTTAATCAGAATCTGAATTATTTTGAGTAGTGTATATCTATACATTATGATATACATGGGTGTTTTTTTTTATTATGCAACGATTTTTCTAGAGAACCTACCTGAATTATTATGCATTCAAAAAAATAAAATTTTATACAAGTCATTGAGAGCTTCCAAATTTTCACCACAACTTTCCAGATTTGCCGTGATTTGGTGACAATTTTTCTCTCTTTTCCTGTACTTCAAAATCCATTTTCTAGGCGACCGATTGCTCCGCCACATGTGTTCGTGCCTGCATCCCATCATGCGCCAAGAAAACTGGCAACACGTTCCTCTGCTCCAATCAATGTGAAAATGTTTGTGACAAAACTTGCAAGGCTGCTCAAGAAAGCTTTTCACAACAACAACAGCAACAAGTTCAACAACAAGCTGCGCCAATTGCTTCATCGTCCTCAGACAGTTGTCAATCAGTGTGTCAGAATGTGTGCCAAGGTGCGTGTGTGTCACAAAACTCACCGCCAGCCGTTTGTCAGCGAACATGTCAGAAATCGTGTCAGTTTGGATGCGCGATTAATGATCAAGGTGAGCCTTATATTTTTTTTAAAGTTTCTGATATGTCAAAAAAATATTTTTAGCCACTACTGTTCAACAGTCACAACAAGTTTCTACCTCCACACCATCCGCCACAATCAAGATCACGCTCGACATTAACGATTCCTACTTCTCGACGAACTGCGACAACAAATGCTCGCAAGCTTGCCATTCTCAATGCGTATCTCAAGGCAATGCTGCGCAAGCTTGCGCCTCTTCTTGCAACAATGAATGCGGTTCAAAATGTGCCACGCGTCAACAGCAACAACAACAACAACAACAGGTTGGGAACACGTGTCAATCCACATGTCAGCAAGGCTGTGTGTCCACCTCATGCACCTCCACAGCACACCTTGGCGCGTGCGCCGCATCGTGTTACTCTGCGTGTCAGCTGCATTGCGGCCAAGAACCAGCAACCGTTGTGAAAGCACAGTGCACACCCGAGTGTATGCCATCGTGCGAACTTTCGTGTACTACCTCACCACTTACAACTACCACCACCACCATTACTACTACTTCACAACTTCAATGTACCCCGAGTTGTATGCCTCAATGTCTTTCCGAGTGCACTGATGTTGCTACTACCACCGAAGCATCCCAATGTATCCCACCGTGTCAACCACAATGTTTAGAGTCGTGTATTTTGTCGTACACCATTAGCACATCTACTTTACCACCTAGTAGCACTCAGGTACCTGAAGAAGAAGAGGAGGAGTATGAAGATGAGACCCCTCCCCCACCTGAACCCGCCGATTATGTTCCTCAGTTCGATGATACTAACAGCACCACTCCAATGCCAACACCGGAGAGCACAACACCTCCCTTAGCCAGGGATGAGCCTGATAGCACTGGTCCCCCATTAGACCTGATTGAACCACGCACCACCCTAGCACCATTGCCTTTAGACATCACCTTTGTTCTACCATCCCCTCCACCTCCACAATGTAGTGTGGCATGTCAACCGGCATGTTCGCCAGTTTGCGAACTCGCCATGCGTCTCCTCGCAATGTTGCCATGTCCAACGATATGTAAACCATCTTGCGAGCCACAATGTGTGTTCCAAGGATTTGTCCAAAGAGTACCTGTACCAGCACCACCTCCCTCTTGCATTCCAGCTTGTATGCCAGCTTGCCTGCTGGATTGCACACTTCCCTATTTTAAAGATAGATCGGCTGTGGTGGAGCAGATCTATGAGCATCCTCCAATGTTAAAAGCGATGCGCGACACAAAAGTTAACTATCTAACAGTGAACCTTGTCCAAAAATCACCGTTCTCCCGCAAGTTCTCACGCCTTAACCACATCTTCGACGACCTGGACGACGATTGTCCGCTAATCTGTCAACCACAGTGCGATCCCTATTGCATCGCCCAAAACACTAACAACACCATCTCATGTCCCCAAGCATGTATGCCAGAATGCACGCAAGACTGCATTAGTCAACTTGTTTGCCCTCTAAGCTGCCAACCAGGCTGTGATCCATCATGTCTTCAGAGTCCACCAATTCCACAATTCAAAATAAGCTTTACTGCTGGTCAATGCGCTGCACAGTGTCAACCCGCTTGCGAACCTTCGTGTTTACAGGTTCACAAATTTTCTATTAACTGAAGCATATTTTGAACTCTTCAGACACTCACCACTCCCACCACCACAACAACTACTACACCAAGTGCACCACCAGCAGATCAGCTACTTTCAAGTTGCCCACAAATCTGTCAACCGCAGTGTACTTCACAATGTGTTCAAGTAAGAGCCTATCATTCCACGAAGTTACTCTATCTAAAATCATTTCTAGCGTCAACAATGTCCATGTCAACGAACGTGTCAAAATGGCTGTAACCAACACAACACGAACGCTGTCACGTGTCAAAACGTGTGCAACGAAGTGTGCGCCAACGAATGCCCCGTCACTGCCACTACATCCACTTCTACTCCACCACTAAGCTACGTTCCGGTAGTTCCAGTCGCTGTGGCGACAGCCTCCGCACCATTGCCGCAAATTGTTATCAACTTTGCCGCCACTGAATGTGTCCCGGTTTGCGAGCAGTCTTGTAACTCTCAATGCGTTTCCAAGTATCCGCAAGAGCATTGTGGCACAATGTGCAGTGCGCAATGCGCATCGGTTTGCACCACACCAACAACCACTACCTCTACATCAGCACCCATCGCCGCATCTCCCGCAACATCGCAGCAACTCTGCACCCCAAAATGTATGTCGGATTGTAAACAATTGTGCAAGAGTGACACCGTACAATGTAACCAAGGGTGTGAATCTTCATGCCAGCAACTCTGCGGAACTGCGCCCACTCCAGTTATCCAACTAACAGTAAACTATAATTGCAACGTACCATGTGGAACACAATGTGCGCAACAATGCTATCATCAAGCGGCGACTTGTGCGCCAGCTTGTGCGCAAGCCTGCGACGCACAATGCCCCACAGTAAGCTGTGAAGACGCCTGCGAAACAGTTTGTAAAGTGAGTTACACTTAAAAGAATCGCACCAACTTTCCCTTCTATTTTCAGGGTCAATGTGTGTTCAGCGGCCAAAACTCTCGACAATGCGGACCTGCGTGTGCTCAATCGTGCGCATCTCTTTGCAAGAAGAAACGAGTCAAACGACATTTTTAATTAATTATTAATTTTTCGAAATGATGTACATGCCCAGCTTGCCTTCAATTGGGCTGTTTTTGTATTTTTTAAGTTTTTTTTTTCATAATTTATCCGTTTTCATTCACCTCTCGCCATCCAAGTCGTTGTTCAATTGATGAATATTTATTATTTATTTTTTAGGGATTTTTAAGATTCCAGGAAACTTCAGCAATTTTTTTTTCAGATGATTAGCTGTGCGGCTACGTCGCGGTTGATATCTGTAATCATAACTGGTTAGCGACGCAACGATGAACATTCTTGTTGCGATCTGCTTAACGTATCTGTACGTTAAAATTCCATTTCGTGGTATTGAGTTCCTGAAAAATAAGCTTCCCAGCCAGCTTGATATTTTCGAGCCAAATAAAATCAATTACATAATAGGGTATCAAGAGCTCTTGATATGAATAACCAGCTGGCTCGGGCTCACTGGGCTCTACGTCCAGTCTCAATGAAGAGAAGCTGGAAGTTATAAAGATCCCAAAATGATATAGGGGTTCTGAAAAAATGGAAAGGTCCCAAAAAACATGAATTTGAATAAAACAGTATCCCACAAACTTGTTGAAAGTGAACAGGTCAAAATAAAGTTTTCGGAACACATTTCAGGGACTCTCATAGTATTTAGGGACTTTTGTGTTTTTCTCGGACCCTCATGCTAGGCCAGGATCCATGTAAGACCCAATTCAGAGGTCTGAAGTATGAGTTAGTTGATTGTTGATATCAAGACCACTGCCTGATGAAAAATTTCAGTTCTCCAACCAAGCCACGCCTCATCTGTGTTCTGCTCGTCCCTCCACTAATCAAGACCCCAACACCCTCAATAAATTCTGCCTCTTGTAAAGCAACAACAGCACAAAAAGCATAGACAACAATGAAATTCCTCCTGTAAATGGGAGGGATTGGGTGGCAACTGTTATCCGATGTGTACACACATGCACACAGTTCGCGCGCTACAAGAACAAAACAATAGGAGAGGCTTATACATATATTATATAAGAATGCCCAATTTATGTCACAATCTTCTTTTCTTTAGACAAAGATGCGGCGACTTTTCATACTCGCCTCTATATTTTTGGCAGTCTTGGTGAGTTTGGCCAAAGGTGTTCGAGAATTTTTGCATTTTAGGCACTTCCTCGGAGCCCAAGACAGTCATGTGAATGTGCAGGTGAATCGTCGAAGTGTGGGTGCCAAGTGATGCCAGATTCAGAAAACGGGGGTGGTCAGATGATTTGTACTTGCGCACCAGCTGCTGCTCCCAAATGCTCTTGTAGTAGTGACAACACCATGGTAATCCTTTTACCCTGAAAAAATAAAAAAAATCTAAATTTATTTCAGAATCATGTCATCACTATTAGCACTTGCGCGGACTCTTGTCAATCCACGTGTCAATCGAGTTGTGCCACGTTAAAAATCTTTGCCACTTGTGATAAGATTTGTCATCAAGCATGCACTTTTACATGCGCCAAGCAGCAACAACAACAAACTACATTGACATCTACGACAACTACCACCACTTTGGCACCAGTCGCCCTTCCCCCTAATGTGAAAGAGTATCATTTTGTGATTCCGGCATCGTCGGTGGTTGCGCAACCAACTTGCGCACCCGAATGTCAACCGAGTTGTAATTTTGTGTGTACAAAGATTCGACCTACGCTTCGTGGTATTACCCAAATGTTGGATAACTCGTCAGATAAATGCCGGACGAGTTGCAGCTCGACATGCTTGAATCTTTGCATTTCATCAGGTGTCAAGAATCAAGAATGCGCGGATAACTGTGCACCAGCTTGTCAAGACACCTGCCAACTGGTCAAACCAACTACCACGACAACTACCGTACCCACCACAACTACTGTAGCCACACAGTGTCTTCCGCAATGCATGCCGTCATGCTCACAACAGTGCTTGTTTTCTGTTCAGATGAAATTGGCTCTTGAATCCTCTCTGCAGCCAAATCTCCTAATCTCTTTACCAGTTGACACTACGCCAGAATCCACTACTACCTCAACAATGGCTCCAATTATCATGAACTTTGGAACGCTCTGCAAACGAGAGTGCTCGGTGAGCTTTGAAATAACTTTCAATTCATCTAGTACATATTTTTAGATTCAATGTGAACACCAATGTACACCAGCCAAGGGTGATATGTGTATGTCGGCCTGCCAAACAACCTGCTACCCGGTTTGCCAATCGAAAATGAAGCGACGAATGAAGATGAAGAGTAAAATAGATTACTCCTAATTCTCGAATTTTTTGAAAATTCGGGTCCGATAAAGTATTTAATTATCATTATTTCATTTTTTACGTGTCATTTTCCTTTTCTGGAAAAAAAACTTTTTAAAAAATTTGAAAAAAAGTTTTTTTTTGATATTTCAAAAAATAGGGTGTCTAATTGATTTCTTTAACATTATGAAAATATCGAATCATACAATCTGGGTTAACTAGTTACCTACTCACCAATTAAAACTTTATTTCACACAAGAAGCTTCAAAACTTGCTGAGGGACTAGTATTTCAACGAGTGGCCGAACTTTTCCAGTTGTGTACTTCTCGAGGAAAATAATATATTTTTCATTTTTGTTTTCGGTTTTAGCATGTTTTTTGAATTTTGTAACGTTGTAAGGTTCGAAATCTGTCAGAATTGGGAAAATTTAACGAAGCGGCTAATAGGGAGCTGTTTTAGACATGAAAACGTTGCTTTTCCATGTAAAATTTACAATTAAAAAACTTCATGTCATTCCAAAAATGTCATTCCAAAAAAATATCTACAAAAAAAAAATCTTCTTAAAATTATTCAAACGTTCACTTGTAGTAAACTCGGATAGCATGTCGGCGTCGAATCGAATTTTGAAAGTGCTCTTGATTAAACTCTTGAATTCTCGCACCAATTTGGCTGATATTTTGCGCCAATGTTGAGTAGTCAATGGCGAGTTTGTCAATCGATTTTCCAGGAATTGGATTAGCCGAAAAGTATTCGTCTGTGACACCGACGCGGATCGAGATCGTTTGACCACTTCTGAGGAATCCGGTGGTTGGTGCGGCAATGAGATACGTATCAGCGTTTGTCTGAAATAATAGATTGATTGAGGTATGTATTTTGAAAAATATTATAGCTTACCTTCAATGAAAACATCATATGAAGTGGCGAAATGTTGGTGACAGTGATTGTAGCCTCCCGAACTTTGCTACAAAACTCAATACGATCCATTGGCACAGTGACAATATCCTTATTCGGTCCTCCAGCAGTGATTGTCAACGCCGACATGGATGCGAACCGATTCTTCTGCGCTTCAATCGACTGTTGTTGCTCTTGTTGTTGTTGTGGTTTCGCCGTCATTGGTGGTGGTGAAATCTTTTGCGTCGTCTGCATCTCCATCGACGGTTGGAAACTGCACGCCGTCGACACATCGAACCCCTCGTCAATGTAGTCAAATTCGACTTCCGACAGTTCTTCCTCGTCTTCTGGTGTGTCTCTTGGCGATGGCATCATGTATTCAGACGCGTCGCTGAATTCGGTTTGAGTTGGGCTTCGCGCGATAAAGTGCGAGGATTCGGTTCGTTTCATAAATCCTTGACTGTCAAATTGAGTGAAGACGGTTTGAAGAACTTGATTTTTCGCGAAAATGTTCAAGTTTTGCCAAGATTTTGGGATTGAGCATTGGTTGGTGCGCAATGAATGAAGGAATACGGTGCCTGTAATTATTTCAAGGTACTGTATTGCCATTTCGATCATTCAAAAAAAATCTTGTGGCCGAGGTTCAGCTATAGAAATTGAACAAGAAAATTTCAAAAAATTGTGAATCTGAAAAAGTCAAACTGCATAACTACCTGCAGTTTTGGATTAAAATACACAAAAAAATCTCATTTTTTTTTGTTTTTCAATTTTTAACAACTGTTGTGATAATTTTTCAGATCTCTAAATTTTTTTTTTATATCAGGAAGAGTTGTAAATTAAAAAAATCATTTTTCTTCTGACTTCTAGTCATCTTTTCTTTTTTTTTCTCTTTTTTTAAAATATATTTTGTTTTGATCCAATTTGATATACCGCGCAATTGATCATCTTATTTTTTTTCATTCTTATTTTACTACTTTGATCTCTAATTTCATATGTGACTTTTCATTTTCTCTTTTCATTTTTGTGTAGTGTATGTATGAGTATATAAAAGTAGCGAAATCTCGGCCATTTTTCTAACTATAAAGAATACAATAGTCTAACCCACCCAAAAATCTAACCCACCCAAAAGTCCACCCTTGCACAAATTATAACCATGTGCATTGGCGACGATTTGATCTATGAGCGCAAAAATGCCATACAAAGTCCAGTAGAACAAAATCGAATGATATCCCTCTTTGCTGGTTTTGTTGTTGATGAGCACTCGATACGAGAAAATCGCCGGTGGCACAGAGGTGATTGTGGTGCATATGGTGTGAGCATATTCACCATTGATCAAGTAGATGGCCAACATGACAAAACCGATTGCTATCATTTCATTGGAGCCAACCAGGCCACCAATTTTCTTATCCTTATCCTCCACGTTTTTGGGCTCTTTTTGCATGGTAGACGCCACGGTTTCTCGCTCGACCATCATCATCAAATTCACATCGCCACCACCATAAT
The DNA here is from genome assembly GCA_900536415.3 of Caenorhabditis sp. 38 MB-2015. Classification (NCBI taxonomy): domain Eukaryota; kingdom Metazoa; phylum Nematoda; class Chromadorea; order Rhabditida; family Rhabditidae; genus Caenorhabditis; species Caenorhabditis quiockensis. Next base: position 337,561 of record LR548686.1, on the reverse strand, counting down.
CTACAAGTGATTGATTAGCGAAAGTATATGCTTCATTTTCATACCGTAATCATTGCGCACACTTCGCTTTCCATTATTAATACTACTAGCTGCTAACGCCATTTCCCCACAAATTGGCCTGGTGAAATAAACGGGCAACGTTCATTTGCTCCTTATATAGACAAAAATGCTACTAATTAGGATGCCACGTTTTGAAAAACATTGAATATTATCATTTTGTTTTTGAAACTCGAAAATATTCGCGTAAAAACGTGGCCAGTAAAAATTAATTTTATTTTTTTTGTTGCAGTAATGAGATTTCCTCCCCTCACACCAACACATTGCGCCAATAATCTCGCCCGCCCGTCGTCTTATTTATGAAAGAATCCATTCGTGTGTCACCATAGCAACCAAGGGAAACCAGCGGTCACCAACGTTTTTGTTGTTGTTGTTGTTGGGAATTATTTTTGCAAATTATTGGATGAATGTAAGTTTTTTTTGATAGGGGTTTTGGGATGGTATATTTTGGACAATTTTTTTGTGTAAGAGAGAAAATATTGAAAATTACTGGAGCTGAAAATACTTTTTTTTTTAAATAATTTTGTTAAAAATTGGTACATATTGAAGCTAAGAATTCTAATTTTTGTTAGAAATTAAAATTTGTCTCGAAAAGTTGAAAATGAAAACTGAAATTTAGGTCTAGAAATTTAAAACATTTCAAAAAATATGTTAATAAAATTTTTTTTTGAAGATTGTGTAGACATTTTTCTCTGCGTCTCTCAATTTACAAGGTTATTTTCTGTTACGAGGCAGTCACTCAATTAAGGAAAGTGACAGATGTTTTTAGGGATTTTTTTGTCGTATGAAATTTTTTTAAAACAATTTTTGTTCTGACACTTTATTTCAATTTTGTACTTTGAATAAAAACTGAAGAATAGGTTGATCAAAATACATAAAATTATGAACCAAAATAATCAAAAACTTTTTTTGTTGTTTTTTTTTATATTTAGAACGTACCACGACTTTTTATAATTATCTTTCTTTAAAAATTGAAAAATAACGAAGAGAAGTTTAATTCTTCTTTAAAAAAATTTTCAAACAAATTCATATTTTCAGGGTGGCCAGATACCCCATTGAAACATGGAGCCGTCCTCAACTAGAAGATCACTATCACACACTTGTGGAAGAACTTCAAAACAGCCAGAAGAAGGTGAAAGATCAGGAGAAGGAGATCAAAGCGTGAGAATTTTAATGAAAAATATTCTTCAAGCGGCATATAAAATTCCAGATTCAATAGCCGGTTCCGCAAAAATCTTCTTGATCGAAAAACCCGAAATGACAAAACGGTGGAGCGCGAGAAATTCGATGAAGTGCTCAAAGAGAAGCAGATTCTGGAAATGAAACTGAAAGCAGCCAAACATCAACTCTTGCTCTATACAAATCCGATGGCACGAGCTGCAACAGCTTCGGCGATGACCGGGAGATCAACATTTCGGCAAACACCATCGATGTCAACGTGGCGAAATCCACCGCCAAAGGTGTTATCGGGAGTTTCGATTGATCGCGCGCCACCGACAACAATGACGAGTAGCATGAAAAAGTTAGTTTATTTTGTTTTTTTTTGGGAAGGGAAGGGATAGAAGTGAAAAAGGGACTGTTAAGGGTCAAATTTTAAATTAAAATTTATGGTAAGTGAAAAGTTGTGACTCTGTCCCTAGGATTTTTATAAATTGTAGTGGTTTTTTCTTCTGGATCCATACTTTGGAGCTTTTTTTAAATTTCATATCCTATAATTAAAGAACCATACGAGTTTTTATATCAAAAAATATGTTTTTTTCATTTTTTTCTTATATCGGCCATCATCCAGCTGTAAAAATAATCGTTAGTTCGTCTATTTTCGAAATATCCGGAAATCCGGTTGTTTATTTTTAAAAATGCTAGCTTTTTCTGAAATAGTTTGAAAAATATGAAAGATAAGAAATCGAATTCAAAATGTTCACAATCGAAAAATAAATATTTCACTAAGTTTTTTCGGCTCTGTACCAAAATAGCGGTCCCAAAAAAAAAATAAGGGTCCGTCAGGAAAATAAGGGTCCGTCAGAAATATAGGGGTCCGTCAGAAAAAACAAGAACTATTCGACCACAAGTTTAAAAACCACAAATTGAGCATTGTTGCTTCAAATGACCCCGCAGTGACCCAGTCAAGTGAATCCACATGGAGAGCTTTGAAAAATTCGCTGAAATCATATTATGCAATACCTCATGCGGAGATAAAACATACATTTATCAGTATGTTTTCAAGAGAAAGTATAGGACCAAGTGTCTCAATGCTATTTTTCACGAAATGGCATTATATGACGGCGATGATGAAAATCTTTAATTCTTTATGTTTCTTTTTTTGTGTTTGATAAATTGATTTTTCTTGAAAGTAACTTTTTATTCGAAAAACTTTTACTGGAAAATAATAAACAATTTTATTTTCGCATAATGTTTTTTTTTTTTTTCGAAAATTTCGATTTTTCGAGGGACCCTTGTTTTTCTGACGGACCCATAGGAAAAAACTGGGACCCCTATTTTTCTGACGGTCCGTCGTAAGAGGACGGTCCGTCCATAAGAAAAAACCGGGACCCCTATATTTCTGACGGACCCCTATTTTTTTTTTGCGGATCCTTATTTTTTTTGGGACCGCTATTTTGGTACAGAGCCGTTTTTTCTGTAATATAAACGAACTAAAGATAATTTCCTTGACTAAAATCACACTGATATCTTAAAAATGTCTTCAAGCGAATATATTTATGATTTTTTTGTTGATATGAACTAGTTTCATTCAAGCTATTTGTTTATTTATTTCCAAAAATCGATGAAAATGTTTGGAATCAGTATAGAACATTGTCTAGACATCTTCCATATTTTTCTAACGCTGTAAATCGAATCATTTCCATCAATCTGATAAGAAAATGAAGTTTTTGATCCTTGTTTGTCTTCCCTGGATATGTTTGTCGAGCAACATCACTTCTGCAAAGGTTGAATATATTGCCTATCTTATAAACCGCGAAATGAGTCTTCCCGAGCCAACAGTTGAGAATATAACAGCAATTGTAACCGATCCATTCACTTTTGTAAATAGGAATTGTTCACAAAAAACGGAGAATTTTTCTGCGAAAGAAATGAAAACATTGGTGGATCAAACATTTGAAAATCTCATTGCTAGGAAGGAATTCCAACCAATAAAGGATGATGATAGAGGCAAAGCATTTCGAAATATGATGGCTCACCGAAGAGAAACAGGATTTGAAGAACGAAAAAAATTGGCGAATCCTGATGAGAAGCCGACATTGAATAGTGAAATACTTTCGGCTATGAACAAGATAAAGGCGCAGAACATTAAAATTGAGGATGATAGGTTCTTCTATGATATTATTTCTCCAGCTACGACTTCAACGTTCGAAGTTGTGGTAAGGAAATGTCACGATAAACAGAAAAAAGACGAAGATTGTAGAAGTTTCTATTTGACGTCAGAAAAAGTTAAATGTCATGATTGATTTTTGAGAATAAAACTTAGCTTGTTGGATAATTTTTGATTATTTTTTTTCTAACTACAAATGACTATGACTGACTGACTATGACTACTTAACTAACAGCTGCTTATCAAAATTATAATATTTTAATTTTTTAACAAAAATAAGATTTTTTGAAGCAACTCAATCAATAATTCGAATTTATGTATCTCCATGAAACATGTAAAAGTTTCAATCCTGGTTTCTTAGACAAATAAAACTGGCCATATCCAAAAATAAACTTCCCACAGTTTGATTTTCTATAAAACAACTGCATCATATGCATCCAAATCATTCTGAGATGAAATTCTCCGTTTTAATATTAGTTTCTCTTCCATCTGTTTGCTTAGCTGTTCTGAACTTTACCAAAGAGGACGCTGAGTTCATCGGCTTCACCTTGGTTCGCGATTTATTTTTCCCTAAGTTATCTCTCGATGATTTGTCAAAAATTGCAACGAATACAATTCTCTTTCAACAATGCGGATCCGGAGAAGTGAGTCTTACACACGATCAATATATGGAACTGTCACACAATAGAGATGGTCATGCTTACACTGAACAACAGTTGTCGAGACTCGCGCATTTGAGATACAGTGGTGCCAAGGAACGTCAAAAATACGCAAACAAGAACAAAAATCGGCGACCTTTTATATCGGAAGAATTACAAACTATGATGAAAAAATTCAATGTTCACAATATTCAGATGAATGGTTGGGATTTTGCATTCGATGTCGTCAAACCATTTCCATTGACTTTAGAAGTTGTGAATGCGAATGGTAGTTTTTACTTGAAGTCGATAAAACAAAAATGCCCCATATATTAAAATGATATTGTCAATTTAATAAAGTTTCTCATAATGAAAGTTCTAAAATAAGTTTTGAAAAATTAACTTTGCAAACAGTATCCTTTTTTTCGTGAATTTGATTCCAGAATATGAAAAAAAAATAATCGTTAAATTTTTATATTAAATCCTTAAAACCATAACATGAATCTTAATTGGAATAAATTTCTTGATTGGACCAAGCAATCTCATTTACTTTAGGAACTGACAAGGTTGCGCAGTTTTTGAAAACTTCAAACCCAGCGGTTTCAGGTTCTTGTGCCTTTCTGAAAAGTTTTGAAAAAATTAATATTTTTTAAATCTATTTTCATTACGACAAGCTGGAACTCATTGTTAAGACTTGAAGTATTTTTAGTGTATAAACGAATTTCAACTACCCAACTTGCAAAAATATTTTGGACATATACTGAAAGTTTTAGTTACATTTTTATTTTTTCTGCTGAGGCGTTTGAAAGTCATTCCCAGACTTCATGTTATGAAAACCACTAAAAACATGACACGTGTCATTAACACTGATTTCTATTTTTATCAACTCCGCCCAGTCTCGCAGAAGAGAGTCCATATAAAAATAGATTGACGATGTCAACCAAGTCATACAAAAAACCATGAGGTACTTGTCCTTTTTGTTGGTTTTGCTAGCTTATATCAGCGCGCACCCTGCTCCTTCAATCAGTTATATCAGAGCAAGACTGGTAACGGAGAATATAATAACTGACACATTCAGTGAGCATACACTGGAATCGATTTCAAAACTCGTTACGGAGAACGTTGATTATACGCTCATAAATGGAACTAAGATTGTTATAACGAAGGATCAAGTACTAGAAATGTTCAAAGCTTATCGAGCGGACGCCATACAACGAGGAAAAATATTGGAACTGAACGAAAAAGAAGAAGCCGGTAAAATAGAGAAGTTGCTCGAAGAGAGACAAAAATTGGCAAATACAGAAAACACTCTTAATTTTGATGACTTGAAAACTGTAAAAGAATTAGAAGGGGCATGTAATTGTGAAATTATCAATGTAAATGGATGGGACTTCACAGCCAAGCTATCGGAGGATAAAGTTGCTATGGAAATTGGAATTGTTCATCAACTTGGAAGTTTTTACATCAAGTCGTTCAAAGTTTATTATGTATAGTCATCTTAAGTTGTCTTCCATAAATAAACTTTTTATCAACTGAGAAAAACTTGAAGCTTATGACAAATAACAAATTTCATAACTCAAAAAATGAAGATAGTGAAAAAAAATCGATAACTCACTGGTAGGGGCTTAATTCTTGAATTTAGGGCAACGAGGGGTTTAATTGTTTGAAGATAACAAAGTTTGATAAAAATTTACAAGTACAATTTGGAATTCCGGGTCGTGAGTATACCAAGTATGACTTATAATCTATCGGAAACTTAATGAACTAACATTCAAGGTCGCCTTTTTGAACTAATCAGTTTATTTGCGAAATCTCACCGAAGTTTTGCTATTGTTATTTTTGTTCAAAATGTGAGTCGAAACTCACACATTACTTGGTCCCAAAGTTAAATTAGTTCAATCATGTTTTCAATATTCCAACTCAAAGGTATTGTCGTTATTCACTCTGAGATTAAGCCTAATTGTTTTATCTGCTTTACATAGCTAATCGGTCTTAAAAATCTATCATGTCACATCTTGCGGAAAAAAGTGACAGGAAATGTTATCTTTCATTACTGAAGGAAAAATCGTGCACACTGAAAATCAATGATGAAAAAGTTCTAGACAGTTTTTTTCTGAACAAAAAACTGTGTGAATTTTGGAATTTTTTCCAGACTTATAAACTTTATTGATCAATTCATGATTTTTTGAACTCGAAGTAAAATTCACCAGATCGAAATTAAAAAAAAATGCTCTTTTCCTATCTTTGGAGAGACTTGGGTCAGACACTTGAAAAATTGACACAGTATTCTGGTGTTTCCAGCAGTTTTGTAAATTTGAAAAATTGTTTTACAAATTTCGAAAATACATCTTCAAAAAAAATATCGGGATTTGTTCTCTCAAACTTGCTTGCTCATCGTAGAGAGTAGGCATATATCATGATAATGCGGCGATGGACTTTTTTTTTTCAAAATCTCGAAATTTCTAAAAATTGGACACAAGTTGAGGTGCGACACTCTGTTTTAAATTATCAAAAAAATCGTCAAGTGTCGTAAATTTTTGAAGAGTTCTATGTAATTTTTGTTATGTGCTTGACCCACCCAAATTTCAATTGTAAGGAAAGTTTCTTGAAACTAAGTCAGAAAATTGTGCTATATTATTTGGAACACTTGTTCTACGCTAAGCTCAAAATAATAAACGTGCTACCAATTTGAACCTTTCAGCCCCACAAGTTTTCATGTTATATCTCTCAACTATCTCTTTGTATCATGACAACTCAAAAAACAGCATGGTAGAAAGTGCCCATTTCAAGAAATTTTGATTGAGATGTCTGAAAACTCTAGACGTTGATTTTTTGAACACTCCGCCCATTTTCAAAGTCTGGCTGCTTGTATAAAAACGAATGGACAACATCAACTAAATCATCACAAAGAAACCATGAAGGTCCTCTTTGTGCTTGTTGTGATCCTGGCACATATCAGAGCACAATCAGCATCTTCAATTGATTCGGATAGAGCATGCTCGGTTTCGATGAATGTTATGGGCGACTTGTTCGTTAAGCATACACCAGAATCGGTTTCAAAACTCGTTACGGACAGCTTCAATTTAACACCCGAAGATGGAAGAGAAAGAGTTATGACCAAGGAGAAAGCTTTTATTTTTTTCCATGAAAGTTTTCAAAAAACTCTTCACGCTCAACATATAAAAGAATCAGAAATAAACGAAGAAGTTGCAGCCCGTGAAAGAAAGCAGATGTTCGACGAAAGACAAAAGTTGGCAAAAAAGGAATACGCATTAACTCAAGAAGACTTGGAAAAAATCAAATTTTTTGAAACAACAATTCGCTGTCAAATGATTAACGTCAATGGATGGGACTTCACAACCAAGCTCACTCACAGTTCCGATTTCGAATTCGAATTCGAAATTGTTCATGAACATTCAAGCTTCTACATTAAATCGTTGAAAATGCATGCTGGAAAGCCAGCTTAATTGAAAATAAATATTATCCTCGGGAGAAGTTTTCAATCATGTCTTCATTATTTAGTAATTATTTTGAAAAGCTCGAAGAGCAAAAATACTGAAAAATCTAGTCCTAAAATCCAAGTTCAATAACAATAAATTTTGAAAAATTGAAAAATTCTGCTCAGCTGTGAACTTCAAATTTCGGAAACATTAAAAAAAAAATGAAAAAATAAAACCCACTTAACATTTTGTTATTATTAGTCACGAGAATTTTTCAATATTTGTGCATTATTAGAAAATTGTAAGCATGTCTGAAAATCATATGAAATCAATGTTCTAAAAGTGATAAAGGTAAAAAAGTATCCTATAGCATAGGTAAAAAGGTATCCTATAGCATAGGTAAAAAGGTATCCTATAGCATAGGTAAAAAGGTATCCTATAGCATAATAATTTTAAAAAAGAATGTTTCTTTTCAAAGGTAAACTTCGAGGTTGAAAATGGAGTATTGAGAATTGTGTTTGATAAAAACTGACAACCGATTCATTTTCAGCTACGAAATAGACTCCACATTTTTCTGAAACTATTCCCTTGTGATTCAAAGTTTTAAAGATTAGTTTAAAGGCATATTTCACATTTAAGCTCATTGCAAATGTTAGGATGTTATTTTTTTGTTTTCTTATACTGATGAAGTTATTTTCAGTTCTCAAGCAAAACATGTTATTCAATAGGTAACCTCATTGAGCTTTTTGTATCTACCTATTCATTGTCATAGAATATGAATAATCTCGAGACAACGGTCCTAAAACGTGTGAATTTTTTAAATGTATTCTAGACTAATAAAAAATGTAGCCTGAGCAAACTCACAAGTTTTTCATATCGAAAAATCGAATCATGAAGTTAACATGTCTTCTCTTTTGTCTTCCATCTCTTTGTCACGCGGTATCGTCGCTTACCGATTCAGAAGCTCGATATGTTATCTCCAGTCTTCTTGAAGATATATTGATGAAAGAACCAGATGTTGAAAGACTTTCTAAACTTCTCATTTTTCCTTTTGTGACAACTAAGTGTGAAGAAGGTCGCATCGAGCACACTCCTGAACAAATGATTGCGAAACTTGTGGAAAGAAGACAAGTTGTAAAACAGCAAAAACCGGACGTGAAGGATTTAGATGATGAGCATGAGCAAAGACACGCGGACATGCGGAAAAAAATAGCTGACAAGTCTCGTGAAGGGGCTGTAGAATTCGATAACGTGGATATGGCGAGAATTGAACGTTTCTTTGCGACAATTGAAACCGATGGGTTCAACTTTAAGGCAATTATGAACATGGGTGGTAAGCGCGGACAATTCAATGTAGAACTCAAAGGAGATAACTTCTACTTGAAATCTGACGATAAATTGGATTGTCCAAAACGCTAAGTGATAATCTAAGTAAATTACATAAAGCGTTGTTTCTGGGAATGACAAAAATATCATGCACAAAGCACAAATCATTGAAATTGTTCAGTTTTGATTTACTTGAGCAGCCGACGTTGTTGCGGCTGGCTATCCTGTCATGTCTACCGCTTTTTTCTTCATCTTTATAGCCATGTCGTCATTATCACCACGTGTAGAATTGTTCTAATTTTAGAAAAGCTGTAATACTTGTGAATCTAAAATCTATTTCTGTCCTTTTGATAAATTTTTATTTGAGAGAAAATCTCAAACCCTGTTAAAAAGCCTATGTGGGTGTATCATTATTCAAAACCAGAATGAAGCTTTTGCTTTTTCTAGTCTCTCTACCAATTTTCTGTTTTGCCGTATCCTTGCTTACCCGTTCCGAGGCAAGTTTTGTCATCTGAAGTATATGGGAAGAATTGAATCTGAAATAAGCTACACCCGAAAGACTGGATAGACTTTTCTGTTTTCCATTCGTCAATAATAAATGTGGAAAGATAAAAGAATTCAGCTCCGCACAACTTTTGAGAGAATATACTGATGCTCAGGAGCCATTGGATGATTCACAGAAGATTCAGAATACTTCGTTGGACCGGTATTTGAAAAATTTTGAAAATATCAGAAAACGAATCGCTGACAAACTGAGAAGGTTCTCTGTTGAAATACCTGCAGATGCACTCAAAAAAATGGAGAAAACGTTTAAATGTGTCTTTTCGAATGGATTTAACTTCAGCGTTGTTGTTGACTCGGGTTATGCTAAAATCGGATATAATGTTGTACTTCAAGGAGATAAGTTCAAATTGAAATCTGAAACATGGACTGAATGTACATTTTGATATGTTTTGAGATATTCATAAAATTTTCAAATGGGATTTTTGTTGAAGTTTTAACGCCTACTCAAACAATATGGTTCCTGTTTGAAATACAGCAATCAATCGTGTGAATCTGTAAAGTTATTTTTGTCAGATTGTTAATATTTTATTTGAGGGAATGTCTGGAGACTTCCATAAAAATCTTGTTCTGAGATCTTTCATCACTTTGAGACAAAAATGAAGCTCTATCTTCTTCTTATCTCACTCCCAGCCTTTTGCTTTGCCGTTGATTCGCTTACCGATTCTGAGGCTCTCCTCGTAATATCAAGTTTGTTCGATTTGGCGTCTATGAAACAGCCCACATCTGAAAGATTGAGCGAACTGTTAGTTATTCCTTTCACCAAAAATCTATGCGATAAAACGGTAGAAGAGAGCCTCGAACAACTAGTCCAACAAGGTGCAAACGCCTGGGAAGAAAGGAAAAAGTCGATCAAAACCGAAACGGTCGACAAGTATCTTGCCATAACTAGAGATTTACGAGAAAAAATTGCTGACAAAACAAGAGAAGGTGTCGTTGAAATACCAGCCAATTTACTCAAAGCAATCGAGTACACGTATGAGATTATTGAGATTAATGGGTTTGACTTCAGTGCTAGATTGAAACAAGAATCTAAGATACGATTTGATTTTGTTCACCGGGATGGTGTCTTCAAAATGAAATCCGAAACATGGGCAGAATGTAAATGAATACAATGTCTTGAGGATAAATAAAAAGTGCTTATAGAATGTAAACTTACTTCGAAAAAAATTCAAGTTTTTTTATACGCTCCAATCATGCGAATACTATTAACTATTACTAACAAATTGATTAATAACATTGAGAATTTCATATTATTTTAATCTGAACAGAATTACAGCTGATATCTATACGAGAATCTGGTTCTACGAGTCAAATAATCCAAAACATCAAGTTTATATTTTCATCAAAAATTATGATTCTTGAAATTTTAGAAGATAAAAGTTTCCTATTGAGAAGACTGTATGGTGCGCGATAGTTTTATCTATGGATAGTGAAAATTGTTATTTTCTAACAAATAACCGAATTCAGAAAATCAATTTTGAGCAATAAATCCTTGTGAATCTGCTTAGATGTTTTTCTATACCTATAAAACTTAGAGGCAGCATAAATAAGCCTCGCTGAACACTTTCTGAAACATAAATATGAAGTTATCTCTTCTTTTCCTGTGTCTTCCATGCCTTTGTTCTGCCGTTTCTACAATCACCGACTCCGAAGCTCGAATCGTTATCTACAGCCTTTTAGGCGACGCATTGACAATGGATATGAGCAAAGAAAGTATACGAAACGTCTACATGGTTCCCTACATTTTGAAATATTGTAATGAGACAACCAAAATGTTAAACCTTGGAAAGACGATTCAGATGGTTAGAGAAGATCAATTACATCCGAAGACATCTGAAAAGAAGCATGACAGAGAAAAATATAAGAATTGGCGTGATCAAATCGCTAACAAGGATCGTAGTGATAGTGTTGTCTTCAGTGAAAGCGATTTGGAGGAGGTTAAACTCTTCAAATCGGTCGAGATCAATGGGTTCAATTTTTCTGCTACTGCGGACTTTCGTATCTCCAAGGCACGATATGATGTCGAATATAGAAACAATAAGTTCTATTTGACAGCTGAAGTATGGTCGGACTGTAAACCATTGTTTTATTTTTGAGATACAGAATAAAACATAATATTTGAGAAATATTTCTGACAATTGTATATTCGAGACAGACTTGTTTGAAAAAAAAAACGCAGAATTATTTTAGAACAAATGTTTTCAGAACTCTTGAAAATTAAATGTTTCTCGAAGTTTTTTTTTCTTTTCGAAAGCAACTATATAAACAAGGCTACCTCGCACTGAAATAGTTTCTTTGAAACTCATGGCGGATAATTTCGTAAGTCGAACTTTCATTTTTTTGATTTGATCATTCCAAAAGTTCTAATCCAAAAAAAGATAAAAAATATTAACCGTGTGAATCTAAAGAGCTATTTCTGTCAGACTAATAAAACTTTATTTGTGAGAAAGTCTGGGTTTCCCTTTAAAAACCTTATCCCGAATAGCCTGAAATAATTTCAAACAACATGAAGCTCTATCTTCTGCTTGTTGCTCTTCCAACTCTTTGTTTTGCTGTGGATTCGCTCACCGAGAACGAAGTTCGTTTCATAATGTCACATCTATTTGTGGAGATCCTGTTGAAAGAACCTTCCATTGAAAAATTCAGCAAGGTGTTCGCCATTCCTTACTCTATAATCAGCTGCAAAGGAGAAAAAATAGATCTCAACCTCGAACAAATTGTGTCAAACTTTAAGAATTCTCAAGCTGCTCTTCAAAGAGCAGTTGAAAGAAACGAAACTGCTGAAACGGAAAAAAACGAAAAGGAAGTTATAGTCGAGGAGGATGACACTTTGGTTCACGAAGGTTATTTGAAACAAATCTCTGACAAGACAAGAGAGACTGAAGTTGAAATACCGGCGACTAAGCTCAACAGCGTCGTAAATCGTTTTCGAAATATTCAAATCAATGGGTTCGACTTCAAAGCTGACATTCAAGCAGGCCCTAAATCAGTGGTAACATATGAAGTTGTATTTCAAGAGGGTCTGTTCAAAGTCAAAGGGAAACAATGGAAATGTTGAAACTCTGGTATATGATAATGAAGAATGAAATTTAATTGTTTTTCTGAGAGATTGCACAATTTTTGTGATTGTTCAACAGCCCAATAGACCTCGACAACATTTCTCCAAATGAAAATAAACCTTAGGCTTAGACTTAGGCTTAATGATTTCAACTATAGGATTAGGCTTAGGCTTAATTTTTTTACCTTAGGCTTAGACTTAGGCTTGTTGATTTCAACCATAGGATTAGGCTTATGCGCAGGCTGTGCCACGCCCAGAATGCGCAATTTTTGTTTTTTGCTTGCACCTTTTGGTATGTTCAGGCTCAGGCTTAGGCTTAATGGCAGAAAATTTTTTCTTGTTGCTCTTTCAGATTTTTACATTGCTCACTGTTTTTGGTTCATTTTTGGGAAATCGCCAAAAGTTGTCACCGTACTTTTTTTTACCCTATGCTTGTAAACTGGAATTTTGAGTCTGAAAATGAGTTTCTCGTTGGGTCCGATTGTTGAACCCCAATGTAAAAAAAATATTCAGTGTTATATTTGGAAAGAATTTTTCATGGGTTTAGGCCTGCAAGAGCGATTGTTCAAATTTAAAAAATCAAAAAGAAATCAATCGTGTGATTTTGAAAAGCATTTTCTCCAGACTAATAACGTTTTTTTCGCGGGAAAGTCTGGAATTTTAGTTTAAATGATCATGTACAAACAGTTTGCAGTCATTTTATGAAAAATGAAGATCTATCTCTTTCTCGTTGCCCTCCCAGCTCTTTGCTCCGCCACTATTGATTCACTCACAAAAAATGAAGCTCGCTTTGTAGCATCAAGTTTATTGGAAGAATCATATTTACAAACGCCTACTTCTGAAAACCTCAACAAGTTGTATGTTTTCCCTTATGTTACTTATCAATGTGATGGGACACCGAAACAAATGAATGTTGAAGACATGTTGAAAAACATAAAAGATGTCCAAGACAAGGAAAAAGCCCTAGCGGAGGCCGAAAACCGTCGACCTCCTCTTGAGATGACAGAAGCTGAAAAGAACACTCATGCAGAGACTCGTCAAAAAATCGCTGACAAGGATAGATATAACGAGGTTGAAATCCCTGGGGATAGACTCGAGAATCTTGAAGATAATTTCGAAAGTGTTGAATTTAGTGGATTTGACTTCAGCGTTTTCATGGTCACACCATATGCAAGTATTCAATACGATGTTGTACTCCAGGGAGATTTATTCAAAATGAAATCCGAAAAATGGACAGAATGTAAACCAGCTCAAAAATAATTTTAATGTTTTAATGAATTTTTTTCGCACCAAAAACTGATAGAAAAATGCCATCTTTGTAAGTCTTGTTGCAAATTCAAAGATTCTAGAAAAAATAAGTCTTGTGACTTTAGAAAAGTGTTTTTCCAGACAAATGAAGTTTTATTCAGGGGAATGTCTAGAATTTTTCTCTAAAAACCATCTTCTACTCAGTTTGAAATCATTCTGGTGACAATGAAGATATATCTACTCCTCGTTGCTCTCCCAACTCTTTGCTCCGCTGTTGATTCACTCACCGACCGTGAAGCTCGCTTCGTAGCGGCAAGTTTAATGCAAGAAGCGTTTTCGGGAATGCCTACATCTGAAAAACTCAACAAACTCTTAGTGTTCCCTTATATTGTTTATCGATGTGATGGCACACAGAGAGAAACGAGCGTTGAAGAACTAATCAACAATATCAAAAATTCGCAGGATAAAGGAATAGCGAAAGCAAAAGCTGAAAACCGGGAATATTACGCTGGATTGACGGAAGCTGAAAAGACCTTGCATGCGGATTTTCGAAAACGCATCGCTGATAAGGCGAGAGATAGTGAGGTTGAAATCTCCGAAGAAAGACTTCAGAGTCTTGGGCGAACATTTGAGAGCATTCAAATCAGTGGATTTGATTTCAGCGCTATTATCATTATGCATATAGCAAAAGTACAATATGATTTTGTGCTTCAGGGAGAATCATTCAAATTGAAATCCGAAACATGGACAGAATGTAAACCAGTGCGAACATAATTTTGGTTTTATGAATGAATTTTTTTTGGAACCAGTATGCTTTGGCCAGAGGTGGGCAACCTGGCCTGGTCTCACCTTGGCTCTCAGGTTTTAACTTGGCTTTTGAGCCAGCCTGGCTCTCCAAGCTGGCGTATTTGCAAAAACGTATACGTGTTATTTTATGAAACATTTTTTGAAAAATGAAAAAAAAATCGAAATGAACAAAAATATTGGTATTGACATAGGTCGTGTGTATTTTTCAATGTATTGTTGCCGGCTAGCTGAGCCACCCTGAATGAGCAAACCACCATGTCTTTTTTGAACTTGAATCACCCTGAGGCCGCCAAATTGCCTACCCCTAACTCTGGCTGTGTCTTGATTACGACTCCTAATGCTCAATTTACACCTCTGGATTTGTTCCTTCGTAACTTGTTCGTAAAATTTTGGAAAAGTTGGTTATTTCGAACAACTTATAGTCCTCAGAACTAATATTTGTTGACACGTTATGAAGTATCTTCTACTTTTAATAACATATTCATTTCAAAAAATATCATATATTAGTTATAACCCACTAATATTAGCTATTTAGCGCCTAAGGCGCCACTCCCTAAATCGGGGACGCCCATATTTTGTTTCTAGGTTACCAATAGTGTCCTTAACCCATTTGCCAAGTTTCGTTAGGTTAAATTTTTTGATTCCTTAGATATGATTTTAGGGTCATTTTATTAGTTATAACCCCCTAATATTAGCTATTTAGCGCCTAAGGCGCCACTCCCTAAATCGGGGGCGCCCATAATTTTTTTCTAGGTTACCAATAGTGTCCTTAACCCATGTGCCAAGTTTCGTTAGGTTAAATTTTTTGATTCCTCAGATATGATTTTAGGGTCATTTTATTAGTTATAACCCCCTAATATTACCTTATTAGCGCCTAAGGCGCCACTCCCTAAATCGGGGGTGCCCATAATTTTTTTTCTAGGTTACGAGTAGTGTCCTTAACCCATCTGCCAAGTTTCGTTAGGTTAAATTTTTTGGTTCCTTAGATATGATTTTAGGGTCATTTTATTAGTTATAACCCCCTAATATTAGCTATTTAGCGCCTTCAGAAGGCTCAAAGGGGGTTAATTTATCTTTAGAGTTGAATTGGAGATTTGATTTTTTGGCTTTGAATAAAAGCAAAACATATAAACCGTGTGAATTTACAGAGCTATTTTTGTCGGTCTTTTGAATTTTTATCGAGGGAATAGTCTGGCATTCATGATAAAAGCAAATCCGTAAGAGGTTTTGCGTCAAAATGAAACTTTCACTTCTTCTTATCATTTCTTTTCCAACTTTGTGCTTTGCTGTTGATTCGCTCACCGATGTTGAGGCTCATTTCGTTTTGTCAAGTCTAGCGGAAATGATGCTTTTGAAAGAGCCTACACCTGAAACAGTTAGCACATTGTTTATTGTTCCTTACGTAAGAATTGATTCGTGCGACGGGAAGGAAAAAACTTTGAACATCGAACAGCTTACGAAAGAAATAAAAAACCACCAGAAGCAAGAAAGAGGAAACGAACCACAGAAAAATGGAGAAGAGATCAATGAAAGATTGGAAAGACATGAGGAACTACGAAAACGAATCGGTGACAAAACAAGAGATGCTGCCGTTGAAATCTCGGCCGATGAACTCAGAGATCTTGATAGATCAATGATAAATGTTCAAGTTAACGAGTTTGATATCAGCGTTTCTGTGAGTAATGGAAACTTCACGATGAAAACTGACATTGTGCTCCAAGATGGGATGTTCAAAATAAAAACCAATAAATTGACATGTGAAAATGTGAAAGTATAACTCTTGAAGTTCTAATAAAATTTCTACGATTTTGTTTTTTTTTCTGAAATTTTTTTAATCCATGCATGTGTAGAATCCGTGCTTGTTGGATTTATGTACTTTTTTTCATAAGACTAGTACCAAATTTCATTATCGGAAAAAAAACCTGTGCTCAAAAGTTCGAAAATATATTCATAAACCCTGTGACTATGTATGAGGCTATTTAGAATTTCATTCATGAGAACCGTAGGAATTTTCGAAGAACCTGAAGTCGAACTTGTTGAAAAAAAATTTAATTTTCAGAACAGATTCAGAAATTTCTCGTTATTTCAAAACGCATAGTTTTTTTAAAGTTTACTGAATTTGAAATCGAAATATAAAATCGTTAGAGAAAAAAGTTCGTGTTTAAAAAATCGAAATATTATAATAAACCATGCGAATCTAAAAAATTTCTGTCGGGGGTTTAAAAGACCATTTCTGAAGAGTTTGAAATCATTCCAAGCAACATGAAAATATTTCTGCTCTTCGTTGCTCTTCCAACTTTTTGCTTTGCCGTTGAATCGCTCACCGATTCGGAGGCTCGCTTAATCATCGCCAGTCTGGAAGAAGAAATGTTTCATCAAAAGCCTATACCTGAAAAAGTGAGCAAAATTTTCATATTTCCTTACACGTGGACTGGGTGTACTGGAAATCGCTACGAGGTCAATCTTGAAGAAAAAATCGAAGACATGAAAGATACTGCAAAAAATTTGGAGGAGTACGCTTCTGACACAAATCAACAGGAGATAGAACAAAGTCTCGAACGACATGAAAATCTACGAAACAGGATTGCTGATATGACAAGGGAAGATGTCGTGGAGATTGATGCAGATGAACTCAAAAAATTTAAAACATTTCTCGAAGATATTGAAATCGATGGATTCAATTTTAATGCTTCGATCAAGTCTACGGAAGCTTTGTCAACTCGGTATGAAGTTGTATTTCAAGAAGGGTTGTTCAAATTGAAATCCGCAACATGGATATGTAAAAATTTGAAACTATAATTTCGAAAGTGCTAATAAAACATTTATGCAATGTTTTCATACTTTCCCAAAAGATTGGACTAATCCAGAATTTTTTCAATTTCTAAAAGACAAACAATCAGTGTTTGATCAATTGATATTTTATCAAACTTGCAAATTTGAAACTATTTTTGTCACTTTTTATTTGTGAGAATATCTGGGGTTCCTTATATGAAGGCTCTCACTCTCTCAAAAGATATTATCTTCATCTTCCTCGTTTCACTTCCAACTCTTAGCTTCGCCATTGATTCTCTCACCCATTACGAGGCTCGGTTCATTTTCTTTAGTATCGCGGAAGAAGCTGCTTATGAAGATGTCACACCCGAAAGGCTAACCAAGTTGTTCATGTTTCCCTTTTCTGTGACATTCTGTGATGGCTCAAAAAAAGATTTCAATCGCGAACAAATCATGAGTAGGCTGAAAGAAATCCAGAAAAGAGAAAACATGAAACCACCGATAGAAAGTGTTAGAGACCACGAGAATTTACGAAAATCAATCGCTGACAATTCAAGAAACAGAGAGGTTAAGATTCCTGAGGACATATTCAAGAAAATGGAATTGAAGATCGCAAGTGTTTATATCGATAGATTTAACTTTAGTGCTTTTGTGGATGTTGAAAAAACTACAGTACAATATGATTTTGTTTCTCAAGAAGGGGTGTTTAAAATGAAGTCGGAAGTATGGGAATGTGATAATAGTGAAGCATAGTTTTTGAATTTTAATGAAATTTTAACACAGTTTATTTGCTAGTTTTTATCGAACAGGTTCTTGGGAATTATAGTCTAAAAACTGAATAAATCTGATTACAAAAAATATTTTTAAAAATCAGCTGCGAAATTCAATACCCTAGTCCACTTAAAATTGATGTTCATATTCAAAAATGTGTTTTTTCAGAGACTCTGTTCAACTGTCAACCACCGATGAAAAGTTCCAAATCGTCAAGCTGAATCGACTTCTCAAAATCAAAGATGAACAAATTCGACAGCTCCAAAAATCATCTCACAAAAAATCGTCGTCTATCGAATACACATCAGAAGAGTCTTCTGAATCTTCGAGATCTGAAAAATCGCCAATAATACCTTCAGAAGTACAAGATGGTGCTCCTCCTGTTGCTCCGAAACCTTCCTCTCATCAGAAAAAGTTGGCGGAAAAGCTGAAAGTGGCTGAAAATGAATATCAGATCTTGTTCAATGAAGTTGAAGTTTTGAGATCAGCCAATGAACGGTTGGTTCAACAGAGTATATCGAAAACGAATGTGGAGTGGGGTGTGAAGGAGAATCTGGAGGATAAAAAGAAGATTCTGGAGCTGGAGGAGAATTTGCGAGCCATGGAGATGAAGCTTAGAGAAGCGAGGAGACGACCAGTGCAGCCAAAAGTTTCAGAAGTTCAAGAGGCACCGAAATTGGCTGAAACTCCTAAGACCGTGGAACCTCCAAGAGATCCTCGAAGAAAAACTGAAGAATCGTGGATACTCGAAAAACTCTACACTGAAGTTGTTGAAGTTCTCAAAACTCACGATATTCCTCATCATGATCCTCAAACTTCTAATCAAAACTGGCAGAAAATATATTCGGAGCTTTATCAGGAACTTGAAAAAGTCAAAAATCTGTTAGTGATCCAGTATGATATCGATCAGAAGCATGCTGTAGAAATAAGACTACTCAAAGAACAATTAGAAAGAAAAACTCGCGCACATTCGGAAAGTCTGGAAAAGGCTAAAAATCTGGTTGAAGAGAAGCAGAAACGTATATTCCTGTTAGAAGAGCAAATTCGAGCAATAGCGTATTCAACACAAAAACCAGTGGCACTTCAGAAGTCGCCGAGAGTGGCAAAGGAGAGCGCGACTGATTTGTCGCTGCGATTGATTCACGTGAAGCCGGCGGCGGCGGTCACTTCGAAATTCTTCTTCTCTATGGAATTTTTCGATTTCCAACTCGAAACGACGCCAGTGATGGTGGCTAAAGAGCAAAAGATGGATTTCACGACGGTTTATGAGATTATTGTGTCGAATTTGTTGATTCATTATTTACACACGGTTAGTTGATTTTTTACAGGGTGTTTTGACAGAACCTGTTTTTTTATTGAAATTTTTAATTTTTAAAATTTTCCCGAATTATTCTCGAGGGCCCTGTTAATCTTCAAAAATACCCATCATTCTTCCAGAATGGAATTTCAGTAGAAATGTACAAACCGTCAAAGGATCAATACAAACTTATTGCGGCTGGAACTATCTCGTTGATCCCAATTTTTGAGGATATGGAAACTCGAAAATTGTGCTCTGAAATTGTCCTGAAATCTGTTGATACTGGGGAAGAAATGTGCACAATCCGGTATGAGCTCAAGACTTCCAAGTCGTTTGATGAAAGCTTCAATAGATTCAAAGTAGGCATGAAGTTTCAAAATTAGTTTTCATTTTTGTTTTCAGAAAGCTGAGATGGCGAAAACTCTGTTGCCTGTTGAAATTTCTGACAACTCCGAGTTTGAGGAGTTGATTGTGATGGTTAATAGGATTCAAGGATTCACAGCAAAAACAGCTGAATTTTGTGTGGTTTATGAGCTACTTGGATTCTCACCATTTTTCACTGAATTTGGTAGAGATTCGGAGATATTATCGAAGAAGAGTTGGATGATTCCGAAAGGAGATTCATCGAGAGAAATGTTTGTTCAAGGAGTAAGTTTTTAAAATTCAGATAGGTGTATGTTTAATTCAAATTTATACTTTCAGACAATCACATTCTTCCTTGTCGAAAACGTGGAGAAACAAGATGGAGTTGTTGCGCTTCTTCACCTTCCTCTACTTCCTCTCTGCAAACCCGGTGGCATAATTCGCGGCGATTTCGAAATGTCGCCTATTCATTCTGAAACTTCTGGAATTCTTATTGATCTATGTGTTATGTGGAGAAATTCAAAACCCGCATTCATTGTTGAACTCGAAGTAGAAAAACAACAAGTAGAAGAGAAGGTTGTAGAAGTTCCACCTGTTATTCCTGCCAAACGACCTTCCAAACAATTCGAAGTATCTCCTGTGTTAGAATCGGAACTTCATCAAATCACTAGACCAACTTCGATAATTGAAACTACTAAAATTCAAACTCCCTCTGAATCCTCATCATCATCATCATCTTCAGAAGATTCTCGAGATGTCTTCAGCCCTCCACCGCCTGAAATTGAGGATAATGATGAGGAAGAACAAGCCGAAGATTTTGGTTATAACGTTGTGCCTCTCCCAAAACCACGTGTTTTCGATAGCCCGCCAGAAAGAGATTTGGGTCTCGCACCGGAACCTGAGGAGGTAAAAGAACCAGAAGACGAAGTTGTGATTGAGGAGGATGTTGAAGAAGAGGAGGAAGAAGAGGAAGAAGAAGCAGTGTCAGCAAAATCGTCCAGTCGCGAGGAAGAACCACAACATGTCGAGGAGCCTAAGCCTGCTGTTAACATGTTGGAAGATTTGCCGCCGCTTGTTAAGCCGAGAACGAGCATACCAAACGCGGAGACACCAAAACCTGTAGTTTTGGGAAGAGGAGTCGAGTTCACCGAGCCACTTCATCATTCGATTCCACGTAGGTTTCAGGAGAAATTTTTTTTTTTTTTTAAATTAGATCATGAAATTTATTATATTACTACATTTTACTGATAAATTTCAGACGCATTGACCTAACGTCAAAATAAGATTCTTAGACTATATCTTATGAATCGAGATGTTGTTTTCTTTAGATTTCACTTCAAATTTCATTATCCCTGTCTATTTTCAGCCTCCGAAACCTCGTCTAACAACTCGCCGCGCAATCCAAAACCCGAAAAGCCCAAAGTTGCTCTACCGGATTATCAAGGCCACGGAATCATTCGGTCATCATCACTCACTCAACAAATCGATAACAACATTGTTGACGAAAATCTGAAAGTTATGGTTCGACTAGAAAAATTCGAGGTTCTACCGTATTCGAGATTGCTTGCCAAGATGTTTGACACGGCGATGTGTGCCATCGATTTTCAATTTTTGGATTTTCCAGTCGAGGCAAATCGAACTGATGATTTTTCCCTTCCCAGAGCATCAGGAGTTACTGTGGAAATGGATGTAGTCAAAGGTGAGAAACCTTTAAACTTGCATTTATTTTTTTTCAAATCAAAAACATAACTTGTTAGATATGCTGATCTTAAGGATCCCCTAACGCAATAGAACAAAACAACGGGCTAGATATCAGCTAGACATAATTGTTGAATGTATATAGTTTTTCTGTGTTTCTAATCTTTTCGAGTATTTTGTCACCTCGAAAATTACCTCTCGTTGTCTATGTCTCTTCTACTAACCATGTTCTGTCAGAATTCAAACTAACCCGCCGTCAATTGGCTCTTCTTGATCAATGGATCGAATTGGGCAACAAAGTCGACTTCTCACTATACTCTGTGACACCTGGAAATCAAGAAGCTGAAATCGCTGTGGCTAGCATCACACTGTTCCGCAACAATTCGCAAAATTTATCAATTGCGGCGGATTGTAAGTTTCCTGTCATGTCAACAACAACAACAAAAAAAAATAACATTTCCAGTCATTGACATTGATGGAGAACACTTGGCCGAGCTCCAGCTGAGCATACAGTACTCTATGGATCTTTTGGACAAATTGAGATAGTTGTGTTTTTGTGTGTTTATTTGTGTAATTTTCAAAAAAAAAAGGAAATTAATGAAGAAAGAAAATAATTATCACATTTTTTTGGGGTTAGAATGGATCCTCGAACATTTGCTCTTGCTCCTTTGGCTCGTTGGAGCTTGCAGTGTTCTCGATTTCACTTTGTTTTTCCTGTAAAAAAATTTTTGTTTGTTGATACCAAAGTTTTTTTTTAAAATTTTGGTACCAAAAAAAATTCAGGTCTATTCGATGTCTTGTTCAAAATGTTGTAAAAATGTTTAAAAATATTTAACAAGACTAAGGATAACCGGTTAGGCCAGCCCGAGGGATCCTGTTTTGGCACTACAATACGTTGATAATTCTACGTGAAATTCAGGCACATGTTAAGGTTCAAAAATAAACTTGAAAGCACCAGGAGTTACCCTACCGTACTTCAGATAACCTGAGTGTCTTATTAATTTTCAAAGTTTCTTTAATTCCCCCATTCTCAAGTCTCACCTGTATCTTTTTCTTTTTTCTCTCGCTCTGCTCAATATGTTGGTGTGGTGCCAGAGTCTTTTGACTTTGAGCATTCCGCTGTTTGGCTCGTTCCAGCTCAAACGAATCGGTCATTTGAGCAATCATAATTTGAAAGAAACGCTTCCAAATATCGTGAATTTGAGCGGGTTGGTAGTTTTGGGCGAATCGCACCTTTTTCTGCTCGCCTCCTTCTTTTGCAGGAAGCTCTTGCTCACCGGTCAGATACGGTATCAATCTGTCGGTGAAGACGTTGATAACTATTTCAAAGTAGTTCTTTTCTAGCTGATTTTGGTTTTGTTCCAAAAATCTAAAAAATCCTTCATGTTTCAGAGAAATTTAAAAAAAAAATCTTACCCTTGTCTCACATGACTTCTCCCAGTTTTGCGCACCAATTGCCAGGCGCCTGTCAAATTCTCTGTATAGCCCAACATCGATGTCAATTGATCCAGTAAATCGGTGAAGCGAGCCACGTGGCCGCCGAACTTTGGCATTTTTAGCATCATTGAGCGAGGTGCGCGGTCGACACCGAAAACTTTGCGAAGTTCTGGTTCAATGTCGTTAACAATGTCGAGAAAAATTAGGCCGACGATTTCTTTCGGCTCATCGAGTCGCTGTAATTTTTTTTTATGATTCAAAAAAAGTGTTATTTTTGAATTTTGATGTCTTCATTCCTGAACCAGACGATTGAACTTTTCTAATATGATACGGTTTTTTTGTAACAGGGAAAAACTCTGATAGTAAGGCGAAACCACAATTTTCGTGTTGATTGTGATATCGCCCTGAATACACATGTAACTCATAAAACCTACACATCTAAATTAAGAGAATGAGTAAGGTATGCAGGTGGTATGAGGTACAGTATCGTTCTTTGAACTGGTCTTGGAACCTAAACCTCTTGTGTTATTTGATTGTAATGAAATTATACAATTAAAATTTTCATAGCTTTTCTTATAGAAACTGATACAAATCGAAAGTTTAGTTTTCAAACTCTGATATGATTTTTATGAGACGGCAAAAAAATCAGAAAAAAAAACTAACATGCTTGAAAAGTTCGTTTCTTAAGATTTTTTGGTTTTAAATACTCAAAACAATAATCCTTTGCAAATGGACATTTTTCTATGTTTCTCAAAAAAAAATCACACGAAGCTTTTTGACTATGATTTTTGCTTATTTTTTTTGGAAACTTAAAACTCTTTAATTTATGAGCTTTAGATCTTTGCTCGTGACTTTCCTACTGTAATACAACCTCCAATTAATGAGTCAAGTTCTTTGAAATCCGCTATATTGATAATCATAGGCTTGTTTGAGATATTTTCAATGCTTTAAATTATAGCTCTCTTCAAGCACAAAAATCAAGAATCGAAGGTTAATAACTCGAGCAAAACCTTAATTCGCTTCATTGAAAGTTTTATAAATGTTTGATTGAGAGCATCTGAACTACAGTAATCCTTCTTTGAAGGTGAGATGAAGGGAGTTTGGCTCTTGGATTAAAGAGCAATTTTTTCAGGTACGAACTCTCAGGAATTTTGTTTGAAAAAATTAGACACTTTCCAACTATTTTTCTTTCGTATACTAGAGTTTTCGGTAAAAAAATCCTTTAATTAGTACCTGAAAAAATGTGCTTTTTCATCAAGGAGCAACTTGTCAGCTCCCTTGACCACACCTCTAAATACCTTCCCTTCTTTAAATACCTGAAAAGTTTCGCGCAGACATGTCCGATCCTTTTTCGTCAAGCTAACATCAAACGGATTCTCAGACTCGTTTCCCACCCAAGATGCACCAACTTGAGTCTTTTTCTTTTTCGTTGAGCACAATGCGGCGCCCATTAATACACTAGTAAAAATTGTGTAGGAGAAGAAAAAGAAGTAATTTATGTAGTTTGATCTCGATCAAAATGGATTAGACCATTTCCAGCGGATGAAAGAACGAACGTCTGCAAAGGCAAAAAAAATATGTGAAATAAAAATGATTGGAAATTTTTTATATGAGAGAAATTGAATAAGGGTTTGTTTTTGTTATTGTGTGGATATGGAAGGGGAGAGTTAGAAAGAGACGCAGGCAAAAATCATGAAATCAAAAAATATCTGAATTTTTTGTTCGGCGTCGGTCAGAGATTCATAGGCGCCAAAAACCAAAAAATCGAAAGTATACGTCAAAACTAATAAGCTCCGAGAATTTGTCTGCATAATCAAAAGACCGAAAATTGGGCACTATAATTTCATTTTAGTTTGTTACGCGGAAGTTTTTGAATGTCGTTCGGAGAGGGCGAGTCAGAAATATTTGGCTTTTGAATAACAGAAATCATTTTTTGGAATGAAGGGTTTGATAGATCCAATCCAATGTTGATTTCAAAAGTTTTGTAGGAGAGATATTATAGTTCTCTGAATTTCGACCTAGTTCTGAAAACCGAATATTTGCGTTTATGAATTCGTTCTGAATCATGTAGAGTTTGGTTCCCAGGGGTACTTAAATGTGATAAACCTGAAATACGGCAGTTATCTACAAGGACAAGGCTGAAAACGTTTTTTCGAAACTCCTGTTTCTAAAAGTCAGAAATTGAACGCAAAAAATTAGGTTGTAAAAATTGTTTCTGAAAATTGAGAGAAGTGGATGTTTGTGGGCGTGGCTTCCAACTTTGGCTGATGCGAGTTGAAATCTTTGTTTCTAGTTTGAGCTGTGTCTTGCAGGTTCACAAACAATTTGTATGTAGGTAGATTCAGAGAGCCACTCTAGGATGTTTCAGTTTTCTGAAATGCACACAGAAGTTGATTTTCTGAAGAAAAAACTAAGGGAGGCTTCTGACATGTCATGTGAACATCTGAACGTGTTGATTATAGTGAAAAATGAGCAACTATAAGACACTCAGGGCACTATTCTTCAAAGATCCGAGCATTTGGACCATGTTGAACACGGGCTCGGTGAGTTTGTTAGACAAAATGCTCCAGATTCTTTGAAAGAGAATATTTCTAAATCTTTTTATCCAGAAAGTAACTATCGAAAATAGGAATTCAATCAGACAGTTTGAGCAGTTTGAAACTGCGAGCCGAATCTCACGTTAGAACAAAACAATGTTAATCCCCGACTTCTATAAAATACCTCCAGAATCATCTGAAAACAAGCAGGTGGTTGATTCCCTCGAGGCCAAAACTTGTGATTCTATTAATTTATAATCACATGACATCCCCTGAATCGGACCAACCCAAAATTGAAAAATATATTATCAACAAAAAAAGAAAGAGTATTTAGACCCGATCCAACTCGCAGATTGTCAAAAAACCCTCACGTCGAGTTCGAGGTGTCATAAACCTTTGAAAACTGAGCGTCATGCATTTCTTCAAGTTCACTGAAACACTCCTCGCTGAAATTGCATGTAATGTGAAACTTAATCAAGTTTTCTCCGAGTTCAAAAACTTGCGCAACTCAAAAAATGAACCCATTCCCCGTCATTTTCCTCAGAATTCGCCCTAATTGGATAACAGTGTGGGAGAGGAGATGCAGCAAAGAAACAACAAGAAAAAAGTGACGTGACGTGGAAATTTTAAGATAGGTATATATGTTTTCAGAGGTTTGTTCCGTGTTAATAGATATATATAGTCAATGAAAATAAGTATTTGTGAAAACAAAATAGGGGATAAGCAGAATCTGATAATGTACCTATAAATTGGGTATACGGTAGGATAGAATATCTATAT
Source organism: Caenorhabditis sp. 38 MB-2015 (assembly GCA_900536415.3). Taxonomy (NCBI): domain Eukaryota; kingdom Metazoa; phylum Nematoda; class Chromadorea; order Rhabditida; family Rhabditidae; genus Caenorhabditis; species Caenorhabditis quiockensis. The sequence goes on along the minus strand of LR548686.1, from coordinate 311,440 downwards.
TTTTGTGTCTTTTGTGTTGCTATTTCTAGAGAAAAACATATCATAAAATGTCGGAAAAAAACGAGAAGCTAGGTGAAAAGTGCTCCGAGAGCAGGTGGAAAAAATCACTTCATTATGTTGTTAGTTAGGCGGAAAAAATAGAAAAAAAAAATTGAAAAAGGGGTAAAAAATCGCGCAGGCGCTCGCGCGCGGTAACTATAGAAACCCTCTGATCAAACTGAAAGAAAACCGACTTGTAACTCACCTAATAACACAACCCGCCAATTATTTGTAGGCAGGCGTCGATGGAATAGGGACGAGGGGAGGGGTTTTGAATAAAATGGGAAGTGAAATGAGGAGCTGCAAATCTGGAATAAGGAACCCAAACTTGATACCCATGATAATCAGTGCATCCGGATTACTGTACTTTTGAACTTAGATCTTCTTTAGAACCACGCTTTACCTCAAACCGGGAAGTTTTGAAATTACCAAAAAAACGCTATTTTTGGAACTAATTTCCGATTTTTAACTTCCAAATTCATTTATATTCAATTTCCGGAATTACCTTCGCAACTTTTTTGAAACAAACAACACTAGAAAAATCATCATATTTCCTCTAGTGGCTCTATTTATTGGTGAATTTCGAAACTAATAGTCGGAACCATTTTGTTCCGGTTTCGGTGTATTTTCTTTTGCGCGAACTTCCGGATATTCAAATCCTACTCCTTTTCCCAAAATTTAAGAATTCTGCTCCATAATACGTTGCTCATAGAAACAAACAAGACAAGGAACAATATTCAAACATTTTTGCAGTTTTTCTGTTGGAATTTTGTTCTTCACATTTTCGATTTATCATTTTTTTGCGAAAACAATAATATTTTGATGCGATTAATCGAATTTGCATGAATTTTTCAATCACGAACACTGTACAGTTACTGTAAGAAATAAATAAAAAATTGTGTGACTGTGCGTGAAGGTGTTTGCACACGGAAAATATATTTTTCTTTTTTGAAAAAACTCCGTTTTCAGACAAAGAAAAACATCATTTTGTTTGTTGTTAAAATTCCCAAGTCAGCTGTTTTTACACTCCGGAGTTGTTTTGTTGTTAAGTGACCTTTTCTGTGGTAACGAATGATACGATTTTTCCCCCGCAGATTCGTTTTTCTTCTTTATTTCATTCTGTTTAGAAATCAATCACATGTTGCACTTTTCTAATTAGATTTAGGTTTTCTACCAAGCTCAACATAATTGGAATGATCATTCATGCTCTATTGCACACTCTTTTTTTGCATCTTTTTTACATGTGAAACAAGAAAATCATTTTTCTTAAAGATTTTTTTCAGAAACCTTTCTTCATAAATTTTATGAATAATAAATGATTGTTGAAGATGAATCGGTTGAGCTCAGGTAAGCGAATTGATTTTTGGTTTCTTGAAATTGAAAGAGATTTGAACGTTTAGGTTCTGTTCGTCTTCATGACTTGTTAGAGGCTTCTGACGACGAATACGGTTTTGTTCGAACGCGTATCGAAAGTGCGTTAGATTGTCGAGAAATCACAGAAGAAGAGATTTTGCGCGTTACTCCGAAACCAGAAAAGAGAAAAAGCAAGATTAGTTTTTAATAATTTTTGAAAAAAAATACAATTCTTGAAAAAAAAGTTAGATAGAAGTGATAATCCAGTTGGTTGCTAACGAAAAATAACCTCCTAATTAGTATATTCCCCAGGAGATTTGTTTTAAAATGTTGTTTTCAGAAAATTCATCAAAATACTGAAAATATTGAGGGGTTTCAGAAGTATGTCGAAAATCCCCACAATAATTAGATTTGTTTATGAAATAGCGAGTGTTTAGTAATTTCGCTGATTTGAGAATGATGATGATGACAAGAAGTAGCCATGAATAGCTTGGTTATATATCAAAAGAGCGTGAAACATATATGGAATATGAAAACAAAAAAAAATTCATTTTCAAACTTCATTCATCGATTTCCATAGTTTTTAATTTAATGTCTTCTCAAATATTGAAAAAAAAACGATAGCATGAAAATGTTCGTTCCCAATTTCTTATTCTTTTAAATGTTTACCCCTATCATAAAAAACTCTCGGTTTTAAAAAATTCATTCGCAATAGTCGATCCTATTTTTTATTCAAAAATTGATTTTCCACGTAAAATAATTCCGAAAAAATTGCTTGTTTATTTTTTTCGTCGTCTCACTGATAACATCATTCATGTCATGATAAATAAAAAAAACATTCTCTATTTACTTTTCCTCATTTCTATTTTTTGGAGAGGGAATGTCAGTTTTACTTCGCAAATTTTATCATCGAATGAAAAAATCAAATGTGAGATTCACAGAATTAAGTTTAAAAAAAAATTATTTGCAGGTCTCGGAAAGTGAAACAGGGACAAATTCGAGTTTAGAAACGGTGGCGTCGGAGAAACACAAAACGGGGGACGAGAAGGTGGGAATTTTTGAATCCTTTTCTGAAATCAAATTCATTGTTTTCCAGAAAGATCATGATCAAAGTAAAATTGGCGTTCTTTTCGACAAGGCGAAAAAGAAGACTCAAAAGTTAGTGACAAGGAAAAAGTCCAGTTCAGGTGAGTTCCGATATCCTGTTTCTTTCTAACAATTCATGAATAGTTTTAGAATGCGCAGCGACTCCAGACACCTTATCAGTGACTAGTTCTGCAAAATCACTAGAATCGAAAGGTTCACCAGATGAGATTTCGAGAAAATCATTGTCTCTTGGGGAAGAATCTCGACAGATACAACAATCTTCTACGCAACAGACAAAGAAATCAGTGAGTAAACTTGAAATATAAGCTTTTTACAATCAAAACCTGTTCCAGAACCTCATCGATCCGGCAGATCCATCTGATCCGTTCCTCATTCAATCACTTGTTCATAAATGTAGAGTTTTGCCATTCTTCCGCGCACGAGTTGTGATATTCGGTACTCTAGTCGCTCTCACCATTTCTCATCCCGGGTTCCTGACTGGTCTTCTATGGGGATTCTATACAACTATAATTGGATTCTTGTACTTTTTTGTCTCCGAACCCAAATCCAAAGAGGAATTGTGGATGTCGGATGAAGAAGAAGACGAACCGGTGGCGGAACGCTCGACAGGAAGTGAAGTTGATCACGCATTTGGTGTGGGTGATGGTGTAATTTATCGAGGGTGGATGAATGAGCTGAGGACGCGATATTCACCAGCTTCTTATCATGTCAACTCATCACAGTCGGTTCTAGTCAGGCTTGAAGGTAAGGTTTTCATTATTTTTTTTAATTTTATCACGCCGTTTCTCATCAATCTTGATTAGTTTTCAGCAAAAATTTCTTATTCACATTTATTCATACTGTTTTATTGATCAAATCAAACAAATCATTTTTAAAATCAAGAGTTCGATAATATTTCATAATATTGACACAGCTTTGAACAATAGATACATCACATTTTAAATCGAAATATAATTTTCAAAAATAAAGTGTTCGCTGCAAGAAATGCAGGAATATTTTGCGAATATTCATAAACAATTTCATTTTTTTCAGGCTCAATGCTTCGAATCTGTCGGCCAGCGAAAGCCGTTCTCAAACACGCATTCTACGACGATCCTACACTGAAATCAAATCAACATTCGATGGTATCACAAGTAATTTATGACTTGAAAGACGCGCATGTTTCGCTACGCCCGAAACGACTGGCAAGACGAAGATGGTGGAGTCGGAAGTATCCGATTTATATAAAGTTTGCACATGGAAGTAGCTCGTTGGTTGAAATTGGCGACAAGAATCAGGGAATGGCGAGGTTGGAGGATTTCCCTTTTGGGTGGGCTGACACTTAAAATTTCAAAACAGCTTCTCTAAATAATTTTAAGCTCAAAAATAGTGTTTCTAACCCCATTCTACATTTAAATTAAATGTTCATCATTGAATTACAGATCTGCCTCAATGGCACCCAGTCCAGCAATTTCGGAGTTCGACGCGAGTGATGGTTATTCGCCCGAATCTGAAACAGACGCTGAAACTGAAAATCTACACCATGAAAACAAAGCGTCTACCAGTCGAATGATTCGAGCTTGTTCGACTTCGGATATTGGAGCTATGAAATCTTCGAGAAAGACGAAGGAGCGGGGAAGGAGCATTTTCTTGTTTGTAAGAGCCGCGCGGGAGAAAGAGCGATGGTTCCACTTGTGAGTTATTTTACACTGAAGTTTTATTGTGCTACGAAAAATAATTGTAAAAGATCTGTGACTCATAGTTTCGTAAACTCCTCAAAATTTGTCAGAAACATCTCGATTTCCATTATCTTCAAACCAATCATTTTTTCAGGCTACGCGAAGCTTGTGCACGTGCTCGTACAACTCCATTATCTCTTCAAAAATGTGCATCAGTCATCGTTCATTCACGATCGTCGACCTCTCTTCCAGACGACATCAAAACCGACGATTTATCGTCGATTTCGACAAGTGTCGCAATCGATGCACTCGCCGCCGAATCGACCGATTTCATGAGCGACACCATATTCAACACTCCAAAAAAATTGCCCAAAATCACCGATGAATTCGAATTTCTCAAATACCAAAGTAATTATGCTAGTTTTGTTCGAGAGATCACAAAAATCATGTCGGTTCAAGTTCCGCCGAAACCCGAAAAAAGCTCCACGGTATCTGTCGATTTGGGCACTATGAAATGGAAAGCGCCGACCGCACAACAAAACACTGGCGAGCAGCAGAGTTTGGTGGACAGTGTCAACATTTTGGCGACGCGCATCTTTTTCGATTTTTGTCGCGATGAATTCTGGATCCGGCAGGTGAAGCAGAAGATTCAGGGAAAACTTGCCACTATTCATGTAAGTTTTCTGAATTTTTTAAAATAGCCTGAAATTTTTTGTTTTCAGCTCCCCTACTTCATCGAAAAACTGGAACTCGGCGAGTTGAAATTCGGCACCAAAGCCCCTACCTTCACAGCAGTTTATACGCCAAAAGTTGATGAATGGGGAACTTGGGTGGATTTTGAAATGAAGTACAAGGGTGGGATTCGACTGGTCCTTCAAACGAGTGTGAATTTGCTGAAATTACAAAGTGGAGCGATGAAAGTGAAAACAGAGAAGCGAGTCACAAGATGGACGGAATCGGTTAGAGCGACAAGGTGAGGGTTTTCAATTTGACTTACAACGAAATAATATAAAATAATGTTTCAGATATTCGGATTCGTCGTTGCCTGAAAGCCCTGAAAGTAGCCCAGACGAGGATTTCGGCTCGAAAAATAACACGGAAGGGAATACAAAAGAAAGGACTGGAAAGAAAATCCTATCGATTGTTGAAAGAGCTGCGCAAAGTTCATTTTTCCAAAAAGCTGTTAAGCTTCATGCGGTGGCCAAGGTAACATTTTCGAGAGTTTTAATTTTATACTGAAAAATTACTAATACAGAATAACTAGACAATGAAACTGTATATTTTTCAGCTCATCGAAGATGTTTCTACTACTCCCCTCATGCTAAATGTTGAAGTCGAAGAACTCGAGGGTCCAATGACTTGCAACATTCCGCCTCCGCCTAGTGATCGCCTCTGGTACGCTTTCCGCCGTCGACCGATTTTCAAAATTCGCGCAGTTCCACAAGTCGGTGATCGATCTGTCGACCTTTCAACAGTTTCCGAATGGATCGAAACCAAACTTCGTCAAGTTCTCGAAAAGAATTTGGTATGTCCCAACATGGATGATATCATTCTGCCCGTCCTCTCTGGTAATAATCTTCTTCACATGGGATATAACAAGTGAAAATGTCAATAAACATAGGCTGGTCCTTGAAATATTTCTGTATATTGCACAGGTTTTTTTTCTACTTTTCTCTCATTCCATAAATTATTTTGTTATTATTGAAATGTTGAAGTTTTTGTTTGAATCGCTGTAAAAATCGCTTACATATATATGTTTTTAGATTTTTCTTCCGAAAGAAGTACATTATTGTTATATATTGTTTTAGCTCTCATTTCAGGCATTGAATATATCCAGAACTGGAATATAATGTTTCTGAAAATTTACATTCGCTCGAAAATTTTTTACCGCTTCGAAGATCTTCCAGTTTTTAACTTCAAAATTCTTAGTTTGAAGAATTAAAATATGAACTATGTCGTTACTGTAGTTCAGTTCTATTTATCGATGATTGGCTCATCACGATTACAGACTGGTTCAGCAAGCCTGCACGTTCAGATCCCCTACTCATTACAGCTAATCCCAGAAGCTCGTTTGGAAATTACATAGAGTCCAGATTCCAGTAGCTCGAAAGAGTCATAAATAAATTAAAAGAATATGATTAGCGATGCGCAACTTTGAAACTGTCTGGATGTTTATTGATTCCATTTTGTTGGAGCACATTTCGAGCAATATTAGTTTTTATCCACTCTTAAAGGCAGCAATCAAGAACTTTAACTACGTTGAAAAACCCTTTTAAAGGCTATCCTGAATACTCAAAGGGACCTCTAGCAACAAAAATGCAAAGTACAACTGCTATTCATCATAAATATTCATTTCCCTTTTTATTATTATTATTCCTGCGATAGTGCATTAAATAGTTTGATGCGTGAAACTTCAAAGTGTATACCAGAGTTTTGAACGGCGAGACGCCAAATATAAGGCACAAAGAAATCGACAGTGTTTTCATCTTCGACATATCTGAAAACAGAAGTACTGTGAATTTTTCCAAGCTTTAAAGCATACCTGAATTTTAGTTCGGGAAACTTGGCCAATTTTGTAGTAGACCAAATATTAGCCTCCTTCTCAATAATTTGTAGCATAGTAACCCCATCTCCTTGTTGAACATTCACCACTTTTGCGCTGAAATGCGCGATAACTGCAGCTATATTGACGAGCAAGTCTTGGAACATTGGATGTTGAACATAGGAATCAAAAAGTGCGCGATGGTATAGAAGATTGTAGATGAGGTGGGCATTGTGACGAAGACCACCACAAATCGCCGAATTTATGATTTCCAAAAGAGTTCGGATACCTTCTTCTAATGCGGTTATGTCATCGTGCTGAAATTTTAGGTGTTTTTTATTGTATGAATTGAGATTTTTCAAGACACAATTGTTTTTTTCAAGTCTGGCGTCGTTTTTCATAAACAAAAACTCACTAAATTAGCATATTGTTCTTTTCCGCCCTCGATCTGACTTGCTTCTTTCATTTGTTCAACCAATTTTGCATGGCGTTTCGTTAGAATCTGAGAATAATGATTTTTCAAAAAGTTCGAAGCAGTTTCAAAGAATATAAAACTTACATCCAAAAGTGAAATCAGTTTCTGGCACACAATTGGCGACAAATTTTTGAAGCTTGAAGACATGTTCGCTAATGATGCCAAGCAGTTTGTATGCAAATAGCGATCCTTGGTTTTGAGCGCATTTTTCTGGATCAATCGGACGAAAACAAGAGCTGTTAACCCTCCTAATGAAATTTCACGCACACTGAAATCTACATCTAACCAGCTGAGATTTCGAATCGTCTAAAAATTAGGCGTTTTGGTGCAAATTTTTGAAAAAATTTACCGTTTCATGAATAATTTTGCAAAAGATGTCGTCCTCACTCAAAATGAGACAGACAATAAGCGCCAAATATACATGCGAATTGTTGGCCTTGTTCGACGTTCCATCGTGAAGAATTCGCAAAACCGGGACCACTAAATTCTCCAAATTGATTCTAGATAGAACATAGTTGCGGAATCCAGAATTTCCGTGAAGAAGCATGTATAAAAGTAGCATTGAGGCTTCTTGATTTGCTGTCGCGCAGAGACGTTCGTAAAGTCCGTTGAAATCGATTTTGAACGAAATAACTTGCGTGGGAAGCGTTGAGACTTCTATAAAAAACTAATTCTTTTCTAACACAAAACAAATGAATACCAACCTTGTGCATTTTGAAACATAGCCAAGGTATCTTTGAACGGATTTGTTGCATTCAGCGGTTGATGACATGCCAAATTAATCAGTAGAAGTACGCTTAAGTTTCCTAGAGTAATCGGCTGTTTTTCCTCTTCTTCAGTCGCGTCGAGACCCGTTGCCATTTGCACCATTGACCAAACTGATGCTAGAAATATATTGAATTTAGTTAAGATAACTTAGATCCGAAGAACTCACAAGCTAAACCGAAGACAATACTCTCCTGAGCTTTTGGAACCGTTATACTATAACTTGAATTATGTAGAAGATAGTTGTGAAGTAGAGATTTTGTGAAGAGAGCGGCGTCTTTGGCACAAGCACCATCGATAAAAAATCGAAATACGATGGATGTATTGACAATTGAACTATTATACAACTGTGAACTTAGCAGCGTCAAAATACATCGAACGGATTCCACGTGAATGGCAAGAGTTGCATCGTTGACTGGCAAGTTGTTGATTATTGAAACAAGTTCGTAAGTGAACTCTTCGGCAGTGTTTTTGAATCGTGGAGATTCTGAAGCCTGTTCTGAATCGGAATCGTCTTCTTCTTCATCAGAAGATGTTTCGGGAGGATGAGGAGAAGACGTGGATTCTTTGGAGAAAATTCGAACAAACTCAGTTTCTGTCATCCTTTGAGTTAAGAACTTCGCGATATACCGTAGAATCAGGAGAGCGTTCGCAGTTTGCCAAAGGTAGATTTTACTGAATTATCAGCATGTTTGCTTGTAAACTAATGGAAAATTTCGGACTCACTTTTCACATTGCTCTGAATTTTTGAGCTCGGTAGATCTTCTCAAAAACAACCGAATAAATGCAGAAAAATTTCCAGTCCTCTGTGTATTATACATCAGATTTTGAAGATGCTCATCCAATGAAAATTCGAAATTCTTCTCTCTAAAATAATCGAATTTTATCGGTCTCTCTACGTCAATTATAACTCACTCATCGTCTTCGAACTTCAAATTGAAACTCAAAAGTTTATTCCAAAATGGATCATTGTCATCAAACGTTTCTGTGCCGCTCAGCTTTTTCAGGTACACATTTTCTTTCAGGTTCGAATCTTTCGTGATAACTGAACCCATTCAATCCGAATTATTAGTGTGACCTCGTATTTTTGCGCGAATAAACAAATAATAATTAAATATCCTGAAATGCGCCAACAACGCAAGAAATGTCGCTTTTTGTGTCTGCACAAATTGCGTCAGTTCGAGGTCGCGTTCTTATTTAAAAATGCTTTATTTTTAAGCGCGTTGTTCTATTCTTGGCTATTTTTACAGTTTGGTGAATAATTTTCATAAAAAAAGTAAAAAATTTAGTAATTAATTGATTCTTAAATTATTATAAGATTTCTTTTTTGAAAATAAAAATATTCTGTAAGCAAGTTCTTTATGCTTCAAATTTTTATTGTTGAAAAAATTCATTTTTTTTACCGGTATTCCCTCTGAAGAAAAGAAATCTGATTTTCAGTTATCTGTAGTTTAAGAAAACATTATGTTGTGTTATTTTCGCATTGGTTTCTCAATATTGAGCAAATCTATGTAATAATTACCGTATTCCTGACAGTAATTGTTCTGCTTCATTCAGATCGCTCGTTTTTATCTTCTTTTTGTCCTCTTAATTTTCCTCATCATAACAAAAATCGGTTTTTCCAGTTTCAAATATGCAGCACAGCTCTAGTGGCCCAGGTGGTAGTGAATTTCCACCTCAACAGCCTCTGGCTTCTCAACAACAGCAGTCACAACAACAACCTCCCACTCGTCCTCAACAACCAGGAGCCAATTCACTTAACAATCAGAATCACTATCAAAATGCTCAACTACAAGAGCTCGAATCGCGAATTCAAACCCTTATAGACTCTACGATACGTGACGATGTTAAGCTGAAAACATTGCAAGACATTTGGACGCAATTGGAACAAGTCTTCAATTCCAGTACCTATGAAAAAGTGATTGACAAGTTGATGAGCGTATTCTTGAATCTTTTCTGCAATACTTCTCCGCAATTCATCTCTGAAAACAATACTCAACAATTGCGAAAATTGATTCTCGAAATAATTCTGCGTATTTCAAGTATTGAAGCTGTTAAACAGCATTCAAAAGAAGTTATGAAACAAATGATGCGACTAATCTCAGTAGAAAATGAGGACAATGCAATTTTAGCCATCAAAATTATCATCGATTTAGGAAGAAATAATGGGCGAATGACCTATTCGCACGAAGTTTCAAGTCTAATGGGGACTTTCAAGAAAATGATACAAGAATTGACACAACACTCGATTCATAGCGATATGTTCACCACGAGAGATGTTTGTAGGCAATTCACAAATTATACTGATGAACAGCTGATTTTTGAATATTTGAAAACATGTTTCCATCCACAAACTGTTACGTTGAACGGTAAAGATGACAAGGTAAACATCTAATTTTGTAACTCCATTTTATGTTACATTTTTCAGTACATTCTCATTCCTCTCGCTAGCCAATCAGTGAAATGTCTGCAAGAAGTTCCAATGCTTGTCGTATTTTTCTACCAACATCTGAAAGTGTCGGTTCAGACAGAAGCTTTGGATTTTATGCGACTCGGATTCGAATTTTTGAACGTTCAAATCCCGCGCGAAAACAAGGCTAATATCAACCAGGCGCTTGCTGATGATTTCTATGTAGCACAATCGAAGTATTTATCATTCGTTAATATAATGGGAAAAGTTCCAGCAGTGAGTATTGTTCCCTTTCAGGCTCTTTAAAACGTATTTCTTTTCAGTTTATGGACGTTATTACTCAACATGGATGCTCTTTGGTTAACGGAGTTTTACAACTCTTGGAACAATGTCCGGCTGATTTGATTAGTGCCAGAAGAGAAGTGTTGATAGCGTTGAAGTATTTCACATCAGGAGATTTGCGCATGAATTTTTTTGACATGTTGCCTAGATTAATTTCTGAGACCGCTCTTTTAGGAACTGGATTCACTTCGATTGATACTTTAAGGTACTGAGATATTTCGATACTTTGTTGTTCAAAAATACTCGTTTTCAGAACATTCATGTATCAAATGCTGGCGGATTTGTTACACCATATGCGCGGGAAATTGCCATTCGAAATGTTGTCACAGTAAGTTTTTTTTGTTCAATTACATAGAAATAACTTAATTTTTAGTGTTTCCTTCATTTTCTGTCGTCAACTTCACGATTCTACCACCAATACACAAGTACAAATCATGTCCGCGCGTCTTCTCAATAGCGTCACCGAATCGTTGTTAAAAATGGAGCTGCAAAATGAGCCCACTCGAGATCTTCTCATGGATATTCTCGAAGCTCTAGTGGCAAAGCTCAAAGTTTTAGCAGTTTATCATATTCCTCAATTGTTTGCGAATTGTAAAGATTCAAGCGTTGAGTATGAATATCGACCGCCAGAGAGAGATCGAAAAGAGTTTGAAGAAGACGACGACAGTAAAACACCATCACATCAGCAAACTGATGAAGATGATGTCGATCTGTGTCGCCCGAAAAATGTGTCGCCACCGCGAAAACGTCAACGAAGATTGTCGCTGGATTCGGTAGAAGAGTTGGAATTGATTGATGTTAAGAAAGCGCAGAAGATTGGAACCGACGAAGCATTATTGCCGCCGCCAACAAAAGATGGAAAGAACAATTCTCCCGAATTCATTTTGTCTTCGTTGTCTGCTGTAAGTTCAATTTTAGAGGGGAAATCATTAGTAGAAATCAAGCAAAGCGAAGCATATGTGTACAATTCTTAAAACCTAATATGTCGAAGTTTTTAAATTCGTTTTCTAAATTCCAGTCAAAAATCTAAAAATCGGTTAATTTTTGAAATACTTTTTTCTCAAAACTGATAAGAGTTCGTAGAAGTGCACTTTTTTCTGAAAATAATAATTTCAGACAAATTGTCCACCAGTCAGTCTTGCCGACGGCAAAAACCTTGTTAAGTACATTCTTCAAACCTGCAAATATGCGACACAACAACTACGAGAAACTCGACCAACCTCTTTAAGTTATAATTGTGCTAGAGAACGTGACCTTTTTGAAAGGTTATTGAAATATGGTACAATGTGTATGGATTTATACTGTATGACGATGATGAAAAACAATCAACTGTGAGTTTCGAAAGTAAAATTCAATTTGAAATTCCACCTTTTAGGTCGAAAGAAGATAAAGAGACATTGGAATCATTGGCGAATGTATTCACAACAATTGATCAAGGAATTTTCCGCGAACTTTTTGATAAATATATGGATGTGATTATTACGCGCATTTACAAGTGAGTTTCAACCATTTTCAGTTAAAAATCCAAGATAAAAAATTTTCTAGAAATGTTCCGCTTCAATTAATGGTCAACACATTTTTGGTTCGAAACGAAGTACCGTTTTTCGCCTCAATTATGTTATCATTTTTGATGTCTCGAATGGATCAATTGGCTGTAAGCAATGAACGAACCGCGCTTTATGTGAAATTGTTCAAAATAATTTTCTCCGCGATTGGAACTCATCATCCAAATGTTGAGGGTGAACGAATGTTGAAACCATTTTTACCGGATCTGATACGTCAGGCGACAACTCTTGCTCTATCTGCTCGTGAACCTCTTAACTATTTTCTGCTTCTTCGCGCACTCTTCCGATCAATTGGTGGTGGTGCACATGATATTCTCTATGGAAAATTCTTACCACTTCTACCGAATCTTTTGCAATTCCTCAACAAACTCCAATCTTGTCAACATCGGATTCAGATGCGTGAACTTTTTGTTGAACTGTGTCTAACTGTCCCTGTACGCCTATCATCGCTTCTACCATATCTTCCACTTTTGATGGATCCGTTGGTTTGTGCGCTAAATGGAAGTCAGACACTCGTTCAACAAGGTTTACGTACTCTGGAGTTATGTGTGGACAATTTACAACCAGAGTATTTGTTTGAACATATGGCGCCTGTCCGAGGAGCGCTTATGCAAGGATTGTGGAGAGTGGTGGCCACGTCCACAGAGAGTGCATCAACAGCAGCCGCATTCCGGATTCTGGGGAAGTTTGGTGGAGCCAATCGTAAAATGTTGAACGAGCCACAGCAACTACAGTTTACTGATATCGGAGAGGTAAGGAAACCTCGAATGAATTTTCTTTAAAAAAAGCTTATTATTCAGATCAAACCTTCCTGTGTGTCCATGGAGTTTTCGAAAATGAATCATGAGGGAAATTTGACCATTCGTCTTGCTCTCAACGATATAATGAAACTCGCCGTCGAGCAACTGAAATTACTTCTGTCACAAGCCGAACTACCATCGCCACCAAATGGTATTCAAATTCCCCCGGGGCTGAACAATTCGATGCAACCGTTGTCACAGTCAATGAATCCTCCACCCGTTGTACAGGACTTGGATCTGCGAAAAGATTGCATGGAACTAGCGAAATCTGTGCTTTTGGTTGGACTCGGCCCGAAAGTTGTGCTCACAAATGACGCTATTGAGAAGGTTATTGCACAAATAAGGAAGGCATGTCAAGAGTTCGACATTACCAATGCACCAACATCATTGTACAAATGCAGAAAAGAACATGATAGACGTCTTTATGTTGACTCATTGCTCGTTCTGTTCTACGGTGTAGTTATCCGCGATTCTCGTGAACAACACGAACAATTCTTCAACTCGATCGTTCGTCAACTTTCTCTCAATGGAATTCTCGAATTTCTTGGCGGTAGTGAATGGCAGAAAACTGCCGAAGAAACCGAGTACAATGAATTGTGCATGGATTCATCGGTTGTTGTAGATGCACTTGTTGCCGCTTTCTCGGATACTAATAAGGACTTTTGCTATTCGGCAACGATAGCACTTCGTCTCATCAATGAGACTTGTGCGGCTGCGCTGGTTGACATTGATGTGGTAAGGACATTTTGTATCTTGAAAAAAACTTTGAAGAACACGTTTAATATTTTAGATGTCTCGCGTACCATTCTGCCGATATCTCATTGAAAAAATCATGCAACTTTGTCATGGACCAGCATGGTTCTCACGCCTCGGCGGAGCCAGTGCTCTTCAATGTATCATCAAAAATTATCCGAAAAAGTTTATCGAGGACAACATTGTTGGGATCATTGAAAGTTTGCTTGAGATTATTTTGGGAACTGTCGATGAAATCTCATCTGGAAGTGTGGATTTAGCAATTGAGTGTCTTGAGATGTTGCAAGAAAAGTTTTTAAACGAACAAGAGAATGAGAATCGAGAAAAGACTTGTGAGAAGTTCATCAAGGCATATTCGAAGTACTATTTTAATGGAAGTGAAGATGTTCGTAAAAAGATTAAGAGTTTGCTGGAACAATGTCAAAAGATTTCAAACCTAGAAAACACATACTCCGCATTCTTGACGAAGTATCTCAGATTTTTCGAAGATGACATCAGAAGAACAATCAGCACAGCTCCGTGAGTGTTTCTGTGAAATATATATTTCCGAACCATTGCTCCTTTCAGATTGATGTCACTGGCCGATGCAACTGCATGTTTGGCAGTTTTATACGATTTTCTAAACGTTGAACCGAAGATTTATCCATTTCACAAAGAAAAAGAGTGGAAGAGTTTCATCGGTTTCATTCTGGATTTAGCACAGACTCCAACTGCTCAACTTGTTGCTCGTAATGCGTTCAAAAAGTGTGAGAATTGTGCGGCACATTTCTTGCCGCCGATTCCAATTTGTGAACAAGTCGAAATTCTTAGAGCGAATGCTTACAAGTGTATTGTTGCGTGTTATAAATATAGTGGAAAGTAAGATTTTTGAAGTTTTGAATCTATCATAACATTCTCAGGACCTCATTAAAAAAATTTACTAGAAATGATACGTTTCAAAAATATCTGTAAAGAAATTATTAAGTCAGTTTTAATATTCAGTAGTACTTATTTCTGTATTCAATTTTTTATTTCAGGAAAGACATGGAAGATAGTACATTCGGTCTTACTGACACCATCAATGCTGATCAAATTCTCTGTGAAGGAAATTTCGAGAGATTTGCTATAGTTGCATTGAGAACCGATTTGAACCAGATCGGAGAGAAAATCAGCGAACTTGCGCATCAAGCATTATGCCAGCTTTCTCCGATTTCCATGAATTTGCTGAAAGTTATCGGAAACGAGACGATTGAAAAGATTGATAGAGTGCCGATTAATGATGTTGAGTTCACTCCAAATGATATTCTAAAAATTAATCGCATGTTCGAGTTAAATCCAGAAGTTTTGACAAAAAATATGGCACAAAATATGATCGTGAGTTTCACACATTCAAATTGGGTTGTAAGCAAAACCTCATATTATTACAGAATTTCGTCGTCCGATGGAAATTGAACGGAAGTCTCGCTCAATATATGTCAAAAGACGAGGAAATTGTTGAAGAGCCTGAAGTTGATTACGAAGATCTTAAACTTCAATCGTGGAGCGAAGTCGAGTCGATCGCGATTATTGTTTCGATTTTGTCAAGATGTCAGGATTCGGCGATTATGACACCACTCATGGCTGTAGAAATTGCCAAGTTTTGCGCAATTTTTGAACATATTTATACGCAGGATGTGAGTTTTTTTTTACTAAACAGAATAAAAGCTTCCGACTTTTCCAACTTTTCTTTCTATAAATCTGATCATTCCAGCTGGTTCGAGGATGGCTCGAGAATGTTTCACAAATTCTTGCTCGTTATCCAAAAGAAGTGGTCTCATTTTTCTTCTCCGCTGAGTCGTTGGCCGATGATGGAAGGCGAGCAATGCTCCGAAGAATCATCGATTATCAAAGCACTGAATCGCTTCGCAAGTTTTTGACTGAAAATACCAGTTGGCTCGAGAATGTTCTCTGTGGAAAGAACTATGTAAGTTCAGTTTTTGTTAACTTTGAAACACCCATAAATGTTTTCAGGATTGCGAGAACAATGAGTGGAAAGAAGAGACGCTTACTGAACACGTTATGTGTGATAGAGAATATTTGGCATTAACACTTATTAACATAATATCAAAATGTTATCCGGAATGGTTGGATTCGCCAGCTTCTCCGATTCGTAAACTGAAAGAGCTCTGGAATAGCGCTGATTTTAAAAAGCGATATGTTGTTAGATCTCCAACGGAAGATGATACGAGAACAGTTGTCGTTGGACGAATGAACATGTACAAGTATAAAGTGCCGAAATTAGTTGTCAATTGTTTCTTGCGGTTTTTGAGGTATGTTTCGATTTAAAAAAAATCTGAAATCAATATGATCAAACTCAAATTTTTTGCAGAATCAATCATTCCGATTTTGAGCTTTTCTTCGATGTGATCACTGTATTCATAGGCAATTATATAACCGACTTTTGCTTCGTTCGTCAATTTTTGGAAGCTGAAGTCATTCCGATTATGTCACTTCAATGGAGACGAGATGCATTCTTGAAAATCATGGACAAATTCGAAACGAATCGCGATAAAACAGTGAATGATTTGAGAGTGGTCAAAACAATCCAATATCTCATTATTCCCTCGCTGCAATGGGCGTTTGAACGATATGAACCTGATTTGATCGTCGGAGAACCAAAATCTCCACAAGAGACAATCGAAGATGATCCGGATAATTTGGTATCAATAATGACGAAGGTTATCGATGCGAATCGAACTAAATTGAGCGATGGAATGGTTATTGTTTTCTATCAATTGTGCACGTTATTCGTTCAACACGCCTCACATCACATTCACAATAACAACATCAAAAAACAAGGAGGCCGTCTTAGAATTTTCATGCTCTTCGCATGGCCTTGTCTGACACTCGCCAATCATCAGGATCCAACAATGCGATATACCGGCTTCTACTTCCTCGCCAACATCATAGAACGGTTCACCATCAATCGGAAAATTGTGCTTCAAGTATTCCAGTGCCTCACGACTACCTATCAACAAGATAATCGTGATCAGATACGAAAAGCTATCGATATTCTGACGCCAGCTGTACCAATGCGAATGGATGATGGACATCAGCAGATTTTGGCCAGTGTTAAAAGGGTTCTCATCGAGGAATGCCATAATTTGCAACATATTCAACATGTATTGTAAGTTTCTATTCTTCAACAAACAATTATTATCATAATTTTTTCAGCCAAATGATAATTCGCAATTACCGTGTTTATTTCCACGTCCGTCATGAACTCATAACTCCTTTAATGAATGCTGTTCAACGTGCTCTCATAATGCCAAATAGTGTTGTCGATGCCTGGATGACACGTCGTATGGCAATTGAAGTATGTGAGATGGTAATCAAGTGGGATCTCCTTCGAAATCAGAAGTTGGAGGCGCAGGCGAATGTAACTGCAGAAGTCGCGCAAGAAGTCGACAAAATGCTTGAGAAGCTCAAAAGCCCCGCTTCGGCCGATAAGGATGATCCAATGTCAAATGAGACGGAGGAAGAGAACACTCCATCGTCATCATCGAAAGACGAGAATTTGCAAAAACCGATCTCGTCAGAACATATCGATCAAATTGTCAATATGCTCGTCCGATTCTGTGTAACGTTTCAACAAGTCGCTTATCAACAACATATGCAGCCGACCGCTCACGAATTGATTAAGAAATCGCAAGGCTTGCTTCGTGCCGCGTTGAAACCTTGCGTTTGGGGTGAGATTGCACATATTCGACAAACTACGATCGAGAAATACTTGCATGTACCGAATGATCTCGGACAACCAAGACAAGATGGACAATCTATGCATAATATGCATTGTACAAATGCGCAGTATGCGTTGGATTTGATTCTGAATTTGATATCGGTTATGCCGAAACCTTTATTGTTGCAAACTTTGAGACCGTTGCAACGAGCTATTATTTCTTGTTTGAACAGTGGAATGGGGACGGTAAGTATTTCTTTGCCAATATTTTGAACAATTTTTTAATTTTTGTAATCTCGCAGAGGTTATTTTTTAAATTTAATTGAACTAAAAATGTATCTATTTACAGCTTGTTAAATCGGTCAATGCTCTTGTTGGAAAGCTGTTTGAAAAAACCAGATCATCTGTGAATGGACTGGAGGAGCTGGAAATTTTCAATCAATACATCAGCAAATATCTCAACGATCAGTTCGCCAATTCGATTAAGTAAGTTTCTTGTTCGTTGACAATAATTCTTATATCAATATGAACTTTTCAGACATCCAGTATCCCCGGTTTCTCAAATTTACACCGCATTTTCGCTTCTTCGAACAATTTGCAACCATCAACCCGGTTATGTTGACGCTGTTTGCCTGTCTGTTTTCATCAAAGTCACCGAGAAAGCTGCTAAAGAACATCTGAATCATGTTCAGAATGGTCAGGAAGGATATAGAGAGAAGGGGGTTAGCGAGTTGGTCTGTTTGTCATTAGATCTTTTGAAACCGCGCATCGAATTCATTACTCTTGAAATGAGATCGGCCATGATTTTCAATATCCTGATGGAGTTGATCAACAGAACCAATTACGATAAAGTTGTGGATACAGTCATCAAGGTACTCGGAGAAATGGTTTCGACCTCGGAAATTGAGTTCACGAAACAGACTGTTATGGAGCAGCTGGTTCGAGTTCAACTTGCGATTTCGCAAAGATTCAAGTAAGAAAAATCAGTTTTGAAACTCTCCTCAAAAATTCTGTTTTCAGAAATAGCAAAGATCTGACCAAAAACTTCCTAAGCGTTGTTCTCCGAATTTACAAAGTACCAGAATTCCGAAAGTCGGAAAATGGCAAAATCCTTTGGGAAGGCTTCTTCTGGGGCCTGACGAGCAAAAACACAGCGATACGAGACGAATTTTTGAGCGTTTGGGAGTCGATGTGGCCTCATCTCTCAGCAATCGATATGACTCAACGAATGAGATTCATTCTGAATGATCAAGATTGGGGAAAGTTTGGACAGTACTTTTGGTTGAAACATGCGCTGTGGAGTATGTTGAGAAGTGTTAGCAATCGAGTGCGCGATGAGGCGAAGAACAATTCGGAAGGAAGAAGGAAGAAACATGTATTGATGCTGCAATGTGCATCGGCTTGGAATACGTTTGAAATGTCCACTAAATTGGATGGAAGTATTTTTGTAAGTTATTTACCTAGTAAAATTTCAAGGCTATAGAAAACAACCTAAAAAAATACCTAGTTTGCGAGTCTTAAAAAAAACCTTTTTTCAGAATACGGAAGTGAAGCAAGAAGAACCGATGAAACAAGATGAGCCAATTGAACAAGATGAGCCAATGGAACAAAAACCAATAATCTGTGAACAAGCCGTAAAACTAAACAAACTTCTCGATGAGCAAAAAGAGTTTTTGAATGAAGCGTCGAATTTCGATTTTGCTCAGACGATTGATTGTGTGGCGAATATTGCGTTCCGAATTCCGGACACAAAATGTGTATCGACGATGTGGATTCATTTGTTCAGATCATATTGGGATGCGTTGACACACGAAGGAAAATTAGAAACAAGAGGTTAGTTTTCACGAAAAGAATTATTTTAATAGATTATTTTTCAGTGTTATTGATCAAGTTTATGAGTAGTGGATCGCATAATTCGTTCATTTCGGGTGTCGAAAAATCGGTCCTAGCTGTCTGGTTGGAAGCGGTCAGTAGTATCGTTCAACTTCCATCAAGTCTTGTCGAGTTCATTGCGAGCAAACACGAATGTTGGCACGTTGGAATTCAACTGCTCGAACATTCGACACTTCTAATTCCGAAAATGTTGAATAGTAGCGAGCCGTTGTCAAGAGAAGCTGTGGCGGATGTAGAGACATTGGAATCGTTGGCGAATTTGTATAATGAGCTAGCTGAGTTTGACCAGTTTTCGGCGATTTGGGATCGAAGAGCTTTCAAACCGGAAACGTGTAAAGCTATGCATTTCATGCAATTGGTAAGTGGGCTGAATTTAATTGTTGTGTTGAAACACCAAAAACTACAGTATACCAGAAAGATATATATACATTTTCAAATTCAGGGAGATGTTGAATCCGCGGGTGCTCTTCTAGAGAATTCCATGACGAGAATGTATGAAATTATGAAAGCGCAATCTACAGCTCCACAAGTTTCTCGTAAGCGCTTTTAGAATAATCCAGATACAAGAATTAATTTTACAGAAAATGGTAATCCGGTTGATCCGATTGTTCATATCACTCCATTGTTAGATCGAGAATATGATCATTGGCAGAGAATGTACTCGAGCTGCTGCAGCGAGATGCTTCAATGGCAATCGGTGGTCGATATGGCGAATTCGAAAGATATGCAAGACTCTCGCGAACTCATGTTAGCAGCGACACATATATCGGATTGGACTGCCGTGGAAGACGTTCGAAATCAGATTGCTGGAAGTATACCGCCGAGTTTCTATCTAGAATTCACGATTTTCAACGCGATGTTGAGAGTTATTCGTTGTTGTGATGGAGAAGGACAGAAGACGTATAAAGATTTTCTCAAAGAAACGGTGCAGGAGTGTATGGATGTGAGCTTTATAGATTTTTTTCAGATCTTCAATCAAAAACAATATTTGCAGGCTCATATCGCGAAATGGCGCGCTCTTCCACCGGTAGTCTCATATGCTCATTCGAAAATTCTTCAATCTATGAGCATTGTGCGAGAAATCGAGGAGTCGATTGATCTCCGATGTGCAATTGAAGATCCGAACTCACGCATCGAGAATTCACTTCTTCAAGATATGAAAACATTGATTAAAATATGGCGAAATCGAACACCGACCACATCCGACGAATTATCATATGTTGCGAGAATGTACAATTGGCGACTTCATATACATTGTTTGGTGTTGAAACGATTTGAGCATTGGGAGAAGTTGGGTGTGAATGTGCCGCCGGCTGCTTCAAATCACTCGATTCTACCGATTCATTCATCTGCGCAGGGACAATTGGCGGTCGCTAAAACTGCTAGGCTTTTGGGTCTACACAGTGTGGCTAAAGATCTCATGAATAAGTAAGCTATTGAACTTCGACGTAGGGTTCTCATAGTTTTTGTTTTCAGAATCGCCGCAATGACACAGCTACCAATGCTCGATTCGCATCAAAAAGTGTGCGACTACGCGAAGAATTTGCGCAATTGGGCTGCGGTTATTCGCGATGAAGATACGCGTCGCGAAATTCTCACCGAAGGTATAGAAGTGCTCGAAGATGTTCGCTTGGATGAGGCGAGTCGCGAACAAATCGCCAAAATATTATCGCAACGAGCCACAATTCATTCGATGTTAGATCAAAAACACTATGCGGATCGGGCGTTTAGTCATGCGGCACAATTGGTCGACTACAAAATGATGCAACTCAGTGGAGTTACCATAAATCTCATGAAATCTTGGGGACTTCATACATACAAGTTGTGTTTCGAGTCCAAGTGAGTATCATTTTGAAAATAATTTTTTTCAATATTTAATTTTCAGCGTTACCGAAGACAAAGTCAACAATTATGGTCGTCAATCGCTTTCGTGTTATTTCACAGCGGCGAGAGTTGATGTGGAGCACAGGGCAAGAAAGTACATTGCACGAGTTTTGTGGCTCGCCAAGCATATGGTGATTTGTGGACCGAATTCGGCTGAAGCTCTGAATCGAATCGTCAAACAACAACTTCACACATTGAACGTTTTCAATTGGGTGTTCTTTATTCCACAATTGGTTACTGAATTGAGACACAGCCCGAGCTCGCCGTTCTTGAATATATTGATTAAGGTGATATCTTTTTTGAATTCCATTAATTCATAATTATGATTTTCAGCTTGTTCCAACGTTCCCAATGCAAGTGTTCTACAATATTCGCGATACAGTTCCGATTGAAGTGGTGGATAGTGCGTTCGAACGAGATCGACTCGATAACAAGGTTCTCCTAGCCGATGAGATGTCTTACCTTGAAGAAGAACCTCTTCCTCGTCTAATTCGCCTCGCTCTCAAATACCGGCCAACCGATATCCGCGTTTTCCATCGTTTACTCAAAGAGATTGACGGCATGTCCGAGTTTTGGGTCGAGCGACATATTCGCTATGCGATTTGCCTCAAAGATCAGATTTTTGGCGATTTGAGCGGTCAAATGGATGCAAATTTCAATGAAGTTCACATTTCTGACATTGCATTGAGTTTGATGTGCGAATGGAAGAAAAAGTTGACTGAAGATTTAGAGTATTATGAGAAGAGTTATCATTTGGAAGAAGAAGAGAGGGAAACTGATGAAAATGGAATTTTGTTTGAGAAATCGGTATATCGAATGTCAGATGATGCGAAACATATAGTTGATGAGTATACGGTAAGTTTTAGAGGTTAAAACTACCCAAAAAAAAATTCGATAAACTCCACAAGAGTGAAAAATGAAAGTTTTATTGCAGTTTGTCCGCGAAACCTCTTCTACAATCATCCAGAATCTGTCTTTATCGGCTGAAGCGATTCAACCTCTCAATTTCGCCGGACTCTGCATTGCCTGGATCAAATCGTTGAAGCGTCGCGCTCTTACTCTTCCAAAAACCGTTCCTTTAGAAGTTACCAGTCCTTATTTGTCGCGTTTCTCACATCGAATTGGATGCATTGAAATGCCGTTCGATTTGCTAAATGTTATACGTGTTCGAAATCATAATAGTCCAGCAGCGGTGAGTTTTTTGCGAGCTGAGAGAATGTTAATGAAATCATATTCTAATTACAGAATCAATCTGGACAATATGTGTCAATGGTGTCGCGATTTGAGCCTAAATTGAAGATTGAAGTTCGTGCGGGACACGTTGTGCGACGTTTCAACATCCGTGGGCAGACTGGAAAGACGAGCGCCTTCTACTTGCGCAAGTGTGTTCAACCGCCGCCAATTACCAATCGAACCGCTCAACTTTTCACACACGTGAATGGTTTGCTACAAAAGGATCGCGAAACGACTCGTCGTCATCTACACGCTCCGATATGTACGCAAATTCGCGCTAGTCGATACACTCAGGTACTCGAAATCGCCTCAATCCAGCCATATGTTCAACCGGCCGAATGTGGAACAATCAATTTGGCGTCGCAAGTCGAAATCATTCATCCATTCGATATTTTGAGCGATTATTTCGGAGTGGAAAATGACGCGAACATCTCGTCGCCCGATGATATTATTCAAATGTTCTATGAACGTTTCGCCAATTCGGCTAAATCGATTGCGCCACCAACGGCAGGAAATTTCCAACAACCTCATCATATACGACATATAATTTTTGAGTGAGTTGAAAATATTCAAAATACCTAATCATTATCCAACCTCTGTTATCTTCAAAGAATTAACCAGAATAACGAACTGCGGTACTTCAAATTAAAACGCTGCAATTTTCAGAGATTTCCTACGTGACGTGGTGCCGAACCGAATTCTCTACGATTATCTAATGATGCGATATCCTGACAAGACCATGTATTTCATGCTTCGAAAACAGTTCATCCATTGTTTGGCAGTGAATTCGGTGATCGAAATGCATTGCAATCTAACATCGCTCGGAATCGATGAGATGTTATTAACGGCCAACACGGGCGCCATCAGCAATCCCCGTTATCGCTTCAAACTTCCCGTGAAAGGCACAAAATTCGCCGGCGTCGACGATTTCGGACACGAGGTGCCGTTCCGTCTCACTCCCAACTTTTCCACTTTTGTCGGTGTTGCACAAGACGGTGATTTACACTGGAGCATGGCAGCAACTGCGCGATGTTTGTGGAAAAAGAGTCCCGATGTTGTATTAAGACCGCTGGTTTGGGACGAATTGATTGATAATGTTGATTCGGACAATAAGGTGAGGCTTTGATGAAGATTCTGGAGACACCAAGAGACGAAATTCGGCATTTTACTGCTTGGAAATATTTTCTCGATTTCAAGCTGTTTATTTGTCTGGATGTTCTGAAAACGTTATTTCCCCTGAATTTTTAAAAGCACGAGCTTTTCAAGAATCAAAATTTTGACACATTTTTTCAGCTCTACGTTTGCCACAACACCAACGCATACGTCAACACAATAATGAAACAGTTGGAGAGTTCGAACGCGCCTGATGCCCGGACTCGTCGCGAGGATATTGTTTCGAAAATTGCTCGCGCCAAAAATACGGACCATTTGGCACGAATGTCGCCAACATATCACCCATGGTTCTAAATATTTTGGCACACGTTTTATTTTCTTGATCTCTGGTTGTTTATTTTTGTTTCCGTTTTGTTTTTCATGTAAATAAACTTTTTTTAAATTTTAATCATGTTGTTGTTTTCAAAATAAGTAAACTGAATTATTGCGAATTATCCTTTTTTCTTTTGACCCTCTCAACTTCATACACTATTGTTTCTTGGATGCTAAACTTAGTCAGATGAGATAAATTAGGCGACTTATTCAAGCTTAAAGTTGGACTTAAATTTTTCACATTGGCTCTTTTAGCATGCTGAAAAAATAACATTGTGATTTCTTTCTTTCTCGCGTCTCTCATTCTCTAACAATGTTTCTCGTCTTGAAATAATCCATAACAGCTCAAATAATGAAGGAGATACATCCAAGAGTTCATAAGGAGGAGTCTAGCGCAGTCGGTTAGTGCGTGCACCCACAAGCGAGAGGTATCGAGTTCGATCCCGCTTGTAGTTGAAATCTTTTTTCAAAGATTTATGAATAATAAAAAGAAATACAATGAACGAGGAATCGAACCACTGACCTTTCGGAGTTGAGCGTATACACTAACCATGTAGACCTGACTGCTCATTGTGAACCCGTATATGTATTTCCTTTATGATTTCACATGTTATGTGTATATTCAAGACGAAAAACATTGTGAGAGATTGAGAGACGCAGAGAAAAAAAGCGCTTGCAATGTTAATTTTTCAGCATCGTTTTTCGTGTTTTTCAGCATGTTAAACTTCACTTTCCGAGGATTTTAAAGCATGAATCGATAGAGGAGAAGAAGGGGAACAAGATGATGTAGAATACGAGTCGAAAGGTCTCATGAAAAGTGAGATGTACGTGACCCAGATCTGAAAAATAAGTTGAATAAAATAGATCAAAATTAGCACCATTCGAAAGCCCGTTTTCTGCTCCATAGTTTGGTTGTTATATCAGGCCTGGAGGATAAAAATTGGCCGAGATATTCAAGCTCAAAGTTGAATTTTTTTTTAAAACTATGCTCAGAAGCATTTTCAGGTCCCGACATATTAATTTTGTGGTAGGGTTGACCTTGGGCTACAGAATGCACTATTTGGCTTCTCTGTAAGTGTTCTAGAAAAAAATATCTAGGGCTTCAAAGAAGACCTACTTTTGGGTCATTTTTGAGAATTTCACAAAATCAGTTAGTGCATCTGAAAGAGCATAAAAAACTGTATTCAGATCTGTTTTTTCATCTGGATTCGACCACGGGAAAGCCACTTTTTAAGCCTTCAAAGTTGAATTTTTGAGAAAATCGCAAAAATTTTCGATTTTTTTGTGATTTTTTGTGATTTTTCGAAAATTTTTGGAGACCTAAAAATAAACCTTTTCGGGGTCGAATTCAGATAAAATATAGCACATTCTGCTTGGCTTTTCAAGCTCTTTCAGATGCTCAAATAAAAAATAGGGGTTAGAAAATTTTTTGAAAAACTTTAAAGGTGATTTTCTCTATGTTGCGAGGGTTTTCAGACAAGTCTTATAGCTCATTTTGTAGCCCTTTTTAAGCTCTACAAGATAAGCTATCTTAATCAGATTTTTATTTTTTATCCGGTTTGAAAAAAAAGTACAGTCTAACCATGGACGTTTTTTCAAAATGGGCTCGGAGCTATTTTTCAAAGTTAGATAGCCTATTTTGTAGAGCTCAGAAAGAGCTACAAAATGAGCTATACAGGTCGCCTGTAAGTCTTCTCCAGGACTGGGAATTCACTTTCAAAGTTTTCGAAAAAATTTTCTAACCCCTATTTTTTATTTGAGCATCTGAAAGAGCTTGAAAATCCAAGCAGAATGTGCTATATTTTATCTGATTTCGACCCCGAAAAAGTCATTTTTTAGGTCTCTAAAAATTTTCGAAAAATCACAAAAAATTGCAAAAAAATCGAAAATTTTTGCGATTTTCTCAAAAATCCAACTTTAAAGGCTTAAAAAGTGGCTTTCCCGTGGTCGAATCCAGATGAAAAAACAGATCTGAATACAGTTTTTTGTGCTCTTTCAGATGCACTAATTGATTTTGCGGAATTCTTAAAAATGACCCAAAAGTAGGTCTTCTTTGAAGCCCTAGATATTTTTTTCTAGAACACTTACAGAGAAGCCAAATAGTGCATTCTGTAGCCCAAGGTCAACCCTACCACAAAATTAATATGTCGGGACCTGAAAATGCTTCTGAGCATAGTTTAAAAAAAAATTTCAACTTTGAGCTTGAATATCTCGGCCAATTTTCATCCTCCAGGCCTGCTATAACAACCAAACTATGGAGCAGAAAACGGGCTTTCGAATTGTACTACTTTTGATCTATTTTATTCAACTTATTTTTCAGATCTGGGTCACGTACATCTCACTTTTCATGGGACCTTTCGATCCGTATTCTACATCATTTTGTTCCCCTTCTTCTTCTCTATCGATTCATGCTTCAAAATCCCCGGAAAGTTGAGTTTAACATGCTGAAAAACACGATTGAAAAAACTGAAAAATTAACATTGCGAACGCTTTTTTTCTCTGCGTCTCTCAATCTCCAATGCTGTTTCTCCTTGGACTTCAATAACGGCCACATTTGCGAAACCCACGAAGTATTGAAGGAGATCTGGGCAAGCCTTAACAAGGAGGAGTCTGGAGCAGTCGGTTAGTGCACACGCTCACATGCGAGAGGTCCCGAGTTCGGTCTCTCTTGTTGTCGAATTTCTTTTTTTCCTAAAGTAGTAAAAAAAAGAATATTTAGATAGCAGGAACCGATCCAGTGATCAGTAGGTCATGGGGCAATAGTCTAACCGCCTGCTCGAGACTCCTCTTGTTGTGTACTGCGTATATCTCCCTCATTATCTCGGTGATGTCTCTTTACGTTGTCATTGACGTGCCAGAGAAGAAAGATTATATGAAATTGAGAGACGCAGAGAAAAAAGTTTACTTGATTGCTAAGCTGAAACTTTAAAAAAAAAGTATAGCTTTGAAACTCTATTTATTATAACCATAACAAAAGAACAAAAATGAGTTTACATATATCTTTATTATCATCACAACAATTTGAAATTCCGCCGAGTTGTTCGCAAACTGATTGAGCCTGATGACACGATTCGTTTGGAAGACCTGCCGCTTTTGTTAGGACCGAAAGTCCGCAACCACGCACGGTAAATGGTTCTGAAACAGGAATTGGATTGACAGCGATTATGGACATCGTTTAAGGGGTGAAAATCTCATTAGAGGGACTTGATATAACTAATACAAGTGGCTCAGTTGGTTAAAAACTAGTCTACGTTCCAGAGAGTTAAGAAGACGGAACTCTAAATTATAATTTTCGACTTCCAAAGCTCTGATGCGAAAAAAAATTAACTCTAAATTTTGAAGTACAACAATTGATGTTCATATCCAAATTCAGAGATTTAAGCCTTTATGGAGTGACCCAGATCTCAAAAACAAGTTGAACAAAATAGATCAAAACTAATACCATTCGAAAGCCCGTTTTCTGCTCCATATTTTGGTTGAATATCATACTGAAAGGGTTAAAACGGAGCGAGTTGTTAATGCTCAAAGAAAATGTTGACATAGGCTTAGAATCTTTTCCTGGTCCTGAAAAATAACTGAGGTTGTAGGTCCGTCACGTGGATTTCAGAATTCCTCAAAAAGATTTCAGAAATTTTTTTGAATTCAAGAGTGCACATGTGTCAGGAAAACAAATATTTATATATTGTTGGAACGGCTCCCCAGGGTACTCTAGATTTTGAGACAGTACATCGGACAGTGGGCTTCCTTGACATTGATAAGATAATGGATATCATTAAAATATATACATAAATACAATAGATAAGATACAATGGACAGAGCTAAGGCTAAGTATACTGTAGGTATAGCTTCATAGAACACTATGACCTTAGATCCAGTAAAATTCTAGTGCTCTCCAGTTCTACCAAACCACTCATGAGAGTTCTAACCATCGTACTGTACCTAACTAAAGATTACTGTACCAGGTATCATGAAAGTACGGTAGAATAAAAATATCTTGCGTTCTTTGACTTCACTGGAAAAATAAATGGTACACAGTACTTTAGAGCAACATATTCATAAATTCAAAATTTCTGTAGATGACCTGAAGCTCTTGAAAATTTCCGCAACGATGAGGATTACTGTAGAGATTAGGAAAATACTGTACCTACAGTACTTCATCAAAAAGTCCATCTTTAGTTAGGTTTTTTAATTAGAACAACTTACTGTAGAAAATTATCAAACATCCTAAAGATAATTAGGATATAAGCTGGATTACTGTACCTACAGTAGCCTTTTATATGTTCAAGAAACTTTCAGAAATAATCCTTCTTTTTTTACCCGCGGCCTCGAAATTGTCTTTTCAAAAACACACTTTTTGAAGACAATATTTTTTTGCCCCATTCGTATTCGTAAAAGTGCATTTTGGGGGGCGCGGGCGCAGGCACATTCATAAAAGACAAAAAACCGAAATTTGAAGAGAAAAAAAAAGAAGTCGACGAGAACGAAAGATAGTTGAGAATCGAGATGTGCAGAGGTAGCTTTTGTCTTGTGTGGGTGAGAGGTGCGCCGGGGCCCCGTCAACAACAATATACACATGAAAAGAAGTTGTCTTTTTTTCGACGACGTCGGTGATGCAAAAGGGAGGGTGACACTCAGACGAGAACGTCTTTCATCTTTCCGGTGTGTTTTTGAATTTTTGTTCGGGCTTTTTTTTGGCGCCACATTTTTTTCAAACCGATTCCGAGGTTTATACTTTCCTCTGAAGTACTGTAAGATAGATGAAAGAACCTGTCTGGATTACTGTAGTTGCATTGTTAGAAATACACAGTACTATTCCTGGACCAGTTTCAAATTTAAATTTTCGAGCTAAAAAATACATTCTGACTTCAGTGGCCGTTTCAAAACCCTACCTACAGTAATTTCAGGAATTTTTTGGACGTGGCTCCCGTGAAAAATAGTACTACTACAGTAATACAAGCAAGCTGACATTCCATTCTCCAATTTTTTGACAATGACTAAATCTAGACACACTGTAGGTACAGTATACAGTTTCTCTGCAATTTCTTGGTCATTCTGAAGATCACTGAGGCAGGATACTATAGGTACTGTTTTACTTTTAGATTTATGACTTCATCTTCTTGTTGACCCCTTTTGATTTAATGTGGATTCAAAAAACTAAACCTAGATCAAAGAGCTGGAAGTGTTACTGTTAGTTTTCAGAGCCTCCAAAATGTTGTCACTATGATGTTTGGAAACCTATGTCAGTGAAGTGTTTTTCTGAAAAATTCTGGACAATCTGAAAGCACAGTAGATCTCAATTTAAGTCATTCTACAGTAATCTTCAGGGTTTTGGAGGATAAATAGAGAAATGCGATGAAGAAAAACTACAACTTCTATTATAGTCTAGGGGTCCCAATATGACATAAAGATCCTTGATTAATATGAGGTTCCAAAAATGAATTTGGTTTTTTTCTGAGGTTTAAATCTGAAATTAAATGATGGATCCTATTGGCCCGCTTAGTCATAATTGTAAGCTCATGCTTTTTTTTTGGATCCTCATATTTCTCTGGAACCCCTATCTCAATTTAGCATTATTTTATTTTTCTGGGACTTTTCTATTTAAAGCCTTTCACAAATCGATAACCCGCGCTCTATTGATAATCTAAAAGTTGTTTCTGAAAACGGGAATGAAGTTGATTTTCAATGTTAAATTCGAGCTCTAAATAAACTACCCTATAGAACGGTTTCGCTTATTTTCAAGTTCACAACTGAAACTACAGTAACCCGATAACAGCGATTTGTTTTTATCAGTATAGATACTTGTCAAATAAGAATTACAAGTTTCTATCATAGTCCTAGAGTCCCAAAATGAGATAAGGGTCCTAAATTGAATGACGAGTTCAACTCTGGATCTTTTCTAGAATTCAAATGATGGTCAGCCTAATCGAAACATTTCAAAGGTTTCTGGACCATCAGGACCCTCCTATTAAAATGGAACCGATCTACAGTATACTTGGTGTTGATATAAAGTTCTTGTTTCAACCAGCTGTTTCATGTATGTATTCAAACCGACGTGTACAAGCATGTGCCGTGTATAAAAAGTGTATATCTGGCGACCAGAAACATCGCATCTGTTCACTATATATTTTTGTTAGTTACATATGTACTGCACCAGCAACATTATTTAGAAGCTAGACTATCTCTGTCCTTTCTACCCATCCCTCTCAATTCGCCATACTCTCTAATTTTCTCAAAGTTATGCTCCGCCCACTATTTTGGACCTCAATTTAGTTATCATTAGTTACCACTTTTTTTTTGGTCTATTCTAGAGTTTTTCCTCCCTTCCGCTTTAAGGGTACTGTAGTTTTCAGGAAGTGTGCAGCAAAATATAAACTTTCAAAAATCTCATAATAAATCTAATAAAACATTTTTGTTTATCAATTCGTGATATTGAAATTGTGTTGTTGCAAGCTTTTATTTTTCATTTTCAGCTTTTCAGGCAGCTATGAACTTGGTTTATGTCTTACTGTAAGTTTTCAAAGGGTTTTCTAGAAAAGGTTCCAATTCATCTGTACTTTAAGACTAATGGGGATGGGGTACATGCACGCGAGAGCTGAAGAGCAACAAGAAGTGAAAAAGGAAGATGATGGTTGGCGGTGGTGCAGTGCTTGTATGGATTCATCGTTCTTGAAATACTCAGCTTTGTATCGGAATCCAGACATTGGTCGGATTTTGGTGCCTCCCGGATTTCGAAACTACAGTTGCTCAAAAGGAACACATTTACGGGTTCGGTGTAAAGATGCGTGTATAATTGTCAAGATTGGGAATATCAATGTGAAAGAGGGAGATCATCCACGTGGTGAGTCTATGAAAAATTGTTAACATTTCAAAAATCGGTGAATTTCCGATTTAAAGGTACTCGATTCCTTGAGGGTATTTTAAAAATCTGTCAATTGATGTCTAAAAAAAATTCTAAGAAGTATCTGATGAGAGAATATCACGTAACTCAGTTTTTGAGCTCTCGAAATGAGCATTTTCGATTTTTGATATGACTAGAAATAAGCTCAGAATACGTTGAAAATCTTAAATTTTTGGGTCCCACTACGAAAATAGAAAATTCATGAAACGCCGATTAAAGGTGTCTAAAATCACGAAATGTTATGAAAAATCCGATGCTCATGAGGTGAAAATCAGAAATCTCAGCTTTGGGAGCAATTTTTGCTTTTTGAAGGCTCGAACTCAATTTACGTGATCTTTACGCTGTTTATTCGGCAGAAAACACCTTATAACCGAAAAAAAAACGTTGAGAAACTTCAATTTTCGAGTCCAACCACGAAAACTTCAAAATTCATAGAGCCCTAACAAAAAGGGTGTCTGAAACTACTAAATTTTATGCAAAATTGTATTTTCAATGCCAAGGAAACAGAAATTTGGCTCTGGGAGCATTTTCAGAACCTCAAAGGTTCAACTCAAAGGTTGTGAAGAAAAGGGATCCTTCGAATTAAGGGTTCCCACGAACTCGAATGGTACCCTATGGGTTACTAAAACGATAGGTTTTCATGAAAAATTATTGAAACTTGACAAAATTCCGGAAATCTTGATCTATATGAATTTTTGATGCTATCAAAGTTGAGAATTTATCCTACTGTTCTGAAATCAACTTCTGAAGTCTATAAACTCATTCTGACATAGATAAGTTAACAAAAAAAAATGGTCAATTTTCAATGGAGCATGTTTCATAGATAGAAACTTGGCTTATACACCAAATTTCAGCCAACTAGAGATTTACAAGGTTAGAGAAAATTTTAAAACATCTACTTTAATCAACTAAAAAAAGAGTACTTAATTTTAAATTGTTAAAGCTAGTTCCAAATTTCAGAACACTTCTTCATCGATTGTTCAACCTATATGCTCCGGACTCATGTGGAGCTCACCGGAGATATTGATCCGTCACACATTCGCGATTCTATCAACTTCACTGATACATTCCAACGTAAGCCTTACATCAAATCTACAGTAATCTCTTTCTATCCTATTCTAATTCTACAGAAATCAACAAAACCGTCGAGTACAAATTCGTCATGGACGACGTCGAGGAAGAGGATCTCTGGTCAATCGTCGGTATCAAAGGGGGAAAAGACGGTTTGGAGCCTCAAAAAGGAATGTCCGGTATTCTAAATTCGATCAGCAACGCTATGTTTCTCATCATTTTCGTCTCGGCTGTCTCCATTTTGACATGTTTGACCTACTACTGGCAAGTAATCGTTCAGGTTGGTGTGACCCTTAGTTTTTCAAAGAAATCACATGATATTTTCAGTTCTTTATCAACATCGTAAAGTGCCAAAAGTCATCAGAAGAACCATCAGCAGAGCTTCAACTCGACGAGGTCGCCGAACTCCAATCACGCATTCAGATATGAGTGTGTTCTACTGATTCCATCTACAGTACTAATATGTGTTTTTTCCAGTTATGGTTTTTTTTCTCTTATCATTTTTTATGTTCACATTTTTTCTTAGTCAATGAAATTTTCAACAAAAAAATGGACTCTACCTGCATATTTTCAGCGCTCTTGTCGTCGTTTTTCTTCCTCACGAGCCATAGATCTGGAAAAAGAAAAATTGGCTTACTGTTTTAAAAAGAGCTGGATTTGTTTTAACAGATTTATCGATGCTATTAGGGTTCTAGAGTTATTATAGTTTTAATTATCAGCATGGTTGGATTCTATAAATATACTTTTTGACACGCAAACCCGTAAAAAGGTGAGGCTTTTTGAAACTTGATTTTTCTAGAGGTTCAAGTTTGAAGCGGATTCTGAATCGAATTGAATTTAGGCAAACTACGTCGAAGATTTTATCTGCAAGTTCCCTTGCAATCTACGTTTGAAGACTTTTATAACAAAAATTTGGAACTGAAATAGGTCAGTTCTCGCCCATCTCTTTATGTGCGTATTTTCTCGAATTTTCGGGCCTGATCCAGAGGATTCAAATTCATGCCCAATTCTATCAGACCAAATCCTACAAAAAATAAAATATGCGAGAATTCGAACCTAAATTTTAAGAACAAGCACAACACAAAATAATATTCGGGGTCCAAAACGGAACCCGTAACATACAAGCTAACAAAAAAAAATAATAATTCAAATTTTTCATTGTTCTCTCAAAAGAAAATGTACAAATAGTTTCAGAAAATGCAAGGTAAAATTATCACAGCAAAATTTCGAAGAAGAAAAACAAACAAAAAACGTTTTACCAGTATTTCTCATGTGGGATTTTGGGAGGGTATGGGGATTGATTATTAGGGGATTCAATATGGGAGAAAAATAGATCATCGGTATTTCAGTAGAAAAATTATAATTTACAGACAAACAAAGAAAAAACTAAGAAGAATTGACCCGGGTGATACTACACAAAAAATCCTTCATCTCTTCGGGAAGTTGTTCGGGTGGAGAGAGTTCTGGGCGCCTGCGGCAGAGAATTCAGACGCCCGTTGAGTCCGTCACGGATTAATGAGCATTCTTGGGAGATTAGACCGCAGGCTAATAGGTCCAAATGAGAGGTTTGTGATAGGTCGGCGACTGTGTGAATGTTGTTGGAGACCAGTTGGCCGTAACAATGATTGAGACCGAGTTGTCTGAAAAAGTTAATGGTTTCGAGAGGCTCATTTAGAGAGGATCTTTTGAATTTTAAAACTTTTGAAATCGAAGTTTTCAGAACTTTTGAAAATGTTTTGGAAAATATGAAAGAGAATTAACATTTGAATAATGTTTAAGTCAAAAATACAAATGTAAGTTCACAATTAAAAAATCCAGAATTTTCGAAGTATAAGAAATGTTTGCACAGCCAATTTTTCAAAATTCAGTTTTTCTGTGATTTTTAAAGTCTATTCAATTAACTCTTTTTGAAGTTTAACATTGAAACGTCAAGTTTTAAAATTCTCCGATAATACTCACCTCAAAAACTCATCCAAATTCGGCATCGGCGCAGCTTGACTCGGAGGCGTCGGTATCGATCCATACGTCAAATTCGCTTGACTCGCCGTCCGTCTCGCCAACTCTCCCGAATCCACTCCAATCAACTGCGGTTGCAGAATCAATTTATGGAAGTGCGCGAGGAGTTGTGTGAATGACGGCCGTTCATGCCTCTCCATCCTCCAACACCATTGCGCAACTCGATAAATACCAATAGGACAATCCATTGGGGGTGGAAGTCGATAGCCGATCATTACTTCGCTAATCACCTTCTGATTCGTCCAATCCCAATAAGGCCGTTCACCATAGGAACATGTCTCCCATATGACAACACCGAATGACCAAACATCCGATGCCGGTGTGAATTTTCTATGGGTAATTGCTTCAGGGGCCGTCCATCTTACTGGAATCTTCCCGCCATTTGTGGTATATTCGGCTTCTTCACATCCAGTCAATCCTCGAGACAGTCCAAAATCCGCAATTTTACACCGTAATTCTTCATCAACCAGAACATTTCTTGCGGCAAGATCTCTATGAACATATCCCATATCAGCCAGATATTTCATACCACTCGCAATTCCATACAGCATCTCAACAATCTTCTCCCACGGCAATTTCTCCGCTTTGGCGTCAAGGGTGCGCAAAAGTTGATCAAGCGATCCATTTGACATATATTCAGCGACAATCATCACCGGCTCAGCCAACGTGACAACTCCAATGAGTCGAATCACATTCGGATGCGAGAATTGGCCCATTATCGTGGCTTCGGTCAGGAATTCGGCTTTGGCTTTCGGACTACTTCCAGCTTTCAAGGTCTTGATGGCCACTGTTTCATACGGATCGGTGTTGTTGGTGCGTTTGGTGGCGGCGGCCGATGTTCTCGCCAATCCACCAAGGCAAACATCACCAAATTCACCACCACCAATCACTTGAGTTATAAAAACGTCTTGTGGGTCGATATCAAATGTGAATTCGACGAGCGCCTGAAAAAAAACAAGATTACACGTGGATGTTACACGTCAGCGGGCCCAAAAGTTTATAAAAAATCCTACCTGATATGGATCTTCATACGTCGTCGGGTCCACATATGCCTTATACTTCCCACTAGTCGTCTGAACCCCTCCATAATACGGTGGTGGTTGTGAAATCGGCGATCCGAATGGTATCAACGGTGCGTTGACTGGAAGAAATATGATTTATTTTTTGACATTTTCAAAGAAATGGGCTCTATATATAGATAGCTAAGGGTGAGGATAATAATAATAACTGCCACACCACAAAAACAACACCGAAAGAAAAAAAACCTACTTTTTGTGGCCGATCGGTGATGTGTGTTGACGTTGGCTGGATGTAGCTGATGCTGGTGGCCATGGTGTCGAGATGCGGTGTGATAGTCGGGCGTCATCGAGTCTGAAAATCGTCGTCGTAGGCGAGGAGGACTAACACACCATTCGAATAATACAAACCACAAGAAAAAGCTAATGGGATGAGAAAAAAAGCGTTGCGGAGGGCAAAAGCTCTGGATAAGGCTCCTAGGAACTTAGGGTGGGCTCGCCAAAAATACCGATAGAGGTTTTAAAAGTTTGGAGACTTCGGAGGACTCTGCGATTCAAAAAACCTCCCGGGTAATTCTTCAGTTTTCGAGACTTCATAATGAAAAATAGGGACCTACATATAATTTACAAAATAATATTCGGCCCACAAATCGATAATTTATGGCCTAAATTTTCAAAAAATGAGCCCAGAGGTACCTAAAAAATTGGTCCCCATGTTACTAAGCTCCTATCTACTCAAAAATTCTAGCTTTTATCAACTAACCTTGTTTATAAGTATCCAAAACATCTAAATCGCTCATCTGTTTTCGATTCTTCGTTCGTCGTTGCATCACAATCATACAAAGTGCAATAGCGATGACAACGAGTATTCCAGCAATCACCATCAGTAGCGCACTTCCAGCATTGTTCACAAAATCCGAATCGCCCGCCGCATCGCCACTTCTTCCGCTCACCAATCCCCGTCCATTTTGATAGCTTATCGATTCACTCCATCGTAGATCATCTTTGACGCGAACACGGAACGTGTAAACCACATCGTCGCGCAAACCGCTGAACGTAGTGTACGTCGTGTTCAGCGATCGTGTCTCGAAAGCCCGTTGTCGCTTCAAAATCGCCGGTCGAACTTCAATTTCAAACTCTTGGAATGTGCTATCCGACACGGACCACGAGATGGTGATGGCGTCCGCCTGCGCGGCATCAATTCGAAGATGCGCAACCGGTGCCACATCATCTTCTTCACTCTTCGTTCGAATATCGATGACCGAATTCTTGCCATCTGGATCTGCTGATTTTGCGCTGACCCGATTCTTGGCGAAAACAAGGAATGTGTAATCTTGAGCTGGGCGTAAACCGTTAACTTGGATATATCTTGTGGAGAGTTTCGAGTCGCCCGGCGGTGTCATTTGAACCTGCGCACAATCGCCACGGCATTTCACCTCATACCAAACTTCAGCGCGTCCGCCAAGACTAGTCGGTTCGTTCCAAGAAAGACGGACAGATGTCGCAGATATTGCCGATGCGAGCAGTTTGACTGGCTTTGATGGAGGTTCTGAAAATTGGAATTATTTAGAAGAATTTCAGTCTGAAATTTTTCAGTTTATTCATAGGGAATTTTCAAAGGGCAGGATACATCAGAGAAATGTTACGTTTTCAGTAGTAGCTTCTGACAATCTATTGGATTCTTGATTTTTTTCAAAAAGGTTTATGTGATGATCATTAACTTCCACGCTGATTTGAAAACATTCCGAGAAATTTAGAAATTTCAAGCTATACATATTCTAACGATTTTCAAGAAAATACCCTAGAGAAATTGGGTGGGCTCATCGAGTTTCTGAGCGGCTCCAGAAGTTTGCAAGTTTTTTTTTGAGATTTAGAAGCCACTCGATATTTTCAGAAATATTCTCAAATTTTGTAGAACTTTTGAAAATCTTCTGGTTTTTATAGATTTTTTAAAAACTAACGTGTACAATCCTCTGACATCGGCTCATCGTCCGCGCGGAAATATCCATTCCTACACCGACACGAATCCGCTCCTTCGGCTGACATCGAATTCTGTGGGCATGCTTGACATTGCTCTTCTTCCGATCGAGCTGCGCGGTATGTATTTGGAGCACAACCTGAAAAAATCAAAAGTTAGAAACTAGTAGTCCCTCAAATCAATACGCCTCTCAGAAAATCACGCAATCTCTGATAAGAACCCCTTTCTCTTTTGATAATATACCGCTCAAAACTTTGCGCAACATGTTATTTATGATGATGATGAGACAAATCGCGATAATATCATCGTAGTGCCCCTAAATAACTACAGTACTCCCACTATCTCCCTTGACCTCACGAAATTTCGAAACTTTTTGTTCTGTGCTGAACTAAGCAAATACAACCAACTCCTCTTCCGTGTCATAAAATTCAAATTAGCACCTGTGCCTCCCTTTTGTGTGTTGGGTGGATGTGTTGTTTATGGGTGGCGGTAGTGGTGACACCTGGTCTCGACGCTCCCTTCTCTTCCTCTTGACTCCTTTTGTCTGTGTTTGTTCTTTTGAAATCATTTTTTTATGACAAGTGCTATTATTATTATTATGATCGGGATGGCTTTGAAATTCAGGTCAGGATCGCGGCTGGAGCGGAAAGAGACATATAAAGGCTAATGGATATAATAAAAAACCGTAGAAGTTTGAAATTTGGAGCAAAAATCGGTGGAAATATGTAAACTGTTGAAAATCCTTCAGAAAATATTTAAGATTGTCAGAATTCTTGTTAAGTGCTCATATGAGGCTCAGAATGTTCCAGGAAGCTCCAAAAATGGTCAAAAATTTCTAGAAACCTTCTGAAGACATTAGAATCTACTGGATGTCTCCATGAGTTTTCCGATGGTGCTACAAACTGTCCTGGAACTTCAAGATGTTTCGAAACCCCATCCAGAACATTTCAAAATTACAATTTCACAAAACGGAGCTTCAAAGGCCTTCAGATGACACCGATAAAACTTCGAGAACTATTAAAAACACCATAAAAAGAATCCAGAATATATCCGGTTTTTCTCAACCTTCTGAATCCTTCCAACAATTCCAGAAAACTGCCGAAACATCTAAAAACTTCAAAATCTCCTAAAAATATACTAGTGTCTCTCAAATTTCCCATGATTCTCAAAACTCTTAGCAATATTAATCCACGTGGTTCACTTCTCCGGCAACCATCTGTTCTTTGGGCTCATTTTGACAAACTCCCTTGATTGATTACATACCCTCTGTGCCTTCCCCCTTCTCCCCGCAAAAAGTCCTCTCCAAGTAATTAATCTAACATAGCCTAAATTGATGAAAAGTTCAGATAATTAAGGCGGCAGTCAGGTTAAAAGATACCCATCTTTTTCTTCTACTACTACTATTGTCTCCTCCTGTCAGAAATGGTTAGCGGAAAAGAAGCCTTTTGTTTATCAACATGACCTTCTCATGGCTATGAGGATGAGATGAACACCCAAAAAATATTGGCTCACCTGGCCCTGCGCGCACCCATTTTTCATGCTTTGGCGGTTTTTAGAGGATGAGTGGGTGTACAGATGGGTGTTGTGCGCAAATATTTGGTGTCAACAAGTTCAGGGTCTTTTTTTAAAAGAGAAGGAGGAATTGAAATTCAAGAACATCTGTCATGAATGGGAAGAATAGTAATATTTCACCAAAATTGATGATTTCTGGTTTTTTCGAGAATTTGAAAAGAAGAAAGAGCCGGAGTTTTTAGTCTTTAAAAAAATTCTGACTTTTCAAGATAATTTCAAGAATATTTAGAGAAGCTTGATTTCAAAATTGTACTGTTCGTTGGGACCGAAAGGGACAATTTTGGGCACTAGTTTGTCAATTCTGGTTTAATTCAGAGAAGTTTAGAATATTTACAAGCTCTAAAATCTGAATTTTTCAGTTTTGGTGGATGGTAGGAAACTTTATGAGCCCCCTAGAGCCTCTCCTTTAAACTTTCCCGGCTCACCGAGTCCAATTATCTCGTTCTACTTTCCCGGCTGCCTAATTTTATAATTAAAAGGTTCCACCACCCGCCCGCGCGGTCACGATTACCCAATCCCCCACCTTTCTTTTCACACCATATTGGTGTCGGCATATGCTCTTAGCTTCACAAAAAGGAATAGAGAGAGGTCATGCATTCTTCTAATTATGAAAATAGAGGTTTTATGTTGATTTTTATTATTATATGTATTTATGTGAATGGGGTTATTGTTTTGGAACCCCCGCGCGATATGCCAGGTGGCATGATAATGGGATCACTAAAATGGGATGACATCTGTTTGTTTCGAATATATCGAAGCCCTTCCCGAGAAAAATTCGAAAAACCCAAACCCCAATTTAGAATGCATATTTATTTTTTTCGCGCAGACCGGACAGCGGGTTGATTTATGTGAGTACTCGCTGAAAATGTGCCTCATGGGAAGAGGGGAGCACCAATAGCAATAAATATGTCTTGTCCCGATGAAAAACTCACTTTCACATTTCACTTGTCCATCGTTTTTGGAAGAGGTTGATGGCGAGAATCCGGCGTCGCATTCACATTCTCCAGAAGTTTTCATCGCGCGACCAGATGCCATGCATAATGCTTTCAGGTTGACTGAAAAATGAACTTTATTGATGAGGAGTAATAATTTTAAGGGGGTACTGTAGATTTGTAGAAGCCTGGTCTTATACAAATCTTGATCATCTAAAATTCGTCCAACACAAGATTTCCGGGTTCTGACATCGAGAATTTGAATTATTCAAGTTATACATTTGAATAAAACGTGGTCGTGAGTTACATATTGAACAAATCTTGATTTTTTGTGGAATTTTGCTGGATTTTCAGATCATTAAATTTTTTCAGGTCTCTTTTATCGATATTTGAAGAGTGGGCGTTTCAGGTACCCTTTTTCAATACATAACTCCTCAAAATTTATCCAACTTACCACCCTGAATCTTTTTCGACGCATTTGCAATACACTCCCCCTCCATCTCGATAATATCCGACTCTTTGGGACCGGTGACATGTGGCCGAAAATGGACGAGCGAATCGGTGAACTCGTCGCAAACTCGATAGTAGACCTGCAAAAACATAATTTTTGACATTTACACCGGAAACCATATGCGCAACGGGGAGCGGGCGGCAAAACTTCAAAGCCTAATTTTATTGGCCTGACATATGGGAACCCCTGGGTTTGATGATGATGATTCCCCCTCTTAAACGTTCCCAGATTCCCGACCTCGAGTGAAATCGAAAAAGCAATTAAATTGCAACAAGAAAATGTGTGTATGTGTACCGTTCTTTTCGATGTGACATTTTTTGCATACATTTATTCATGATTTTGGAGGTCAGAACACGCTATGTAACTTTTTCATGGGAAAATATGTTCAAAAATCCAATCCCCCTTGTTTCAAGTTCCCAACAAAATCTAGATAAGGCTCCTCTCTCCCTCGGGGTGACATTAAAAGTACTCCGCTCGTCATAAAATTGTTGTTTTTGCCTACACCTTTTCGTTACTCGCGAAAAACGCATAAAAATTTGTCACATATCCCACACACATATGGGTTATGAGGCTATTTGGGTGAGGATATTATGACACCTGGTGGGCAGCGAAGAAGGGCGGCGGGCTTTGAACTTTTTGCCGATCCAGAAAGGGTTTTTTTCGAGGAGGGAAGTGCAATGACCTTGGCTAAAAGGGTGGTAATAGGAATAATTAGAGGCTGCTGAAATTTGAGACTATGATAGGTTGAGTGGTAAAAGAGGGGTCCTTTGAATTGTTGTGTAGTACTGTACATTTACTCTCATTTTTCTAGCCACGTGTCCCTGACCAATTTGTTATAGTTGTACCAAGGTGACAGGATAAACAACAGGTGCCCAGGAAGAAGAAGATGCATAACTTGTCAATCAAATATTGGGTAATGTTATTGTTAGGAGGAGGAGGAAGGAGGTAAACTAATATATACCTATATTTCTGGCAGAAACCGGATGAACGGTGTACAACGGATTGCGCAACTTCTCGTCACAGTGTGTCAGAATGTAATGTTATTGGGAAGGGAGAGAGTGACAATACACCTTCTGGAGACATATTGGGTTTCAAGGTCAACCAAGGGTAACTTGATAGGACTTCTGGAGCAAAAAATAATTAGATTTTGGATATAAAACTTAGGGGTTAAATTTTAAGGCGAGGTTTTTTTCATTTCAGGGTTTAGCGTTGTATTTAAAGCTTGAAAAATTAAATTCAGGCTTGTCAGAGTAAAATTGAAGGTTTTCTTATCATCCGGTTGACTTCTGGCCTAATAGATTTGAACTATCACTTTTCAGAGCTCTTGTTTCTCAATTTCAAAGCATTCAAATCTTAAATCCAGGCCCAATTTAAAATTCCAAAAATCACAAAATCCCTCACTCATCCATCGTTCAATTCTCAAAACAAAAAACTGGACACTTTTCTCGCGCTCGCCCCCCTTCTTCCTATGATCCACTTGAAATACACGACAACTTGAAGAAAAAAGTGGACGTTATTAATATTTTTTCTCATTTTGTTTTGTTTTGAGTAGCATATTGAGAAAAAGGAACAAAAACTTTACTACACTAACATGTCCATGAGTACTTGAAAAAGGTGTATACTGAAGACAGGTGTCTATCAAACGAGTCCAGTGTTAGTAAACCCGGATAATTCAGTGAAGCCCCCCTTCCCTATGAATTTCTGATCAATTTAAAAAGGCGTTCAGACCCTCCCCCTCAATATGGTTCCACCTGACTACATTGAATAGTGTCTAAAAAGACGAAGAAGACCCTCTTCAACATATAGTGCTCAAGTGCAATTGTTTGCCGAGTGAATGGAGAATCGAATGGACATTGAGAAGTGTGAAAAAAAAATCTATCTATCCATTTATCCGTAAATGGATCAAGTGTGTTCGAAAAAAAACCACTATGATGTGGAGAGGAAAACTAGACAAAATTACGGTACATCAAACGTTTCGTGATTTTAAACAACAAAGTGGCGTAGATTCAGATTTTTTGGGAAGCCACGTGGATTCGAAACGTGCAATTTTCCCTCTAAAGTCATTCAAAATCCCGCGCGGCTCCTAACCCATACTCCCAAACATCATAATGGACCATTCTGTCGTCCCCCTAATTA
Source organism: Caenorhabditis sp. 38 MB-2015 (assembly GCA_900536415.3). Taxonomy (NCBI): domain Eukaryota; kingdom Metazoa; phylum Nematoda; class Chromadorea; order Rhabditida; family Rhabditidae; genus Caenorhabditis; species Caenorhabditis quiockensis. The sequence continues at coordinate 269,309 of LR548686.1, read as the reverse complement.
CCAAAACCAACTAATTACCAAATCTACAAGGTTACCGTACTAGTAGTAGTAGTAGTAGTACAATAACAACCATACTAATAATCGTATGTATAATCCTATAATAACATTTGCGAGTGTGCGAGCGCGCGTTGTCGTAAATTATATATTATAGGATGATTTCTGTTTCGACAGTAGCGCCACGGGACCTTCGAAACTAACCTTGATGTTTAGAAGTGACAAACATATTCCTTGTTCTTCGAAAGCGAATCGGACATTCTTGGTTTTTGGGTCTAAAGCGATGGCTAATGTTTCAGTTGTCATATTGAGATTACTTCTAGCGAGACGGCCAATGTTTTGCCTAAAAATGTGGTGTATAAATATTTGAAATTTTCAAAGCTCACTTACCAATTCATCTTCTCCGCATTAAAAGTGTCCCGACTTATCGGAACATCATCGTTCTTTTTCGTGTACTCTTTCATATAAACCGAAAATGTCTCTTTACACGATTTTGGATTCGTGTACACGTCACAGTCACGTGTATTGAAGAGGAGTTCGAGATATATTCGACGAGCCGATTTGATCGGAATGTGATGGGTGAAGAGCCAATTGCTTGGATTTATCATGTCGTAGTTGCACGTGACGAATGCGCGTTGGTTGACGTGTTTGTCGTCGGGTCCCGCAATGGGATTCCGCCACGTTTCTTCCATCCACTGAAAAATAGTGGTTTTAAATTTGTTCCTCGATGACATCAAAATTAAAAAAAAAAGTTTTCTGTGATTTTCAGATAAATTTTTGATAACAGATTTTTCAGGATAATAATTATCTAGTAACTGGTTTAACTGTTATGGTTTTTAAAGTTAATATTAGCCACGTGGATTCAGGACCCGAAAATCATACTTTTTCTGATTCTGAATTCAAAATTTGACTCCGCCATATATTTTCAGAGCTTAAAATCATCGTTCTGATTATTTCAATCCACCTATTTCAACCACCACCAGCCGAAAACCAGAATTTCAGTGAAACCCTCCTCTGTTATAACACAACATAACGCATAACATAATTCAGCGATGCATACAAACAGAAGACATTGGCTTCTTCTTTTTTTTTTCTTCGTATGCTTCTTTCCGTACGAACACTATAATAATAATAATCATCATCATTGCATTTCATTTCACTCCCTCAAGCAAACTCGTTTCTCTCTGACAACAAATATCCGAAATCCATAAAGCCAGCAAAAAAAAAAAGTATTTCGCGCACTTCCAAGTATCCCTGAAGGATTAGGATCAACTATTCAGTACGGTAGTTGGTTGGACCCTATTGTTCTAAAATGACATGTATATGTGCTAAGTGGGTGTCAAATGTGTGTGTCTATGGCAAGTAAATAATAAGAATAGATAGAGAGCAACAAAATCTACATAACAAAAAAATGTGCCAAAGACAAATATTTGATCGTATCTCGGCCCAGAAAGACAATGTTGCCTTATTATTTTGACAAGATGAATTGGCTGAGAAAAGACACTGTTCCTGGAAAAATGTGCCCCAGAAGAGGAAGAAGTAGTTGACTAATTTTAAAATTCCAAACACGAGTTATCTACCACTCTCTAATATATGTATAATTCGATTCCCCCACCCGGTCGTCGTCTTAAAGGAGGTGGTGTGGTCATTTAATTTGACCACACATACACAAAATAATCCCATTAGACGAGCTGAGCGAGCCGCTTGTGAGTGAGAAGAAGACGAAGAACAACTTCAATTATGCTCCCTTTGCATCTACACCTCCACTTGACATATGTGTGAGATGTGAAAAAAACAAGGTTGGTGCTCGCAAAAGCCATGGGCTCAATTTCAAAAAATAACTGACAGATGCTCGCGGTCAAGAGCATTACGTAATATGGATTCTCAAGGAGTTAGATACTATTTAGTGAGGAGATCAAAATCTACAGTACTTCTATTCGCGCATTTTCGGGCTTTAACCTCTCTCGGATTAACCTCACAAGTACCCCACTAACAAACATGCCAAATCCAATCGGTCAACATTACCAATGCATGTGAATTTCCGAAATTCTAACTCAACAACCGCAAAAGCTTAGAACACCTGTTAGATGGGTAATTATGGGTGAATAGAGGGGGGTCCAATGTTGTTTTTCAAAGGAAGGCTGATTTTTACACATGACCGGAGAGGGCGAAGAATTACATATTATTATTTGTTTAATGGATTTTTGGGTGGAAGGAGGGAGAGAGGAAGATGTAGTTATCAAGGTCGCCAAAATTGACACCTTTGCTGGTCTCTTTATTGTTTGTTGATGTTCCTTTGAGTACTTAGGCTACTGTACTTTATGACTAGGATTCAAATTTCGATTTCAAAAACCCCTTAAAAATTCAAATTTCCGGCCTCCCTTTTAAAATAAAGCGAGCTCTTCCATATGTGTGTAGTACAGCAACAACATAGTATACAAAAAATTGAATGAAAAGGAAAAAAGAATTGACCCATGGGAATTTGGCCCCCTCTCCACAATGACTAACACGAAAAAATACACACACATACACACACACTCTATGTATGCCAAAACTTTTTTTTCTTTTTTGATGAGGCCGAGGAGCGAGCGCGCGACTCTGAAGAAGAAGAAGAAGAAGCTTGATGACTTGTTTGTGTGTGTTGTGTGTATATGTACATTTAGAGACATATGTATTTCCACTTTTTTTTTCGGCTGATGGTGGTGCCCGGAAAAATATACGCACTCTTTCCGGGGTTAATCGAGTTTCAAAACACTTTGGGAGATTGAACCCTGGCTCGCGGAGACCAAGAAAAAATGACTTACCACATCTTCTCGATCGTGCCTCAGTGAAACCTGGTCGAAATGCAACTCGTTGGTGGTTTTTGACATATCGAAGAGGACTTCTGAAAAAAATTAGATTAATTTTTGGAATATTCACATAGGATTTGTCAGGAAGAACTACACAGTGTTTGGAGTATTTAAAGGGACATGGGTTCACCACAGTGAAGCCTAACCCAGATTTCGGTGCAGGTAAAAAAGAAAAATTTCGAATCTGGCCGATATCACTTGTCCAACGGGACTACACAAATCTTGCGCACATTTTAAGTAAAATGGGCGGTCTATTCTAGAGTTCTGACTGGAATTTAAAATTTTTTAGCTAGAGAGTTCAAAAAAAATTCTAGAATCTACGTTTCAATGAACTGTAAATGTGATTGTTTAACTATAGAATTACAGCCAATGTTTCTTTTTCGAGAGAACTACACATTTTCGAGAGGTATTGTATTACTGTATCCTCTCTGTTTCAAGGTACTGTAGGTTTTCTGAATATTATAGAAAACTCTATTTGGCTTAAACTTTAGGATTACTGTCAATTTCACTTGTCTGAGAGAATTACGTAACACGAATGCGAAAACTAAAACCCATTTCCCATTCTATTCGTCCACTTCTTTGAATTTTCGTCCATTTTTTAGCGCTCAAGTGTGTGCACTAATCCCCTCTTCTGGCTCCAAAAACTTGTCTTCTTCTGCTTCTGCTTCTTCTTTCTCCCATCTCATTCTAATGAATAATTGAGTGCGTGTATAGGGTGCGCAAAGTTATTCTATTTTTTGGCACCCCCCGCGCGTACCACCCGTCTAACACTGAAAAAATCGGTCCCAAGGGATACTAATAGGCGAAATTTGTTTATACAAGACCTGCCAAAAGCGCAGACTCTTTTTTGATGAGTAAAGGGAGGAAGAAGAAGAAGAAGAAGAGAGGTGTCATATTACTTTGGGAGGAGGACGGGAAGGAAGACCTGGCTGCCAAAAGGTGTTCGTGTTGATTGACGGAAGGTGTGTATATTTGTATGTGTAAAGTGACTCTTTGTTTTTCACATATTCAAAAGCCGGCCAACTTCAAAACTTTTATGATAAAATCTGCATGCATGTGTCCTCGAAAAACTATCTAGCAATTAGATCTTTTTTTTTGTGTTTCCACCTCATCACAAGAATATGCAAAGAAAATGAGGCTGAATGAGGGAAAACGAACGAAGAAAACATATATTACTATAAAGTCTTTGTTCCCATTTCCGGAGGGGATTTTTTTTGGAACGAAAGTGGTTAGACAAAAAAAATCAAACTTGCTCCATTAAGAATGAGGGAACTTATCAGTAGGCCGGATTTAGACTGTCTCAAGAATTCGAACTTTGAGCGAAATTTGATTGACTGGTATATTTAAAAACTAGTTTCTGGCTTCATAATTAATCGGCTGTGGTCCAGCTTTTCAAGAAAAAAGTCTAGAAATATCTAACCACTTTGAGTCAATTCTAACATGATTTAAACGAATTTTTTGAAACTTATTTTCCCCGAAATTTTTCAAAACGAGAAAAATTAAACTTTTCTTCTCAAAAAATGTGTCAAAATGTTTCCCTCCTCATTTTGACACCCGGTGACGACGACGACGATAATCAACCTTTCCCTCCCGATCCAATCCATCTTCCCCCAATCCAAAGCGAACACAAATTCATCTTCACTTCTTCTTAACAACTGCTCTTTTTACACCTCCCCCCCTCTTCTTCCTCTATTTTCTCAAATTTCAACTGGACGATTAATAAAATTTGGGAAACGAGGGGGTCAACGACACCATGGCGCCACATTTTAATAGGGTGTATATGTATATAATGAAGTCAATCAGAAATGGACGCATATTTTTGGTGGTAGGAGAAGAACTGGTTAGGGAATTGTTTGGTAGTTACTTGCAGGCAATTAACACAAACGTTTCAAACTGTTATTGTCCTTATTTTAGCCCCTTGCCAAAAAAAGATGTGGTAAATCTCCTATTCTCATACACAAAAAGTCGCGCATGCGATCGTCCGTCCGAGAAGACAATGCAAATATTCGAACATGGACCAATGCACACCGTACTAATAAAAATACACACCATGTTTCTTATTCTATTGTATTATTTATTGTTTTGTGGCTGGGTGGCACAAATACACAAGAGAATGCGCATGGTGGATATATGAGCTCCATGTTTCACGATTTTTTGAGAGCTAGAAGGGTTGGATTTCATCCTAGACAAAAAAATAGTAAAAAATATGAAGAGATATGGAATTTCTTTGGGTTTTTTGTTCGTGGCTGGTAGAAATTTTTCGAACTCTAAAAAAGTAACTTTCCGAGCTCAAGAACCAAGTTTTTTTGGAACTCAAAACTAGCAATCCAGACAGATTTTCCACAAAAAAAGGCGCAAAATTTTAAGAGCTCGTAGTTCTCTTGGATATCAGCTGTTAATTTTTTTGGCCATAAAGTGAGAAATTTAGAAAACTCAAACTCGAAATATTTCTAATTATCTCGAAATTTTTTATGATGGTGGAATTTCAGCACAAAAAGACGTAAAATTTAAAATGTTCAAACTTTGAACAATGTTACCGAATTTTGTAGTTCTCTCGGACAATTTTCAGTTCACAGTTTTCAGTCAGTTAGCATGAAAAATTCAGTGTCGATCAAAAAGTTTGTGTAGTTCTCTCGAAGCCCATGAACCCTCCCAATTTAAAAATTCAGAAAAAGCTCACCTTGATACCCATGCACAGCATGAAATAGAAAAATGATCGGTATTAAACCTCTCATTTTTGAATATTCGAAAAACCCGCGCAAAATGTGAAGTAGAAAAATGTCGTAATAATAAAAAATTGATAGTAGTAGTAGATGTTGAAATATTCGTCGATCAGGTGCGCGAATTCATGTGTGAAATCTGAAAATACAAAATGTTAAAAAACATACAACTCTCATCATCTTCATCAAAAACCAAAACCAGAGAAAAGGCAAACGCGAGATGCGAAGAAAAAAGTGGGCGGGGTCAATTGTGTGGCCGATCCTGCCGGACTCCGCCCACTTTTTCATGCGAAACGGTGATGGTGGAATAGAAAAGAGACAAAACAAAAAGAAAGGCGTAATCCTTTTAGTGATTGATTTGATTAATAATTATTATAAAAATAATAGAAAACATTTTTATGTAAATGGAAGGTGCGCGGGGGGTGATAAAATGATAGTGGTAGAAGGAGAGGTGAAAGGCGAGCGAGGTTAAATTAATTTATTTTAATGTCAATGAGGGCTTTTAATGGTTTTATCGGCGAGAAGAAGAAGAATAAAAAGTGTGACACTATGATTTACTGTACTTATAATGGTTGGTCCAAGAGAACTACACAGGAGATTATTTTGCGCTCTTCGAGGAATCAAGATTTGCCTCACGGTTTCAAAGACTTCGAAACTTTTACGAGAAGTAATAAACAAAATAGTTATGAGAAGAACAAGAGGATAAGCGAGATTAGTTCCGAACAACAACAACAATAGCCTCGCTGGTCAGATCACAAAAATCAGAAATTTCAATAATTCTCGGCCACAGATTTAGGTTTACAGGATTTATTTTAGACCTAAAATTCGTTAACCGGAACCATTCAGAGGTACGAATTTTTGGAAGCCTATCTTACAACTTTCAGACATCATCTAGATTCCAGAATTTTTTTCAACTTCTGGAAAGCTGTTCATAACTTCAAGTTTTTTCAATATAAAGAAGTTTCAGTATTTTTAAAAATATTTTTGACTTTCTCATAACAGAAGATATTTAGCTATTTCAGAAGGAACCTATGAATTTCTAGAGCCATTGGAGACTCCAAAAACCAACGATGGGCTCCAAATTTTTCTGAAAATTCTTTAGAACATCCTAGAATCATCTTTGACCATCACATTCTCGTCTAGAATGTTTAAAAAATTCCCAAACTGAAAAATTTCACGCTCCACCAATCAAGTACATTAAAAATCGTCTATACATATATTTTATGAGTGAGGTCAGGGGACAAAAATGAAAAAAAGTGAGTCATAAAATGTACATACATGAGGGCTCCTCACCAAAAAAAACCAAAACATTATTAGGAGGGGAAATGCACTTTTCACCACAAAAAAATGTCAATTGTATGTCTTCTATTGTTAGTATAGTTATTAAATGCTGACTTACTTGTTCGACATTTAATTGGGTCTCGAAGAGTTAGTCACTTGTCAGCGATGGAAAGGTCGTACTAGTGTTTATACTACAGTATTACACGAAAATGTCGATGTTGAAATATCGAAAAAAAATCAAATAAAAATTTTTTTCAAGTATTTTTCAGTTTGTAAAAAAATAAGAATCAGAATTTCAAAAATATTTTTTTACTCAATCTCCAGGTACTAAAATCCAGATTATCTGAGCTACAGTATCGTCAGAGTACTAACTGATTTTTTAGAGGGAACTGTTGAATTTTCTGAGTGCACACGCGGATTTCAAAAACTACGATAACTTAATTGCAGAGAATTCCAGTCAGCAACGAAATTTCAACATACGGTAACTGATACAAGTTCTGACAAGATGAAATCCAGGAAGATATCCTTTCCATGAAGTTCCTGTAGTTTCAGATTTTTTATTTGAAAAAGTTCAGAAACATCTTCGCTAGGGTAATTGAAACCGTGGAAAACGATTTTGAAATAAAAAATCAGATAACAATTTACCGGTTGGTGCTTTAGAAATTTCTCAAAACTAAATTAACCTTATTTCTGTCCTAGAAACTCAGGTTTCTAAAGTACAGTAACCAACCAAAGAATCATTTGTCCGTTATCGAGACGACCCAAATTCGATAATCAGAAAATTCAAAACTGCTTATTTACAAATCGTAAATAACCCCAATTACATAATGATCTCAAAGGGCGGCTCGATTATTTGTTTGCTGAAAAGATAGGAGAACAAAAAAGTGGCCCATAATAAAATACATATTTTTGTTCTGTCTCCTTTGTCATGTACGAGCCGCCAGATAATGAGCCACATACGCTTGCCTGCAAAAAAAGGGCGCAAATTCAATTCAATCAGTGTTCAACAGTTTTTTTTTTGCGTGTTTCAAAAAAAATGAAATCGGGTTTTTTAATTCGACGAAACTTAAGCTGCGCGGTTGTTTTTCTTCTTCGGATTCCTTTTCTCTTCTTCGCGCGTTTTCAAGTTTGCTGAGTCGTTTATTAATTCGTATTTCGTGCTCTGCGCGGGCCGCATTTTTCGACGCAAACAGTAAGATGAGGAGCGAGCAAGAAGACAGTTCCGTTTTATCAAAATGAGGAAATTCAATGACGAACTAGGTTACCTGAAGCTGTACGGGTTTCTTAGGTCAGAAATCCTAATTTAGGTCTATTATAGGTTGATTTTTGTCAAAAAAAAAATACAACAGATGATAAAAATGGAAAAATAATCCAATTAGAAGGTGTGAACCCGTTTCGTCACACCTATCGGATTAAGAATGGTCAATTTAATGGAGATAAAAATTATTTGAAAAAATCTCTGTTGAAATGTTGATTTTTGGATTATTGACATCCTTGGTGATCTAGAAGGGCCTAGGCTCTGAAAAATAGACCCGTTCGAATCTTTTGATGAGCCTCGGCTATATATACTACTCAAGTTCAACTCCAAACAAGTCACTGTAATTTTTTGATCGAAATGTTCAGTTTTTTTTAAACAAGAAAACAGGAAATTTTCACACTATTTTACATAGTGTACTTTGAAGATGAGAAGTCTGAAGTACTCAGATGTGAAGTTTTTACTATCAAACATCTGTAAAAGATTTTTGTTAACCTGAGAAAAAAAAATGGTTAATTAACTTTGTTATTCTTTTCAGGGTAACTAAAATATTTTTGAAACGTAAACTCCCCACGAAATTCAAAGTTTCACTTCTGGCGCAGTGTCGGATCCGAATTCAGCGGACAAACTGTGAAAACTGAATCCTATATGTGAAAATGTATATATTCCAGAGTGGATTTTATCAAAAACTTTGTATCCAGATCTCTGTACATATTTACAACCCTATCTTAAATCCTCCAATCACACTAACCGGACATATTTATACCCTCATAAGTATACATAGATGGTATATGAAAGATTTTTATCTAGATAATATATGTCTACCCAAAACCTAGGTGTTATGTAATAAAGTTTGCGGTTTTTATGGTTCTACAAGGATAGGGCCAAAGGAAGAGGAAAAAAACGATGGACAAGTCAAAATAGCCATTGAAGAGAAAACCTCATTGTCATAAAAATTTATGGGCTTTTACTTCTTCAACGGTTTTTTTTTCGTTTTGAAACTTTTAGAGAAAGTGAAAGGGGTTTCTAAAATATTTTATATAGCTCGAAATTGGCTCCAATTGATTCTAAAAACCAAATTTACACACATCCACACACAAAAGAAAGAAAGAACAAAAAGGATCCCGAAACCGTGTCAGAGGAGTCATTTGTCAAAACTAATAAACCTTGATAATCGAAAAAAGTGGGAGATGAACACAACAAATTTATTAGTCTCATAAATTGGACCCGCGCCGTGAGTGAAAAAAAGAAGAAGATATACAAAATAATAATACATTATTAGATTAGAAGATATATTAGAAGATGGACACAATCACTTGCGGTAAACAAGAGTAGTACTACATATTTATTGCCCTTATCAAATTTTGGTGGGAAATTTTGTTTTCAGTGGTAATGCAATCAGGTTAAAATGCTAGTAATCAAAGTTCTCACTAATTTACTAAAATTTTTAAACGTAGACTGTTCAGGCGTTCAAAATTTCAATATTCGTGAACTTTTGGCAAGGGATGACCTCTTAAAAAAATGTTCAGGCTATGAGAAAATTATTAGAAAATGGCTTTTTCAGCTGGAAAAATAGAAATAGTTTCGTTAAACAACGGTACTACAAGTATTAAAATGTACCACGCGTCAAAAAAAATTATGTATATTCTGAAACGTAGACTATTCTGGAATAGAATTTGAAAATCTCCATTTCCGTAAAGCACTTCTAACAAAAAAAAACTCCACAAATGTGTCAACTTCACACATTGTCCGTCATGATTTTGACACCTTCTCATTCAAAAACTCTTCAACACTAAAAAAAAAGAGAACAATGTCTAACAATGTGTTAACATAAGGTATATGAATAGAGTACACCAAAGTCTCGCCCACTTAAAATCGTCACGCTCGTCGACTCGATCGATGACACCATGACCACCAACTAATTGCTCTTTTTTTCGCGCATCAATTTTGTGCGTCGCGCGGCATTTTTTTGATGTTAGCTATTTGCACAATTATCATAATATTTGTGGGGGACCAGAAAAAGAATAATTGTTTTTCTTAGAAATAAAAAGTAGCCGGTCTAATTATCTGCATGGGTGCTAAGCGGGTTCAGGGATCTACAGGAGATCCGGACTTGTCCAAGAGAACTACAGCAACAATTTAAAGGTTACACAATCCGAAGTTTCGCTTCGATAGAAGCTTGGTGAAATTTGGGTGGAATTCATGACCTTCTAGACGAACTTTGACGTGAATTGGTGCTATTTCAAAAACAATTGGTAATATCAATGAGTTTTGGAGGAGCTCTGGATTCCAGAGCATGGAATAACGTGAAGATCAATTTGTTGCTCCGAATGTTAATTTAAACTTTCTGAAAGTTTGGTCCCCTCCTGGAGTATTGAAAATCTTTGGAGGAAACTTGATAGTACCGACCTCAGCACCCGGTGTACCCTAGAATCACCCAACTTCACACCAGTTTAACACCTAATCTTTAACACCACCTAATAACCAGGAGCTTCTTCTGGTGTTACTATTTAGTTCATCTTAAAATTTTTTAGTTTTTCGAGGAAATCACAGTGAAACATCGATTTTCAGCTAATGTTTTACACCAATTTTCACCAAATATCACTGAAATTTTTCTGAAAAAAAGCAGAGATCTCTATTTCTCCTATATCCAACAGAAATCCTGACAAAAAAGATTCGAAAAAGGCGAAAAAAAACCTCTCACCTTCTCAGATCATATAACTAACAATTACGTAATGACCAAATTCGCGCACCAGATTCTTCCATATTTTTATGGCACACGGCCAGAAACCGGAACATCTTCCTAATCCCCCTCCTTTCACTAGAATAAATCAGGCCTAGTTGATTTGGGGGGTTATTATGCGATTATCCAGAGGTCACTCAAATGTTGTGTTGTTTTTTTTTTAAATGAAACACAATTCAGGTGTCAATTTACACGCACTCTATTGTTTTGACCAAAACCACCGAAAAATTGTTGTTATTTTTTTTTTCCGATGTAATAAAAACATTTTTCGAAACCTATAATTTCTAGAAACTTCGAAATTCACTTCTGGCGCTGAAATCAAACAGTAATTACCACTTGAATATGGGCGTAAAAAGTAAAAAAAAAAAGGAAATTGGAACAGGAGGACTCTCACATGTGTTAGAGTGGTAATAAATATGTTTAGAAGTGGTAGTAATAACAACAATAATAACAGAAAAAAGAAATAAAGAAGAACAGGAAACGAAAGGACAGCAGCAGCTACTGTTACAAAACATATGCGCGGGTAATGGGAAACTATGAGGGAACTTTGAGTAATAAAAAACTTCTATGTCACAAAATTCGGTCAAGATTCTGAGCAAAGTGTGATCCAGTAAGCATTAAAAATTAGAACTAGTCAAGAATGATCGACGATAAGGATTCTGGATGGAAGATTAACACTCGATGTGAAGATATTAATATTGCTATCTAAAGAATGAGATTAACAACAACTAAGAAATAAATTCGAAAATCGGAAGTCAGAAGTGCAGCTTCAATTAATTTTGATAATTAAAGATCTGACATTTATGAATTTATCTTTATGAATTTGACGTCTTTTTTAAAAAATTCCTTTGATAGTTTCACTCATAACATGATCGAAAAATAAAAGAGCACCTCCAGTAGAAGGGCGCCTCTATTATAAGGGCACTAGGTTACATGGGTTGAAAAATAGAAGGGCATGCCCTTATATTAGAGAAAATACGGTATCATTATTTTTCAACTTTTTTGATCTTATTTTATCGCATTTCCAATTGAAAAATACAAAGACTTCGTGATAAATACTCATTTTAAGGTTTAAATTTTCACTTTTGGCTGAAACCTGGCGCAATAGTTTGAGAAAATCAAGAAAAAATTTACACGCATTCAGGCAGGAAATTTTCAATTTTCCCTAAATTTCAGATTAGGAAAGGGCTTTCAATTGTCAAAATTAGAATCTTTAACTGAACAATTAAATTTCAATGTCTTATTTTTGCTCACAAACTCCAGGGAAACTTCATTTTGAAGCATGGGTACATACAATCCAGAATTATACCACGGTCAGACTGCTGACAAAACTCAAAAAAATTATTTCTGAATATTCAAGTTTTCAGGAAAACACTAGAACCAAGAGAAATATAGACAAAAAAGATCCTAGAAAAACACAAAAAACGTAAATTCTTATCATTTCTCTCTTTTTTCTTGTACTACACCAACACCCTCTTATCGAAAAACATAAAACATAATTGCGCCATGTTTGAGACAGGTCACTTGGAAAAATATTTGTTTTCTTCACCAGCAACTCCAAAAATTATGAAATTTTTTTTAATGGAAGTAGGAAATCATGAAGAAAATTCAATATCAACTTTCGAATCAATGTTCTCAGTAATTAAAAAAACGTATTTTGAATCGTAAACTATCACGGCCTTTAATAAATCGAAAAATTATGAAAACAATGCATATTTGATGAGTGATGGCTTCTTAAAATCGATTTCCAAGCTGGTTTTTTAAAATCTTCACAAAAATCAGAGTTTCAATTCTATTTATTGCAAAAATTTACTAATAATTATCTTTTTGGGATTTGTTAATCGATTTTTTGCCTTCTGATCACAATACACTATTCGGATATAAATTAAAAGGCCAAATTGAGCTTCTGGAAAATTATATTTTCAGACGTTTCACGACGAAATTTTAAGATTTTTGCCCAAATATAAGCTAATTTTTTTAGTTGTGAACATCTAATTTGAAACCAACAATTTCCAAATCTGATAAAAAATTCAAAAATAAAATAAAAATTCATAAACATACATTTCTTGTTCTCTTCCCTTCTATCCATCTATGTATATTCCATGAATTTTAGATTAAAACATTTCACAGAAAATTTAATTAAGACGAAAACGGAAGATTCTGGCTGGGTTGGGCTGGTAACAGATGAATTTTACGACCAATTTTGGGTGCAATATAACTTTTCACGAATGGTGAACGCCAGAACCATATGGTGACAAGGGGTTGTAAAATGAGGATATTGGAGGGAGGATGCAGCAGACATTTCGGAAATTTGAATTTGATTATAGAGTTTAGGAGATAAATTTTTGCAATTTTAGGTTAATACTGGATGATATTTGAGAAAATATTAGAATAAATAGTACAAATCTTTAAAATTATGGTTCATTAAAAAACGCAGAATCGAAATCTTATCCAGGCTTATTTACAAAAATTTGTCCAAAGTTTTAAATTTTAGTTCGAAACATCTACAATCACCATTTTCGGTGTTTTATCAAAGACTCAACCTTTTTCATCTCAAGTGTGTATTACTATTGTCATACACAACAATATGAAGCATAAGTTTTATGTAAACTTTGTGAATTTTTCCGCGCATGCACTTTTAAGGAGGACCAAAGTAAACACTTGTGAGGTTAGCCGAAATCAAAACAATACCTTCTCGCGGGTGGAAACAAAAGGGATTTTGTGAACTTTTTGAAACCCATTCCCCCGAAAAAAATTACCTTTCCGTCGTTGTTGTCGGCGACTTTGAGTGGGGACCTTTGACGATTCGGCTCTGAAAAATATGGTTTTTGGGTGAAAATACGAGTTTTTCGAGCGATAAAGACAAATAAGCGAGAAAAACAAGATAATAACAATTTTCAACGAGAAGAACAGGAAATATTTGAGTTTTGTTAGGGAATGTTGATTTTTTCTGAACTATAAGTCTATTTTCAGAATTTCGTGATTATTTAGGATTTAAAATGTTTGATAACACTTGCTAAATTTTAATAAGAAAAAAGCTTTATAACGAAAATACAACAGGAAATTGAACATTTTTATCCTCGAGAAGTACACGAAGATTGTCAATTTTAGAAATTGATTTATGAATATTTTATTGAAAAATGAACTGCAAACTGTGAATCGCTACTTTGTAACTTTTGTACTAAATATTACTAACGTTTCACTTCAAAATTCGAGGAAAATCCTGTTTACATAAGGAAAATTTAATTTTCGCCGAATTCTTGGTTATAATTTTGATCAAATAAAGTTCTCTAGCAAGTATTTCGAAGCAAAATGTTGTTTTTTCAGATGAAAATGACTTAAAAAAGAACTAAAACTTACCAAAAACAAAAACATATTTTATTCTCCTCGAGAACTACACAGGTGAAAACCTCGTCCATTATGCGACAGAAACTAGTCCCTCATATAAACTTTAACAGAAAAAATTTATATGAGACTAAAATTGAAGTTTGACGTGTAATTGAAACGATACACGCCGCACATTGATCTGATTTTCGTTATCTGATGAAAAAAATTGCATAAAAAGGGGGTCTCGAACCCAGTCTCAAATGTTTTTTTTTATTTTGCCGCTTTGAATTAATGTTCGGTAATTGTCGCTACCTACAGTACCCAAGCTTTAAATTTTTATTGTGAAGTTGATGTTGAACTCCGAAGATTTACCAATACAGCACTGGTAACACTTTTGGTGGTTTTTCAACATATTTTGGTGCAATTTGGTGTATCTAACGATGAATTGGAGTAAAATTGCTGAAAATCGGTTCTCATCTGGAAAAATTGATGGGCTTTGATGTTTTTGTGGTTTCTCGAAAGATTTGCTACCGTTTTTCTTCTACGAAAAATACAAGTTTAAAAAATTGATGAAAAAAAACTATCACAAAAATCGAAATCCGAAAATGTAAAATTTCGTTTGAAAAAGCGATCTGAAAATTTTTTTTTCATTTTCAGATGCTTGAATAAAGGGATCTTCTACAAATAAAGTAAAAAACAAAAGAAGCTCGCCCTCTAAATGAACTCTTGAAATAATCGTCGAAAAAAAATAAAATGCTAGTTTACTGAAAACAAATATTTTTCTGAAATTTTTGAAAAAAAATAGCAGTAAATAAATGAAAACAATAGTCAAATGAATAAACAACATTTAAATACGCTGAAAGTGACTTCGAAGTATTTTTCTGAAATTTTCTCTGTAAAATTATTTTATGAAATTTTTTGATGTATTGGCTGCAAAATCAATTGAACATAGTTTTACAATTGAGTTCTGTGATTATACTATGCTGAAGCTACGAGAAATATGCCTAAAATACGGAAATTAAAGCAAGAAACCTAGAAAAAACAAGGGAAAAAGAAAAAATAAATAATTTGTCCTCGAGAAGTACACAGAAAACTCGTCCCTCGCTTGGGAAAAACTAGTCCCTCGCTCGATTTTTTTCCATTCTCGAGGTTTTTGAGTAAAAATAGTCTGAAAAGAAGAGTAAAAAGGTCAAGTATGTTATATGAAATACATAGTTGAGTTTCAACCATGATTCACAAAAAAAATAAAAAAGAAATAATAGAAAATCGGAAAAAATCTTGATTATTTTATGAAATATGGAATTATAATATTAAATCACAGTGAAATTATGCAAATGGTACAGTCAATTTTAGGTAAAAATAAATAAATATCTATATATAGAAATGTTTTGATTTTTTCAGGCAAGAACAGAACAAGAAAAGAGTAACATGGAGCACGCTACGCACGCGGTGCGGTCATGCGTCGCGTGTCTAATACTTATTATTAATGATAAAGGTTTTGAACATGATCTACTGCTCCAAAATGATGGGAGCTTGAAGAAATTGTTGTTGTTGATGCGGGAATGTGGCGGGAGCTGTGGGTTGATAGAGATGGGGAAGATGGGCGGGTTGTCGCGAGCGAATGGTGATCACCGCCTCTCCTGGGCACACTGGTGTCGGCCAGCGCGTGAATATCACATTTTCGACGTGGATTTCGGGCGATGAGAATTGCGCGACGAGTTCCGGAATGCCGACGTTCATCGTGATGCCGTAGACGACGAGTTGGGTGAGTTGACCGGGAATGATTGGTGAGATTGGTGGCGACGGGTAGCCGGTCCAGTATTGTTGGGTGGCGGCCGATGGTGGGACTTGTTGTGGGGCGAATGAGAGAGCGGTTTGGACGGGTTGCGGTTTGACAAGATGTTGCAAGTTGAGATCTTCGGCCGAGCATTGGAACACCTGGAAGGAACGATGAGTTAGTTTTGAATTGGACCTCTAAAATCAGAGCGTGCCTACGAAACTGAGAATCCTGATAGTTCAACTGACCATTTTAGAGACATATTTAAGGACCTAATAATTTAGGACCAAGTTTAATTGTCCTAGTTAAATTTGGAAATCTCCGATAGTCTGCAATATCCGGGTCAGAACGAGTTTAAATTTAAATCTCAGGAACGAATATCTTAAATATAATTCTCAATTTCAGCATTTTGAGCTACTTACTGTTAAAATTAATCTTAAAACAGGAAAATATACGTTTTGTTATTGTCTTTAATAATTCTGACACTTATTAAAGTTCCATGAGTATATTAATTGCTATTGTATCGAATCAATCATTTTTCAGATTCTCTTATTCGAAAGGGCTATAGTACCACCGGATAACCTGCATATCAAACAGATTTTATTTATAATCACAAGTTTTCTAGGTCTAAAAGAAGTTTTGAGATCATTTGATAACATTGTAGGTCTCTAAGGGTCAAATAATCGGATCAATCAATTTACTTCATATCAAAAAGTTTGGTGCTGATAATATTTTATGCTTAAATTTTGAACCCCAATTTTCGATAAGCTCACAAAATTGGACCGGGTTTGATTTTGTAGTGCCTGAGAACTTCTGTTCTTTGAACCCATTGTTTCAAATTTTGTTGCTTTTCAAAAATTATTTGTATAGCAGTATTATCTTTTTAAAAATGTACTGTAGCAATTTGAATTGGTCATCAGTAAAGGGTGTTCGAATTTTTCTAGGTTTAAGATTTTTGTAGGAACAGTTTCAGAAACTATGATTTTTCAAAATCCTCACCTCAATATATCTCTGCTTCTTTCCAATCACCATATACTTGTTGTGCACAGCGAGCGATGTTGCCGATGCCGCTTGCTCATTGTGCATCTGAATAAACGCTTCACCTGATGGATGTCCCTGATTGTTGAAGATCATGTGAACTCCTTGGAATTTCACCATTTTGGCGTAGTCACCAAGGAACGTGACAATGTGCTGAACTTGGGCCTCGTACGGAAGTCCACGCAGACGGATACAATCCTTGCGCTTCTCTTCGGGTTGTTGCGCGGCGGCTAATTGAGGCATTTGTTGTTGTTGTTGTTGCTGCTGCTGTTGTTGGAGCTGTTGTTGTTGAGATTGTTGCTCGTTGGGCGAGAGTTGAGCATTGTTGGTGGTGGTATTGATTTGATTACACCTTTTTACAACTTGTTGAACCTGAAACTTTTGTTTTGTAAATTTTTGGTTTGAATTAAAGTTCTACTGCTGAAATTCTAGAGAATTGGACCCCTATCGATTAGATTTTTTTGTGTTTTTTTGTTGAAAAAATTAAGACTGAGAGAAATGCATGAATACATTTTGAAAAATGAACAAAACGTGCGGGCTGAATTTTGAACTTTTACGATCATAAATTGTTATCCAACATGAATTCTGACATGAAACTGAGCTCATTTCGAGCACTGAATATCCCGAAGAGACTCTCTTTTATAGCTACCAACTCATTTTTTGTGGTTTCTAATTTGATGCCAGAAAATCCTGTTATGTTTTGAATAATCGTGTGTCCATTTGCAGTCTCATTTTTTAATTGGACTACTGTAGTTTTAGTTTCAGTTTTTTCTAAAATTATTCAGTTCTGATTTCACACGATACTGTGATAAAATTACAATAAACCTTCCCTTCAAGGCAATAAAAATGAAATTCATGTCTACAGTAATCTCTGCCCTACGGGGGTTGAATTATAATAAATTTTTGAATTGAAAATATTGAGCCGTTCTTTGACCAGTGCATAATTTATCAAAAACGCAAAGACTCCAGTAATTCGGGAATAGAATTTCAAAACGAACCTCCGCTGCTGTCGATTTGAACAACTCAATATACCGCTGCCCAATTGTCTGCCTATGCTTCAAAAGAGCCTGTTGAGCCTCTTCTTCACTGCAAAATTGAACAAACGCATCACCCGTTGGTCGTCCATCACTTCGTGTTATGAACAATATTTTGTCGAGCACTTTCAGAGGTTCGAAGAAGGATTTCTGAAGAAAATAAGGAAATGTTTAGAAGGAAAATTGTAGAGGATAACTCACAATTTGTTGCTCTGTACAATCATATGGCAAACCGCGCATCCGGACGTTGATTGCGTTTGTGCTCACGAATTCCATCGCCTCGGTTGAAGATCCTGTAAATTTGGAAGTTTTTGAAAAATTGGAGATCGGTAATGTGGCGTCCAAACGTCAAAAATTTATAAGAAATTACCAAAAAAAACCTGTCCAAATTGATTTTAAGAAAGTACCATTTTGATTAAAGGGACATAATGGATTTTGTTGAAAAATTTGCCGGTCTGCTACAATGTCACGGTTCACATTTAGAAAAATACATAATTTTTGTTGAAATTTTGTTGGTGTCATAAAATGTCACGTATCAATGTGGTTATACGTGTGAACAAATATCAATTTTTTGTTTTTTTCGAATTCCAAAAACAAATCCGTCCATTTTTCTAAATGTGAAACGTGACACTGTAACAGGCTCACAAATTTTTCAACAAAAACCATTATGTCCCTTTAATCAAAATGGTACTTTCTTAAAATCAAATTGGACAGGTTTTTTTTGGAAATTTCTTTCGATTTTTTGACGTTTGGACGCCCCATAATAGGAGAATGATAACGACAAAGATGCAATAGGATAATCTGAAGATGTTGAACCACAAAAAATCAGATGTAGGGTTCTAAACAAATTCTGTGATTCAGAATTCTTCACTTCACAACTTTTCAGAGTTTCAGCAATTTTTATTACAAAATCTTTAAACTAGAAAAAATTCGAACACCCTTTACTGATGACCAATTCAAATTGCTACAGTACATTTTGCAAAAGACAATGCTGCTATAAAAATAAATTTTGGAAAACAATAAAATAAAAAAAAATGGGTTCGAAGAACAGAAATTTAACGCCCCCCAGATTTTAAAATGGAGTAGAATTTTTAAAACATCGAATTGTGCTCCATATCAGGATCTAGGAAACAATATCAGAAATTGGGAGAATTTCAGTTTTAACATTTACGAGATATGATTTCTTGATAAGAGATATGAGTTTGGGATAAGATTTTAAATTTCTGAGATTTATTTTTGTGTCCAACTAGAACTGTAAAATAGAAATTTCAAATTTATGGGGCTATTTTAGCCCAATCTTTCAGCAAAGTTGAAACTTGGTTCACGAAAGGCTGAAACGGCTCAGGATGCTCACAAAATTTAGAGCTGGTTAGAAAAAATGGACCTAGGATTATTTTTCGTGAGATTTTCTATACCGGGCTACCACTAGTGAAATAAAAGGAAAAATTCGTAGGTTACCTAAAATTTCTTTGCGGGGTAACCTAAGTTGGCTTTATCCCGTTGGTTTCCAAAACAAAACAAAGGACTTCAGGACATACACAATGACCCAGCTCTTCTTCAAAAACAAAAGCCAGAAGCGTCTAATAAATCGATCAAATCGAGAAATATGCAGAACAACAACAGCAAAAATTCGTATGTGTTAGTGTGTGCCTACGTGGCCCCGTTTTCTTCCCGCGCCAAAAAAAGCAAACGACGACATTATGATTATAATATGCATAAAAATATCACATATATTTTTACAGGAAGAGGGGGGCACACAGAGCGAAAGAAATAAACGGGGGTGGTGCGCGCCCGCCGCACTTCTCTGCGTCTCTCATTCTCTTTTCCTTTTGAGCAAAAGCAAAAGCAGAATAACTACTACAGTAACAGCTGATCAAATCTGCTACAGTAGTCAAAGGTACATGACACGTGTGTCAGACGAGAGGCGATTGATTGCGGGTCGATCTCGTTCTCTATTTAGACAGGCCATTTTGACAGCTATGAATACACACACACTAACACACAGCAAAAAGCTGCCTCTATTGATAGAAAATCAAATATATATATATGTATATGTATTTATAATAATAGTAGTATAACATATGATGGATGTTAAACTGCAAAAAATTGTTCTCGTCGATTTGAAATTTGGGGTGCAAAATGGATTCAAAATGACAAAAGTCCACGTGGATATTCTTTTTCAAAAGTATGTATACGTATACTCTTTGAAGATTAATGAAGAAATTCTGATATTTTAAAAACTCTGATGTGAAAAATATAAGGTCTCAATTCTACGTCGGATTTTTTGTAGCCAAAACTAGACGATTGGAAAATTTAAAGCTAATTTTAAGTTGAATAAAAAACTGAATCCCAGTTTGACGTTAAAATTCAGAGTGCCATAAAACTGAATTCTGAAATCGATCCATTCTTAGAGAACCTGCCTAATTTTTTCATATAAAAATTCTGAAGTTTACGTGGAAATATGGTGACAAAACTCGTCTATTGGAACAATTTAACATCGATTTTTTGAATTTTTTCACAAAAAAAATCCAGTTTGGTGCCAAAATTCTGTAAACTTTTTAAGAGTCCTGAATTTGAAAGCCACATTACAAGATTAAAAATTTCAAAAAAAAAAACATTTCATTTCAGCAAAATTTCAATATCCACGTGGATTTTTTAGTGACAAAACGTTTGGAGTTAAAAAATTTGGAGCTAATTTAGATTTTATTGAAAACAAAATTTTAATAATTTAAAATCAATTTTTGAATTTTTTTCACAAGAATCCAATTTGGTGTCAAAGTTCTGTAATTCAAAGAGTCCAAATAGTAAAGTTCTGACAGTCATTTATATGTCAAAAACTTCAAATCCACGTGGATTATTTGACCGGAAAACAACAATGTGAGTCTCAGATTAATTTGAAAACATTTACAAAATTCCAGTTCTAGCAAAATACACACTCACAAATTCAGAAAATCTGAATTCTAAATCCAAGAATCAAAATTTGAAAGGTCGAATCTCTAGATGTTGACAACAAATTCAAAAGTCCACGTGAGAAATTGAAAATTTAAAATAAGCATTTTTAGAGGATAAAATATTGAAATAAATTCTGTTTTTCAGAGAATTAGTAGCTTCAATCTGAAATTTTCCGAATAGACTTAAAACTCTCGCCGTTGAAATCGATAATTTGGGAGTCTATGTGAATCTTTTGGAGTTGAAAGTTGATAATTTAGATCCACTAGGATTTACTATTTGGTTACAAAAAATTCTCGAGTCCCAAAAAACGAAAATTCAAGAACAAGACTATCCTACTATACACCTGGGCTGTCCAAAAAAAATCTGCCACGAGTACAAAAATCGTTCAAAAAAAACCGCCCACAATTCTCGATCACCGAAATTTCAAAAAGGGATAAAAAAAAATGTGAAAAATGCACAATTTATGCATATAAATAAATATAAATATATATATATATGTGTGTGTTTGTAATATTACCGTCATTGGAAATAGGGGCAGCAGAGGTGCCTGCACACAACACAGTTTTTGTCAAAAGCGAACCGTGTTTGTTTTGTCTCCGTTTTTCGTCTCCCCCTTCTTCTTCTCGGTTGGTGTGACACACGGCGGTCAAATTGATTATTAATTGCTTGCTGCACATTTGTGATGTGATAACACACAAACAAAACAAAACAACGGAAGATGACTGATAGAAGGGTATCAACTTGGAAAGGGCGGAAAAAAAGGGGCTTTTCTAAAATCCCTCTATGGCTAGAGGCCTGAGCTTGAGCATGTAGGGCCTAAAAAAAGAGGACCGGTGCCAAATGTTTACGGTCAAATCCAGAAGGTCTAAGACCTAAAGCCCGACCAAGAATCTTTTGTGAATCCTTAAAATTTCCCAATCAATAAAAATACGGAACGTGGATTTTTTCACTCGGTTGAAGAGCAAAATACGTGGATTCAAGAGCATTAAATTTTGAATTATCTAAATTTTACATGGACTTCCTAGAATTCAAATCTGAAATTTTTGAGCTGAAAGTTTGAAAAGTGATTTTCGATATTTACTTCAAGAATTCGAACGTGAAACTTGGTTTTTTCGAAAAATGAAATTTTCAGTTTCAAAATTCTCATGGACCCAAAATTGCCACGTGGTTTTTAGGACTATTTTTGACATCTAGAGTCTGACTCAATTTTTAATTTTCAATTTTCAGTGAGAATTGAAAAATCCATGTTGACTTTTGGTTCTGAATTTTGAGAATAAAAATAGAAAACTTGATTTTTTGAAACGAAAGGTTCTAAATTTAAAAGAAATGTTTTTGTTAACTATTTTTGAACCTCAAGATTTGAATATTCGAAATCGAGACTTTATTTTTTGTTTTCAGAATTCAAATCTGAAAATTAGGAACTCAGAGTATTGCAATTAAATTTTTTACATCTGGTTTTTTGAAATCTACACAAATGAGAACCGGAGAGACACGTGGAGTATTACCCCAGATTTTGAAAACTGAAAAAATCCACGTGGGTCACAAACAGTTGATTCTGAAACTTTCAGAACTTCATTTGAATTTTGAAATTCAAATATCTATTTTATGGATCAGATTTGAAAAACAGAAAGACCCCGGAATTTTTTGAAGCGTAAATTGTTTAAGTCAAAGAAATACACGTGGATTTTCGGTCGGAAATTTTTTTTAAAAATCTGAGCGTATAAAATTAGCTCATTTTAATTTGGATTGCTCTTCTGAAAAATATATCGACTATATTTGGCTCAGGAAGTCTAAAAACCAAGAATTCCGTACTTCAAAGCTCCCAAAACAAAACAACAAATTTCATGTTTGAAAAAAAGTAAGAAGAGCCAAACAAAAATCCAGGCACTTATGTAGAGAACAACCATGGAAACGGCCAGAAACATTAAACTAAATGGATGCTTTTTGTCGTGTTCACCGGGCAAAAATGCGAAAAAGCCAATTACAGTATTTTTTTTTTCAAGTTTGCAGAAAAAAAGGAGAATGATCATGACCATATTGTAGATTACTCAGAACGAAAAAAATCGATAGTACTCAACGAATTTCGCGCACCAAATCCGATAGTCGGATTTATTGCAAAAAAAGAGGTTAGGTGACAAAATGGAGGGAGATATTATAATTGTAGACACTTTAGGAGATATTTTGAAAGTGCCAGGGGTACTGTAGTTTGAAATTTTCTTTTTAGAATATGATGCTGAACTTTAAGAATTAGGTCATGCGATATTTTTTTTTGAATTTTGATGTCAAGAAAAAAATTGAATTTCGTAGATGAAACGATGATTCCACGTGGATTCTCTTGAATTTTCGACGTATGGAGTGAACCCAATTTTAATTCTAAAAATTCACGTGTTCTTGAAGAATTCTGAGATTCGACGTAGATTTTTGCAAATTTCGACATTAAAAATTTATTTTTCATTCTTAAAGTGTGGGTGGCAGAAATGCCACGTGGATTCTCAGAACTTCTATGTCAAAAATCCACTTGTTAATTTTCAAAGTTCAAATTTATGGGTCTTGAAATGCGGTTTTTACCTACCTTCAAGTTTTCGAAAACCCAGTTTTTTTTTCAATTTTTGAATTTTGGCATCAAGGGCTTCCCATATCTTTTTTGAATTTCGACTTTTTGGAAGCAAATATGATCCACGTGGATTTTTAAACACCTAATCTAACAAAAGCTTCTCGAAATTTTTAGCGTTGATTCCAACGATCAATGTGTAATTTTTAAAATAAAAAAAATTGGAGCCAAAAATCTTCATATGATTCACGTAAATATGTTAAATCTAAATTTTGACCCAGATGATCCTGTGCTTAATTTCAGAATTTTTCTAGACTTCTCCAGATACTTTTCCTAATTCAACTCCCACCCATGTCTCACCTGACGCGACTTGCATAAATTCCTCCAGCGTAGCTTTGTACACTTCGATATATCTAGATAACAGGAAATTTCGATGCCTTCTCAACGCCAGATCTCTCGACATCTCATTCTCAAAATGCACCAAAACTTCGCCATTTCGTCGACCTTCTGATGACAGGCAAAGTGCAATACCGCCTCTGGAAAATTTGAACATTTTCTAATAATCTTCCTTATTTTTACCCATTTTCAATAATTGTATCATGAACAGTACAGCACATGAAATTTTCGAAGAATCTATTTTGTGAACATTTTTTTGGTGAGCCACAACTTTTAAAAAATATCTTGAAACGTATTTTTGGTTCTATCCTACTATAGGGGTCCAAGAATAATATAAGGGTCCAAAAAATGCACCATAACTGAATCCTTGAACTACTATTATTTCTCAATTTTTTTGGTAAAACCCGTTCTTTGAATTTTTGGAACCTCAGATCTGGATAATATTATCGGTTCCTTTCTTTAAAGTTTCGACTTTTGGACCTCTACATTACTTAGGGAGCCTCATATTATTATGGAATTCACAATTTTTTTGTACTTTTTTTTTGTAAAAAAACTAATTGAGCCTAATTTCTTACTCCTTAATGGTTTTATTCCTATTTTCGTTTTAAATTTGAAAAAAAGTTGAGGACCCTTATATTATTTTGGGAACCCTATGTATAGAACCGTATTTCTTTCTAGTACCTCACTTAAAAAATCTTGGGCAGGTTTTCATTTTTTGACAGTTTTTTGACAGTTTTTTTTCAGATATTTTTTCTTTAATCCGAAAATACTCACGGTGTAATATCCAATCCTGCGAAAAACTGCGCAACATGCTGATCCGACGCTTGCCACGGCAGACCCCTTGCGCGAACTTGCCGATTCTCCGAAACATTTTCGAGAACCGCCGCCGATTTGTAGTCGAGCTCTATAGTTTGGCGAATTCGTGCAAGTTGTTCTGCAAAAAAATTGATTTTTCACATTTTTCCCTAGTAGTTGAGGATTCCCCCTATTTTACCCTTTGAGAATTGCAAAAAAAAAACTTCAATTTTTATTCCCGGAACAAACAAACACATGACTGGTACGCACTATTTACACTCTCTCATCGAACAAAAAAAAACAAAAAAAGTTTTTTTTAGGTGGGTGATGTGCGCGGCAAAAAGTGCAAAAAGAGAAAAAGTTGAATTTCAGAATAAAGAAAGAGATAAAAAAATTGAAAGTTCAAAGTGTCAAAAAAAAGACACGTGGGTTTCTGGAGCCGACAACCGATTGTCAAAAACCACACTTTCGAAGTCAAAAAAATTCAGGTGAAATATGGTTCGGTTTCACGTAGACTTTTTTGGCTGACAAATAGTAACCAAAAAATTACACGTGGATAATTAGGTTTTGTCAAATTTATCAGCGTCAACTACAGTTATCTAAATGCCACGTGTCAAAATCTGGGTTAAACTGAACATTTCTAATTTCATCACCCAACTCAAAAAAATTTTTTTTCGAATGCCACATAATAATATGACTGAAAATTACCATCTTCTAAAATCCACGTGCATATTTATAGAGGTCAATTTGGAACAAATTAACTTTCTTGAAAATCCACGTGGTAACTTTTGTGTAAAATTTATGTGTCCTAATTCCATATGCACTATTCTTTCTATCTAAAAACCCAAATGTCAAGTTTCGAAGGAATTTTTTTTTCGATTTTTCACGTGACAAAACTTGGCTCCAAAAACACGAGTTTAAAAACTTCTTGAGCTCAAACTTATAGTTGTAGTCCACAAAAATACTCACCATTTCCCAAGCTTGCCACCATTTTCACCACATCCACCTCCTGATCTCCACCAATTTCGCCAAGCAGCACATCAATATCATAATAATTCAACAAGCTCAAAGGCACACATCGCCCGTTTTGCACATATAAAGGGATAAGAAAATGGCGAACTGTCAGTGGTCCTCTGGTGAACACCATGGTGTTCGGGTGAAGGGCCTCGAAAATCTGACAAACTTCATCAATCGACGACATATTTACACAGGTCTCGACGCGACCTCCTACAGTACCCCCAGGGGATGATGATGATGATGATGATGATGATGAAGTGGCGTTGTTGTTGGCGTCGCCATTCGATGCGGATGACGTCGAACAGATTTGCAGCTCATTTTGCTGCTCACAAACTTGTACAAGTAGACGTTGTTCTGAAAAATTTAACAACTGGAATCCACGTTTCAAGACTGAATACTGTAGATGATGTCATGTCCCTTTAAACCTTTAAAAGTGCAAGAAATGGAAAAAAAAGTACCTATTATTAGCATAATTTGCATGAATTATTTATTAGGAGTATGTAGTAGTAAGTGAATAAAACTTTTGAAAATGGAAAGAGTTCCTAGGATCGAATTACATTATATAAACAAAAGGCGGTGATTGAAAAAAATGGGCGCCAAAAAATCCAAAATTAAAAAAAAACGTGATCAAAAGAAATCCACGTGGTTTTTCGAAAATTGAGAAAAAAAGACTTGGATTTTTTTTGTGGGGACATGGTTCAAAATTTCGTAACTGAAAATTACCACGTGGCGATTAAGGCATAAAAATTGGGAAAAGTGAAATTTCACGTGCATTTTTATAGGCTCACAACTAAGAACGAAATTTTGAAAAATGGAAAAATTCCTGGTATTTTTTGGCACCTAAACTTTGTTTTAAAAAAAAATTCTAGTCAAACTCCAAACGGAAAAAAACTTCAAAAATTGATATTCCACGTGGCATCTCAGATGGGCCTAAAACCAGTTAAGACCCACGTCTGAACATTTGAACAACAATAAATGTCTGATAACATCTCGAGATTCAAAGATTACTAAAAAGATCCCAATAATTCATGACTTCTGGGGCCGATATTGGGGAAACAAACTGAAAATAAAGTCACATGGTTCTTGGTCCAAAAACCACGTGAATTAGGTCCTAAATTTGGGTGTTGAAAATTAGGAATTCAAAAAAAAATCGAGAAAATCCTGGGTCGATTTTAGAACCACGTGGATGTTATCGTCAAAGCTAGTCAAATCCACGTATGCATCCACGACATCTATGTAGTCATTCTGTCTAACTTCAAAGATTCCAAGGAATCGGAAAAAGGTTCCAATTTCTCCACAAAAGATTCTCACATCAAGTAAGATTCTCAGCCCACCCCAAAATCCACCCCCGGGACCGTCGAAATTACCTGGCAGATTCATCGATATACGGGATGGTCAATGCGTCCTTGGGCACATAGGCAAACCAGCGCGGAATATCTACCACTTGTTGTCTTCGTCGTCGTTGTTCGTCGTCGTCGCAGTTTGCCCCCTTCTTTCTCAATTGCCGAAGCTCCGCCCCTTTTCGCGCAGCCTCTTCGCTTTTCTGACGAACACTGTAAAGAGATTGCAAAATAAGTGGATTGGAAATACATACACAAATTCTTACTTGTATACATATATACATAGATAATTATGTGTACGAGAGGTTTTTTTTCTGGGATGGGTGGAGAAAGAAGAATAGAAACAAGATTCAAGATCCTGAAACTACATATTGTCTCGTTTTTTTTGGGGCGACATTTTTTGAGAACAACAAATAGGTTAACCACTATTATAAACAAATGAATGAAATGAAAGATAACAGTTTGAAGGTCGGCAAAAGGGACAAAAAATTGGAACACAAGGTTTCAAGAAAAAAACATGAGATCGAATTGGCGAAGCGAAAAACTGACCATCTGAGCAACCGAACATGGCGCAGAAGGTCAAGAGATCAGGCTCAAGGTCATAATTCATTGTTGGAGGAGAACAAACTGCGCGGACCGACAAAGACTGGGCTTCCTGATTTAATTTAATTGAGGAGACATGGTTTTTTTCAACATCAAACACAGGAAAACTGGGGTTTTGGAAAGTTTGAAGTTCGGGAGGAGCAAGAATTTTTGGAACACAAGGTTCTTAAAAAAATTCTCTGATTTTTTGGCCTATTTCATGATCAATCATTTAATTTCTGGAGTCTTGAAGTCAAAATTCTAAATTTGGTGCAAAAATGAGTCAGAAAATTTACGAAATTTGTCTTGAGAACTGAGGATCAAATTTTAGCACCTGACTTCACCGAACTTAAATAAAAAACAAGCTTGCGCCGTGATTCAGATTCAATAAACTTCGACATTGATCAGTTCGGACCAAAATCAAAGTTCTTGAATTTTTGGAATCATTTGAAAAATTTAAATTTTTCGCGCACACAGTAGTATTTTTAAAACTGTGATTCTCGGAACCAGAGATTCCACACGGCAAAAATATAACTGAAAAAAAATTATTTCTAAATAAAAAAAAATATATTTCATGACTTTAAAAATCCACGTATCAAAGAGCTTTCTGGATTTTCTCGGAACTTGACATTTCGGTTCCAAATCGTGAGTTTTAGTAGGTCTCAAGTCTCAAGTTTTTAACTCAAGTATTTGAGTCTCAGAATTTTGAACCAGGAATTCGGTTTTTCGAATTCGAAAATAATTCCAGAAAAATTTGCCAAAAAAAAACCAGGCCAGAATCGATCTTATGGCCTTTTTTAGAATCTAACCATTTGAGTCATAGATCTAAAAAAAAATATTTTGAGGATCAGAGCAAAGAAGACTCAATTCGAAGCTTTAAAACCAAAATTTTCTTGAAAAAAAAACTTTTTTTGAGTATAAATGTCAAAGAAATTTCAAACGTCGGATTTGATCTCGTGGTATTCTGTGATGGTAGTTATTGTCCGAAAAACCGCTGCCAAGAGACCAGGTTCGATCTGAAGACCTCTTTTACTCTCCCGACTCAAGAATTATTTAAAAAAAACATCTGAAAGATAAATCATACGAGGTCGACAACGACAACGACGACGAGAAATGATCAAGAAAAATAGTTGGGTCGTGTCTCTTATTATTATTTTAGATTCAAATCTCCGATGACCTAATTAACATGAAAACTGACAGCGAGAAGAAAAGCAGACAAAAAAAAAACAAGTTCAGAATTCAAAAATAGTTATAAAAAAAGTTTTTTTTTCTTTTCTCGCCATCGTCGCGCAGGTCGAAACGAAAAGAACATGTTGTGATAACTGTCGCTCGCTCGCTGGTTTCCCTTGACCCAACGAGATGAGAATAAGGAAGAAGAAGAGACAAAAAAAATTGTGAAGAATAGGAACGAAAAAAAAGGATGGGTAGGTAGACTATAGGTCTTTTCTTGACCTTGTCATATAAGTGGGAAAAATGAGAATAAGATGGAGAGGATGTGCGAGGAGGACGTTCAAACGCGCTCTGATGAGATCTTAAGGACTTTTTTTAAAATTCTATTTCTTAAATTTAGGCTAATACTTTTTTAGTAAAAATTTATTTTGCAAGGTTCGAAATGGAAGAAAAATATATGGCCTAGAAACCGACACAGGTTGTGCAATAGTGCTCCAACGAATGCTTGGAAAAATTTAGTTTAATTTCGATGGAGCACAATTGCATGACCTGTGTCGGTTTCTAGGACATATATTTTTTCCATTTTTTTCGCTTTTTTAAAAACTTTTTTTTCATGTAAATACCTTGAAATGAGCTTTCAAGAAAAAAAACAAAGATTTTTCTGAAAAATTTAAACTCTGAATTTTTTGATATTTGAAACCGAAAATATTTCATTCTAAAACACTTGATTCGATTTGTTTATACCAAAAAATATATTTGGGTCAGAAATTTGAAAAAGAAAAACAGTTTTTTGGTATAATCTAGTTTTCCAAGGTTCGAAATGAAAATTGAAGACAAATATACGGCCTAGAAACCGACACAGGTTGTGCAATAGTGCTCTAACGAATGCTTGGAAAAAAATTAATTTAATTTCGATGGAGCACAATTTCACGATCTGTGTCGGTTTCTAGGCCATGTTTTTCTTTTCAATTAAATTTTGCTTCTTTTCGACCTTTCTCATATACCTTGAATTTTTTCTGAAACATTTTTTTTTTGAAATCTTTTGTATTTTGTACGAAATACTAAAAATTCTCAAATTTTGGAGCCATTTTCAGTATAAATATTATAAAACAATGAAAAACGGCAGAAAAAAAATGGAAAATAAAATATGAACTAATTTTCTGTGAACGAAGACAAAAATTATCGAACATTTGTTTTGACGGGGAAAAGACAATCCAAATCAAGGAGAGTGCAGAGAAAAATACAGAAATAGCATGAATTTCATTTTTTTTTTCAATGATTTGTTTATCTAAAAAAGGTTTTGAAGTTAAAAATGACTACTGACTTGGAATTTCAGTATATATAGAATTTGGTGCATAATTCTCTAGAGCTCCCTCTAGAGCTCACAATAAAAATAAGGTGGCTAGATTTCTGTATATCACCCCGAACATTCCAAGTCTCAGCCTCTCCCGTGTTCCAAAAACAACTCACTTCTCTTTGAGAGCATTCAAAACCTTCATCGCATCAAATCCCCGTCCCAGTGAATGGATCTTGTCAATACACACTGAACCACTGACATCGACAGCTAAAAAAAACAAATAGAGAGTTACAAAATGAAATACATAGAAACTAAAATCTCACCAAGAGTGGTCAAAACGAGTCCAATGAAGATGAATACAATTGAGACGCTCATGTATTGTACAGTACCAGTTGGGTGAAGATCGCCGAAGCCAACTGTCATCTGAAAAAAATTAACAAGAGTTTTAGGGCCAAGGGGCTTAAGCTTGAATTTGTCAGGCTTAACCATATACGATTAGGATTAGGATTTGATTCTTTGGCTCAGGCTCAGACTTGTTAGGCTCAGGCTCAGGCTTATCAAGCTCAAGCTCAAGATTGTTAGGCTCAGCCTCAGGCTTAGCCGTTTTGGACTCAGGCTTGCTAGGTTTAGACTTGTTAGGCTTAAGTGCTTAGGACTGGACGTTTTAGGTTTAATCTTGGGTTTGTTAGGGTCAGGCTCAGGCTCATGCTCAGGCTCAGGCTCAGGCTCAGGCTCAGGCTCAGGCTCAGGCTCAGGCTTCTGAGGCTTATTATTTTTGGGCTCAGGCTTGTTAGATTCAGGCTCGTTAGGATTAGACTTGTTTGGCTCCGGCTAAGACTTACTAGACTTAGGTTTAAGCTTGTTAGGCTTAGGTATGTCTACCCACGGGCTTGTTCGACTTAGGCTTGCTAGGCTCAGGTTTTTTAAGCTCAGGCTTATGCTCAGGCTTGTCAAGCTCAGGCTCAAGATTGTTAGGCTCAGGCTTATTAGGCTTAGGCTTTCCGGGCTCAGGCTCAGGCTCAGGCCTTTTAGGATTAGGTTTGTTAGGCTCAGACTTAGACTTGTTAGGCTCAGACATGTTAGGTTCAGGCTTGTTAGGCTTAGACTAGTTGGGCTTGTTGAGCTTAGGCTCAGTTCGTTACCCTAAAACGAATTTTTGAGATTTTCAAAAATAAGCTCTACATGTCAGCGCCTCAAACGAAAATCCTAGAACTCACCAACGACACCAAACAAAAATAAAACGAATCAATAAACGACCATGTCGGCTCCAGAATCCAATAAACCACCGCCGAAATCGTCATATACCCCAAAAGCAATAGCAGCACCAAAAACTGCCGTCCCGTCTTGATATCCTCCGTCGGATCCATGATCAAAATATCCGCCACAAACTTGGCCACATCGGCGATAGTGATCAAAGTCAGTGGAATTCTTCAAAAATTGAAAACAAATGTAATTGTAAGTTCCGTATAAAATTTTGCTTACCCAAAAATCGCATAGCACATGCAAAAAATTTGACCGTGTGTAGAGATTGGTATCAGGTTTCCGTAGCCGATTGATGTGAGTACGGTAGTTGTAAAAAATATCGAGCTGATAAGTGTCCATTTTGTGGTGTTTTTCTCTGTTACCAGGTCTGCAAGTTATACTTTTAAAAGAGAATAAATAGATTTAAAGCACATAGGAGATTTTTTAAAGAAAACTTAGGTCAAAATTGAGAACTAGTTTTTTTTTAAATCAAAATTCGTACATTTGTAGATATCGATCGATCTCCTGATCCTGTAATTTCTCAACAAAGATTTATCTAGAATTTTCTAAAAAAATATCACTGTTTCTACGCTATCAGTTAACTTTTAGAAACGACATGCAATTTCAATTTAGAAATGTAATCAGTCTCACATAAACAAGGTCCACTAATTTTCAATGATTTCCGAACTTTAAAAATTCATAACTCTTCGCATAAAAATTTTTGAGAAAGAAATACAGGACGTGAACCAGGAGAGCGAATTTAATGAAGGTACAAATTTTAAGAAAATTCTGAAGTTGAACCCTTGTCAATTAAGAAGACAAAAATAAAACCTTGTCAATTGAGAAGGCAAATTCGATGTGCGAAGTACAACAAATTACGAAAAAAATACAAAAATTAACGTGCAAAGTGACAATATTTTTTGTAAGAAATTTCCATTGTTTTTACAAAAAAAATTACAAAAAACGTGCAAAAAAAAATAAACACAATGAAAAATTGGCAAATTTCTTACAAAAAATATTGTCACGTTGCACGTTGTTTTTTTTTTTGTAATTTGTTCTACTTTGCACATCGCAAAAAAAAATAATTTTTAAAAATCCTGGGTTAGAAAAAAAAATTATCGAAAATAGTTCCCAATTCCTGGTGCTCAAAATATTCTTGAGTTAATTTGATCTGAACAAAGACAAGATATTTTAATGCTGAGCATCATCACGAGGGCTCCAAAATATATTTATAACCTATATGCCAAAATTCAATAGGTAACACACTCTCTATTGATAATGTCCTAATATTTCGGTCTAAACACATTTTTTTGGTTGTCAGAATCGAAATAACTCCAAATTTCCTTCTTGTGATAAATTCTGGTTCTTGAAATTTTTGATGCTGAAAACTGGAATTACAGTGATATAGATTTTGAACTCAACATTCAAAAAACACACCTATCGGCCTCAATCTCAACTCGTGAATCAGGGGATCGAATTCGTTAATGTACAAATTTTAAGAAAGTTCTGAAGTTGAACCTCCCTTGTCAATTAAGAAGACAAAAATAATTCAAAAAAAAAAAATCCTTATGTAATAAAAAAATGGTTAAAAATATTTCTAAAATTCAAAATATTCTCGAGTTAACTTAATTTGACAAAAATGAGATATTTCAGAGTTGAGCATCATCACGAGGGCTCCAAAATATATTTATAACCTATATGCCAAAATTTGATCGGTAACATGCGCTCTATTGATAATGCCATATTATTTCGGTCTAAACAAAATTTTTGGCTGTCTGAATCGAAATGTAGGTCAAATAACCCCAACTTTATGACAAGTTCTGGTTCTTGAAATTTTTGGTGCTGAAAACTGAAAGTACAGTAACCTGATGACAACAAATAAATTTCACCTAATAATTTTAAGAAAACCCCACCTATCGGCCTTAATCCCGCCTCAAACGCCTGAAAATTGATCGTAGTATAATCATCGATCATCCTCTCAATCTCAATTTCCGTCAAATTTGGCGATTGAAAAAGTGTATAAATAAACTGATGGTACTGTAGATGATGCTTCTTGTAGGTCTGTTTCTCATAAGGAATTTCGATATAAGCAAATATCAATGCTCCAAGGAAAATGTAGAGAAGAGTGGCTGTGATAAGAGCAATATGAGGTAGAGCCAAGCGCAGATTCGCGATGAGCCCTTTTGGAGCATCTTCATCATCATCATCCTTCATATTGGCACCTTCCAATATCATGGCATTGCGCCGACGCGCCGAAGCATTAGCAAAATGAACCTAAAAATTCAAAAATACATAGGGCCTAGCAAAGAAAGGCAACAAAAGTGAAATGCGGTTTTCCAATTTTGCTAAAAACATTTTCTCACAGCAGGAGGGCACATTAAATCCGACTAATCGCCAAAAATTTTTGGCTTGTGGCGGAAAACTTTATTATTCGGGATTTTTTGGGTGCCAAAAAAGGGGGAGGGGGGAAATTTAAAATTTATGAAAGTCCAGTTGGGGTGAAATTTTTCATCTCATTTTTCACAACCTGCAATATTTTGTAGGTTTGATATATTCTGAGAAAAAACAAGGTCAAATTTCCGAACTAAAAAGAATAAGGTTTGAAAAATGTGGGGAAAAAATGCGTAACTGTTTTTTTAAAGGTTAGCGCCTAACTATAGGACAATCAAATATGAAAAAGAACCCTAAAGTAGTTATTTTCAGCAAAAATCTGAAAATCTAGCTGTAAATTTCAAAGTTTCAGATTTAGGAAACAAACTGACAAGAAGAACGAATCAAAAATTCACGTAAAAGTATTATTGTGTGAATTGAGAGTTACTGTAGAGAACTAAACAATAATTTGGGATTTTTTGATCATTTTTAAAAAAATTTTGATAAAAATAAAGACGGGATATTAATCAGCGTCCAAAAACTTATCGAATGACAAAAATCTTCACATTTTTTTCTAACAAAGATTACATACCTACAGTAGCCTTGAGACAAGCCATAGTCTACAGTATCCCGTTGAAATTAAATAAACTTACAATGACAGTAATTTATAACTTTTTTCAAATGTTGATGTTGACCTACAGTACTCTAGATTTATATGATCTTACAGACCAATGTAACTTTAGGTCCCAAAAAATTAGACTCAGGAAGTCAAATTTTGGAGTAACGAGTTGAAAAATTTTCATGTCAAGGTATAAAGCCAAAAATTTAAATTTCAAAATTTGCAGATAAAACCAAAAATTTGATTACATGTGTATATCTAAAAAGTAGGAGCCTTAAAAGTCATAAATTTTACCTTAAAGTTTTTAAGTAATATTTTTATTCAGTCACCTCATCCCTTAAATATTCTCCCTTCATGAGTCCCTATACTGCAGTTCTCGAGGAGCTTATTCATCGGAATCTCACAAATTTCGTGATTTTTTAAGGTCTACCTATTATCCTGAAGTTTGAACCCTACAGTACCCCGAACCTCACTAACCTGATTCATTTCGTTCTCTCGACTGGCCAACAAACACCTCAACAACAAATCATCAACACCATTGGCCGCCGAACTCTTTTTCTTGATCGAAGTCGACGTCGACGTCGATGTGGCTCTTCTCGTACTGGAAATAAGGGCGGGCGTGAAATAGAGCGCCGCCGACAGATGACCCGCCAAAAATTGTCCCGGGGGAGGCATGTTCGGGGGGTTCAAAATATTGAGAGTGTGTGGTGGTCGCACAGAAAAAAAAAAGTGACACACTAAATTGACAACTTTTTGACGAAAGTTGTTGTTGTGGTTTGGGGTTCCGGAGAGACACATGCACAGATTTTTCGGTTGAGTTGCGACACGAAAAAATATTATATATTTGACATTTTATTAGTGCACATACGAGGTTTGGTAGTAGTAGTAGTCTTAGAGAGGTGAAGAGAAATAATGGGAAAGTGATAGACGCAGGTGCAATTTTTTTTCAATAATTTTTTACGGTTTCAGTTTTCGATATCAGGGTTTTAATGAACTTCTTGACCACGGTTAACTGAAAAAAAAACTGAAAATTTGATTTTTCTGAGAAAAACTGGTGAAGATGATCATTTAAAATGAACCTCAAAGGATTTACAAATATGGAAAAGGGACTACAGTACCCAGGATTAAATTGGAAAAAATTGAGATTCACATATTTTTGATTTAAGTTATAAACTAAAGATCACACGTGGATAAGATTTTGCAAACAAAAATCTGGGGTTCTATTATAGGATAAAGATTTTTCGATAGTGTACAGGGTTAGAAAATAGTGCAAAGGACCCAAAAGAACATAGGTATCTTTGATGGGATTCTAGTTTCTGATAATCTAGTTTCTGATAACTATGGCTTCAATGTTTGACAAACGCTGCACGGAAAACTGGAATTTTAACTCATAATAATCTCTGAAAATTTTAAACATTTCCTAGATTTTTCAAAAATGAGCGTGGATATGGATTATTTGACATGCGCCAAAACTTATTTTCATTTTCAAGCTTAGATTATTAACCGAAATCCACTATTTTTTTCTGAATCTGATCACCGCCAGAATAAAGACTATATCATTTTTTACGTAACCTTTGTTTTGAATACACAAAATTTGAACTTTATTTTGAAAAATTTTTTGAATAATGAAATTCGTTTTTTTTTTTTGAGAAAATATAATTTTTAAAGAAACATGTATTTTTGACTGAAAAATAGGATCTACTATAGGAACTACTATTGGTTCCAAAAAAGTTCAAAGGTCTCAAAAGAATTCGAATATGACTAACTGATCGTAACCTCTGGATATCCTTTTTTTAGAACTAAAATATTCGAAGTCTAATTTAATTTTTTATTTTACGCAAGAAACCATCATTTCATTGTATCCTTGATTTTTTTTTGAAAACAAAATTTCGATTTCTGTTAACTTCATTAATTTTCAAATTCACTTTTCTAACCTTGTATTTCCAATTCCCCTATGCTCCTTTAAAAAAAAGAAGAAGAAAAAGGTTGCGCAACTCTTATCAAGAAAAAACCAGCTCATATGCCCATTGAAGGTGTCTATTAGTAGTGTCAATATTTGTCATAAAAACTTTCTTATTATTTCCACCCTTACTCCGTCGTGGGAGTACCGTATTAGTCATACAAGGGTACTTTTTTCATTTTTTTTTTTTTTTGAAAAAAAGTCCCAACACATGTGGTAAATAAATAAAATTATTTGATTGCTCCCTCCAATTGATGACTTCTAATTCATCTCTTTTTGTTCTTTGGGTAGTAATTTATGAGATTTTGAAAACAAAAAAAGTCCAAAATCGTTTTGGCGCCCAAAACTTCCCACCAAAATGTCCTCTTTTCATCGAGGTGACTCATCAATCTTCGATCTAAGAATAATTGTTTCTTTTTCTTCTTGTCCTTTTATGTTTCCGCCGCCGCCTTTCCTGCCACCCGGTCATTTTTTCCCTCTTTTTTGCACCATTTATTGGTTTGTATGACACGTGCCAAGAGGTCTGTCAAGTATCATAAATTACCATATTAGTTAATAGCACGGTATTAATACGAGGCGAAGGTCAGCATAGTCTCTTTTTTATAACTTTTGATCAGATTTTTTGGATTAAAATATAAAACATTATTTTGTCAACAACTTTGAATATTTTACATCTACAGTACTTTTTCGGGTCAGAAAGTGAATTTTCGAATTTTTTTTTAAATTCTGAGAAAATTCGGCTAAAAAACCTAAAAATACAGTACTTCTATTAATTAAAAAAGTGTATTTCTCAGTGTCAGTAGAAATTTCCGATGTTTGGCTTTCAAATCATAGATTTTAAATTTTAAACAAATTTTTTGGGACCAAAGTTTTTCAAATTTTCAGCTCTGGTGATCAACTACAGTACCCCAAGATCAATTATAGTTAGCCCCTTTTCAGATTCCAATAATAATAATTTTTAGTAACCCAATGTCTACTGAAATTTTAGTGCTAAAAATTTTGACTTCTACGTTGAATGAATCATTTTTGAACTACAGTAATCCAATTCAAAAATTTAATTTTTGTAAAGCTTACAGTATCCTATTTTTGTGGTGCCAAAATTGAGGTTTTTAGATTTTGACACAAAAATATAACAATTTTCGAAAATTCTCAAAATCAGAACTTTTCTATCACCAGAACGTGAATTTTCT
Organism: Caenorhabditis sp. 38 MB-2015; assembly: GCA_900536415.3. Classification (NCBI taxonomy): domain Eukaryota; kingdom Metazoa; phylum Nematoda; class Chromadorea; order Rhabditida; family Rhabditidae; genus Caenorhabditis; species Caenorhabditis quiockensis. The sequence continues at coordinate 231,810 of LR548686.1, read as the reverse complement.
GAATATATATGTGGTAATCAATTTTTTGATTATCAAAATTGCGACTTCACAAACTACAGTACTCTCTTAGAGTTCAAAACGTCAAAAGTGTTTCTTTCGTTTTTGCCTTTCCCAGTTACACAAAAAACAACATAATATCTGAATCATCATCTCCTCATAGGAGCCCCATATATTTTGTTTATCAAAAAAATAAAATTCTTTTTTTTTTGTGAAGAAACAATTTTTTGTCAATTTCGTTTCTTCTTATCATCAAAAAGGTTTTGGGGGAATGGCGGCAAAATTGATTTTTTGAATTGAGAGTGATTTTGAAAACAACGTGGCAAAATTTGTGTGAACTTTTTTTTTGAGGGTTTGGGTTATTGTTAACTTTTCTTGTCACATTTTTGAATTATTATTAAATTTCTAAATTTTTTCCACTTTTACAGTATTTTCAAAAAAAAAACTAATTTTTTGTGCCTTTTTTCCAACTGTCAAAAAATTTGTGCCCAATTTATTTTAGAGTTTTTGAACGCTGAAACGTTTCGCTTCAATGTGGGACATTTTCAATTTTCGAATATTTTAATTTGGTCGTGGAACTGTAATTTTTGAAATTTTTAAAAGTTATATTTTTTGCGTTCTTGGATCTCAGATAAAATTTCTATTTTTAAAAAAACATTTTTGCCGTCATAAAAAGCAATTATAATTAAGTTCGAGTATTCTTTTTGGTCCCGAAAAACACCAAAATATTCTATTTAACACTAGATTTCTATTATTTTAATTTTACACTAGGAATCTACGTTTCAAAAAATACATTTTTGCCGTCAAAAAATTCTCCGAAGTTTTTTTTTTAAAATGAATTCTTTATTCTTGAACTTATGCACTATTTAACTATACAACTTTTTTTCCAAAAAAACTTTACACTTATGTAGTTTGATCTTCTGATCTTCGTAGTATTTTTTTTAATAATTTGTATGAAAAAAACTATAAAGGAAATATGAACACGTGATTATAAATTTGTTTATTTTGTGTGCATGGAAGCCCTTTTTAACTTTCTAAATTTTTTCACAAAAATTTCCGGCGGATAAAAAATACACCACAATGATCAGAAGGTTAAACTACATAAGTATACAAATTTTAGATAAAAGTTAAAAGGTGAAGTACTTGCACCTCCCTTGGTAGTATCTCCAACTTTTCAACCATTCAGGGTCACCATCATCTCACCCAAAACAACGCCCTTAATCTGGCGCCACAACCATACCATAGCATACCCCAAATTTCCGCCCGTTCGTCCATTTTTTCACCCCATTAAACTGACATATTTCGACGTTCCTCCTCCCCCCCCCCTCTCTTCCCCCCTCGTTTGCCTTGTAAAAACCGTTTTTTTTTTGGTTTTTGTAGTCTGTTTTTTGTTTCGCAAAAAAAGGGTTTTGTTAATCACAATTTTTGGGCAGGTATCGATTTTGGCTTTTTTTTAATATGCGATGGAGGATTTGTTTGGTTTTGGCGATTTTTGGCGCATTTTCAATGATTTCGATGGTGGATGGTAAAAGTGGGACGAGGGTGCAGAGAAGGCAAAGAAAAACGGTTCTAAGGGAATGTGAGTTTTATGAATGCTGGGAGAGATTTTGTGGGCTCTTTTGAGGCGTCTCGTTCAAGTTTCATCTCCGGTTTTTTGGCGCCAATGTCTAGGGTTTGAAAACGTGAATATGTAATTCCAGTTCTACTAAGATTTCTGGCTCTGAAAAAACAATCAATTAAAAAAATTCGAATTTGTAGCGTTCAAATTTTGAAGTTCAAATATTTTTGAAGAGCCCAGTTCGAGTTAAATTTTCAATTTTTGTGCAAAAAAATGAAAATGAACTCTTAGGCGAACTAACAAGATTTCTGGCTTTAAAAACAGTTGACAGACTTCAGAAAATTCTGAAGTAACCTTGGATTTTTTGGCTCGAAATTTGATGCATTAACGTTATAGAGGTTTTTCCTAGAAATTTTACAAAAAATTGAAACATACAACGTGGATGTTTGACGAATCCAAAAATATTTAGGGACCAAGTTTAAAAATCAAAATAAGTTTAGCATCTGAACTCAGAAAATCTGAAACCTCAAAAATTCCAGGGACCATAGGAGAAGACGGTGGTATGTTCTTGTCTCTGTCTATCCCTCGATGTCTCTTTAACCCTCATCTACAGTACTCCTCCTCTTCTATAAATGTCTATTCCATTCCATTTTCCACCCCGCACAAATTCAATCAAAGGGTACTCTAGCAAATTGAAACATTTCCCCCCTCCCGAAAAAAAAGCGATAATTAAAAAATTTTACTATTTACCCAGTCTCTCTATATTATGACAATTTTTCGAATATTTTTTCTGTTATCGATTTTTGTGGGCTCCAATTTAGCGGAATTCTGGCACAAATGTCGAAATGTTCCCGAGTGTTGTAGGCTATTTTTTACCCTGTGTTTTTTGGGACAAAATTTGGAGCCAAAATTTGAGTTTTCAGTCTGTTCGGGTACTACAAATGGTATATCAAAATATGGATCGGGCAATATTTTGGACGATTTGGAAAAGATGTATAAAGGATGTCGTCGGGTTTACGGTAATGTGGAGCTAACGTGGATTGAGGCCGAGCAAATTATGCAGTTCACAAAGAACGCGTCGCGCACATTGAAAACTCTCACCATTTTCGATGAGCTCGAGGAGATTCGCGGAAGTTTGCTCATTTTTCGTGTTGATGTACAGAAATTGGTCTTTCCGAAATTGCGAGTTATTTATGGGGATGAGCTGTTTTTTGGGAACTCGTTGTGGATTAAGGAGAACCCCGAGATGCAGGAGATTTCGATGCGAGAATTGAGAGGTTAGTTGGGAACATGTGTGGAGTACGTTTCAAAGAAATCATTTAAGAAAAAAAAATATCCAAAGCTTGATTAAGTTGAGCTTTTTTCGTTTAAAAAATTGGCCTAACATACCAACCAACGAAAACTTGATAGCGAAATATAACAGATGGTAGCTAGATTTAGCAAATATTACCTAGACAAAATATAAAATCCAATTTCAAATTCAAAAAAAAACAGGGAAGGATAAGTTTCAAGGTAAGCATTTCAGACAAGGCTATGCAAACTTCTTGTTGAAATCTTGGCATAAATTTTTTTTTCAAAAACTGAGCACTTGATAATTTTCAGAATCTATGTGAATAACCTGTTAAGGGTTTTTCTGGTATAGGGATTTCAAAAATGATATAAGGGTCCCATTGAAAAAATTATATTGATTGAAAAGTCAACCCTAAAAACAGGTCTTGAGAAATTTTTTGATACAATTTTGAAAATTACAAAACTCCCGGACCCATGCGTTTCAAGGAAGACGTTTGAGGAAATCTCTATACGATTATTTTGACCACTTTTTCTACGATAAGAAACATTTTAAAAATTAGGTTCCTGGTCCCAATTCTTTCTTCAGAAAAATCACAACCATATGCTCTTCTACAGAACCCCCAGACCTACAGGGAATCCCCAAAAAATACAAACTTACAGTAATCCGATCGGGAAATGTCACAATAATCAAATCGCCCAAACTCTGCTACATTGGCACACGAATCGACTGGACCGAAGTGATACACGACCCCAACGAGCAACACTTTCACGCCGAAGAATCGCACCAACACTGTTATTCGTCGGCTTCTGAAATTGACAAAAATTCGGATAATTCATCGTTGGCCCAATGTCATCCGACATGCTCCAATTGTTGGGGTAAAAACGAGCAAGATTGTCAGAAAAGTGAGTTTTCATGGAAGGGAAGGGAGGGGGGAAGATGTGCGCGACGAGGAGCAGTGTAATGAACCGGAAAGAACAATGCAAAACAAAACAAAACGCAAATGTTTTTGATGCAATAATAATAGTGCACTTTTAGCTGGTCAGAGTTTTAAAATATGCGGGGGAGGAAGGGTTTATGCCAAATTAGATTTATAACAAAATTTCAAAGTGTAGGCGGTTTTCGTAAGTTCTTTTTAACAGTGAGAGTCAATAGGCTAAAGGGCTTCACTAGGGTCCAAATCTCATCAAAGTTTTTCAGTTTGAGCTCAAGTTCTTAAGCGCGAACTATTTATGCAGATTTGGCATTTCTCTATCTGATCTCAAATCAGTACATTGTCTTGAAAAATGCCCAGAACTCAGTGTAATCTCTGAGCCTGAGCTCAAGCTCTAAAAAATCTGAATTGTCACCTTTTTGACATAACCCGAAATAGGCGCAGTGTAGCCCCTGAGCCTAAATGCACAAACTTAGTAGAATTAAATCTCACTCTATCGAATTAAAAAAGAATTCAAAAATATCAGTAAAACCTCCGAGTCTGAGCGGAATATTTGAGACTTATGACCAGCTCAAGTGCGCGAAGACGGTGTGAACAAACCTCACTCTATTAGAGCTCGTGTGAGCACAAAGATATCAGTAGTAGAACCCAATTAAGTAGGATTAGGCCTTTTTTTTATTCAACTCAAAGAGGGTACAAAAAACCCAGAACTTCCTAGTCTGAGTAGAATGTTGGAGCCCTAGAGTCAGCTCATATGCTTGTGTGAACACAAAGGTGTTATTAGTAGAATCCAAACTTTAGTAGTCGTTCTGAAAGTGTGAGCCTGAGTTTAAAATTACGTAAACAACGTTAGCAAACCCATTACTATATCAGTTAAGTAGGAGTCAGACCTTACTATATAATTAGTTGTACTTCTTATCCTGAGCCCAAGCCCGTATGCGCATCACAGATAGATTCAAACCTCCCCAGCTCAAAAGATTTAGATTTATTTCAAAAATCCAAATTCTAGATGCACTAGAACCTATCAAAACTAATTTGGGGCGATAAATTGACCTTAAGTTCTAGACCATGAAATTTTCCGAATATAAGGTCTCACAAGTCTTTAATACTTGAAGCTATTTGATCCCAGAATGACTTGCATAGAACAACCAATTTCTTACAGTATACCGCTCGGTATGTCCAAAATCATGTCCTCAATGTTTCTACTACAATGTTACATCTTCCTACGAATGTTGTGATTCCTCTTGCCTTGGCGGCTGTTCCGCCTTCGGTCCAGACAATTGTGTGGCTTGTGCTCATTTCGAGCTGGATGGTCGATGCGTTGACGTGTGTCCTCCTCGCAAAATTCTGAATAGCTCAAAGGGAAAATTGGTGCCAAATGAGGAAGGAAGATACCAAAATGGCAATCATTGTGTAAAAGAGTGCCCGGGTAAGTTTTGGATTCTGGAGCGTAAAGCTACTTAGATCATTTTCAGAAGAGCTACTCATCGAGAACGATGTGTGTGTCCGCCACTGCTCCGACAATCACACCTATGACGTCGACACAAACTCACGCGAATGCGAAAAATGTCGCGATGGCTCTTGTCCAAAAAGTTAGTTCTACACTAAACATCACTTCTCTTAAAAAAAAATAATTTCAGCCTGCACCGTTGAGATGCCTCTAAACCGCACCGGACTTCTTGCTCTAGAAGGCTGTGAGCATATCGATGGCTATTTGCTCATCGACAAAAAAACAGGACAGTAAGTGTAATGAGGAAACAAAAAAAACATTGACGATGAGAAGAACACTAAAAAAGGGGCCACTCAAAAACCCTTTAATCCACTCATAAATTCATGTTTTTTTATTACTTTTTGTCTTAAAGAAAATTTTGTGGGCGGGGCTTTAAACAGAATTTAAATTTCAGCTTTGAGCCAGAAGACTTCAATGCTTTGTCAAATGTGAGATCAGTCAGCGAGTTTATCATAATTGTGGGACAATCGATGCATAATTTGAAGTTTTTGCAAAAACTAGAAGTTATTGAAGGTCGAAAATTGCATAAGTAAGAAGAAACCTTTAAAAAAGTATAGAACTTTCAAAGAAAATTTCAGTCTTCGTTGGGCTCTTGGTATTTTCCAATGCGACGATGTGCAAGAGCTCAATCTCAATTCCCTGCGAATGATCAAAACCGGCTCAGTGATGATCAAAAGAAACCAAAGGTTATGCTACACGGAAAGTGTTGATTGGAAATCAATAATCAAGGCGGATGTGACAAAAGCGACATTGGAGATTGCACTGAATCGCGATACAAGTGTTTGTGGTAGGTTCGAAAAATAACGGGGTGGAGAGAAGGAAAGAAGGAAAGAAAATTAAAATTCATTTCTCATTTTAATATTCATAAGTGCTCGTTACTTTGAGCTCAAAAAAATGAGAATAGACAAACAGAGATCATGTAGGAAGATTACAGGATATGTCTAACTGGGTGGGGCTCAAATATCATCCGACTGAGATTTAGCTTTGGGTCTATCGGGGAAGAAAAATCTTACACTTAATTTTAAAAAATACCCTAGGCATATTAGGCCTGGTTTTGTTGTCCCTTAGGAGGTTCAAAGAACTTGATCAAGTCTAAGGGACTTGATATGCGTGAACTGGCCCAACTTCTGATAACCTATAGAACCTGGGCTCAAGAAACTAAATGTATTATATGGGTAAAAACAAATATGGTGTCAAAATTTAAAAAAAAAGTTCACATTATTTTCTGTTTGGAGTACGGTTACCGTATGTTAATTTTTTTTTGTGTTTCTTGAAAAAAAACTAATGAGCGAAAATAAGCAGCGAAAATTTCTCTTGAGTATTTTTCTCATTTCGACGCCAAATTTCAGGATTTTGTTTTCGGCCTGAAACTGGCTATTGTAGCCCGTGTGAGGTCAGTAATCTGAAACCCACTTATGACCTCAAAGACCAGATAATTTTTATTTTAAAACTTCTGACTTGAAGTTCATACTTATCAATCATACAAACATGTGTTCAATTCCAAGCGATATAAGAACAACAGTCCTGAAATAAAATCCAACAAGTTATCCCAGTGTAACGCACTGAACACCAGAACTTAATATATGCTCCAAATTCATCCCTCCTAGCCTAACCTCATATTTTATAGAATCCTACGGCCACGTGTGTAACATCAACTGCAATCATCGTGGATGTTGGGGTCCCGCTCCAACCGACTGTCTCGAGTGTCGAAGTTGGAATAATATGGGAAAATGCGTGAGCGGTTGCAATTCTCAAGGCTATCTTCGCAATCAAACATCAATGCAATGTCAAAAATGCTCACCCGAGTGTAAAACATGCAATGGTCTCGGTGAATACGATTGTCTCTCTTGTCAACACTTCAGTCTTCTCAATCCGGATTTCGGAAATCGACTTGAATGTGTTCATGAGTGCCCCATCGACACACATTATCCAACTAAGAATTTGACATGTGAATTGTGCGCGGATGAATGTTATAGCTATGGCTGTAGCGGACCAGGCACTCATTTGGGTAGTGGTGGATGTGATCAGTGTAAATATGCAGTTTTGCGGGATGAGGACAATAGTACAGTATGCCTGAAGAGTCGTGATATGACAGCGGTGTGCCAAGAAAATGGACTGGTTGATTATTATGTATCGACAGCGAAATTGGAAGGAGTTAATGAAACGGTGAGTAAATACAAACATGATCAGAAGGCCAAAAATCAGAACGGTAAAAAAGTAGCTTGAGATACGTTTCAGAAACATATCTAATGTTGAAGTCATTGAATGCATTATTTAAAAAAAAAAAATATTTCACCAACCATGATAATAGTACGGTAATCTTTCTACGTTGAGTCATTGAGTCAGGAAAGAAATACAAATTAGAAATTCGACCGAGACGAAAATTAAGAGATATTGTATCAAGGTAGATTATCAATAGAGCAAGTTAGATTTAAAAGTTTTAAAATTTTGTGACAAAGTTTCAATTTTCGTACTTTATAAGACTTTAACTTTCGAAAATAGGTGCCAAAAATTTTCAACTCAAATTCACAAAAGTAAAGATACATATTCAAAAAATAGACTTTACTCCTAAAATAACTGCGAAAAATCCTAATTTTCGATTTTCAGAAAATCTAGAAGACCAGTTCTAATTTTCCTAAATTTCAGCACTGCGAAAAATGTAACGATCGTTGTCACAATTGCACTTCCGCTGGAACTAGTGTTCAAACTAATGGATGTGTTTGTAAGGAGTTTGCGCTGGTTCTGAACTCGCAACAAGATATGCTATGTGTTGGTAGATGTCCTATCAATTCCTATGCGTCGAGAGAAAGAACCGAGGATGAATATGGAATTTGTCACAGGTAAGGGGTCTAAATCATTCAACATTTGGGACCGAAAATAGATATGAATTAGGTATCCTCTGGTGCATCTTAAAACAGACAACACGAGAAAAAATCCCAATTCAAAAAATTATTTTCAGTCCAATTTTTATCAGATCGGGTTTCTGACGGTCAGGATTGGCTATATACCTTTTGAAACTCAAAAATCTTTCTTTTGCTATAGAATTTCTGTGAAATGTGTGCTCTTTTCAATGAGACAAGTGTTCTGAATCTCCTAAATTTCCAGATGTCACCATGAATGCGATCAAAATTACGGTTGCTCCGACGGCACTCCGTTCACCTGTACCAAGTGCAAGACTTACCACATTGTCCATTCTGACAACGACACAACCGAGTGTCTTTCAACATGTCCCACTGAACAACCATTCGTCGAAGCGGCCACCCAACTATGCCTTGATTTTGATATCGATTCGGCGCAACGTCGCCTGCGCTATCTGATAACCGCCGCAGTTCTCAGCGCTTTTCTTGTCATGTTCGGCTTTATAATGTTGGTGTGGTATCGATGCAGGAAGATTGATCAGAAGTTGAAAATCGCCGAACTTGTCGAGATGCCTGAGCAAATCCCTATCGATCCGAGCATTAGAGCAAATATGTCGCGAATCTGCCTGATTCCCTCTTCAGAGCTCCAGATAAAACCTGAAAAGCGTCTAGGAAAAGGAGCATTTGGCACAGTTTACGCCGGTATTTATTACCTTCGAAAATCAAAGCGAACCATCAAATTGCCAGTGGCCATTAAGGTGTTCCAAATGAATCAAAGTCAGACAGATGAGATGCTCGAGGAGGCGACCAACATGTTCCGGCTCAAACACGAGCACTTGTTGAAGATCATCGGATTTTGTATGCATGATGATGGCCTGAAAATTGTGACATTGTATAGGCCGTTGGGAAATTTACAGGACTTTTTGAAACAGCATCAAGAAAATTTGGGAGCCAGAGAGTTGATGTTGTATTGTTGTCAAATTGCATCGGGAATGAGGTAAGTTGGACTGTTCGTTCTGCAGCGAAGAGAACACGCTTCTCATTGAAGAGAGCGGTGAGAGAAAAACACAAAGTGAGAGAGTGTGCGAGTGTAGTAGGGAGCAGACAGCGGCCACTGCAGAGAAAGGAGAGCAATAGAGCGCGTTTCCTTGGCTGACTGGGATGAATAGTAAAAAGGGTTTGTACTAAACTTGGGAGCCTAGGGTCTCAGGCTAAGCCTGGGATTATGTAACAATTTTGAAGGTTCTGTTACAGGAACCTGAGGCCATAAAGAGTGAAAGCAGGATTTTCAAACCTTAACTGTATACCGTATTTTTTCTAATAAATAACAGAATCAACACACTAACAATGAATAATTATTTTTTCAAATGCTCAAATCAGAACTGTCCCGAGTGCCCATATATTAGAGACGCCCTTCAACTGAAGGTTTCCTTATATTAGAGTAAATATGGTATATATTTTGCTGAGCTTACACTAGATTTCGGTCACCCTACATCCAAAACCAAAGATCTGACGCTTTTTTATCGCGACTTTCAGATCTCGTTATAGACTTAGGATGTCCAATAGCTGATTGGACTCAGATTTATCTGGGCTCTAAAAAATGAAATAAGCTTTGAGGCTTGTACTTTTTCGAAATCTTGTTCAGACTAGTCCAGGGTTTATTTGAGTAAGGTTCAAGTTTAGGTAACATCGTATTCGGACCTCAGTATGCAAGACATTCTTCAATGTTATTTTCCAGATATCTACTTTAGAATGGTGTCAACTAATACCGGGTGTTTAAATAGGCCCTGAAAAATGCTCGGGCTCATTAGCGCCTGAAAAATCTTAAATTAAATTATGTTATTCAATTTTTGAATCAAGATTTAGTCATTTGTGTTGCTCAGAATTAAAACCACGCTCGAATCAGAGTTTCCACAACAACTGTGTACTTCAGATACCTCTTCAAACAACGCGTCGTCCATCGCGACTTGGCTGCTCGAAACGTGCTCGTCAAAAAGTTCAACCACGTCGAAATCACCGATTTCGGTCTCTCAAAAATTCTCAAACACGATGCCGAATCAATTACCATCAAGACCGGCAAAGTGGCCATCAAATGGCTTGCTATCGAGATTTTCAGCAATCACTGCTACACTCATGCTAGTGATGTTTGGGCTTTTGGTGTGACCTGTTGGGAGATTTTAACTTTTGGTGCTAGTCCTTATCAAGGCATGTCTACTGATAGTATCCATGGATTTTTGAAGGATGGTAACAGATTAACCCAACCAGCCAATTGTTCGCCAGATCTATATCAAGAACTGTTGAGATGTAAGTGGTTCTCCAGAAATGATGATTCTCAACGGGTCTTTTTTCAGGCTGGATGTCAAATCCCGAATCTCGCCCCACTTTTAACACATTATTCGAACGATTTGAAGAGTTTTGCAAGTGTCCACAACTCTTTATTGAGCTTTCAAATAGGAATGGAGAGAATAACGATCTAGATGACGAGCAGTTTCAAACGGATAATTTGCGCGAGATTTTTGAGGAGATTGATCCGCGCGAATATTTTGCTAGTTCGGAAATGCCAGGATCGCCAACGTCATCAACGGCTACGGTGAGCAGAAAAAAACTCAATTTTTCCTGGAGTGAAATTTCACGCCAACCAAATTCTATCTTACTTTGAGTCAGCTCATTCGACACCTTAAAAAAGTATATTTGTCATATTGAAAATTCTTTTGACCTATTTTTGAGCCTATTTCAAAAAAAAATCAACTCTGAACCTTCTTCAAGTCAAATTCAATGTGAATTTGAACTTTATTGAGCCAAGTCAATTTGTTCAAGTTAACCAATTTCAGAACCCATTTCAGGCCAATTTTTAGCTTATTTTGAGCAAATTCTATAGACAAATAAACTCGTAGTATTTTCTCGATTCAAATTTTGTTTTGGTTCAATTTCAAGCTCTTCATCTGGAATTTTTTGATAGTTTCGAGCACAGCATAATTAGTAGAACTAAAAGATTATCCCAACTATACTATATTACAAGTCAGATCACTAACCTATTGAAGGCCTACTTTGAGTCCAATTTGAGCCAGATCGATTGAATCATGTAAAATTATTTTCTAAATTTCCAGTTCACTCTCCCCAACGGTGATGGAATCAGTCGAATGCAATCGATCACCTCCTCCCGCTATCAAAGCACACCATTCCACAACTCGGACAGCCTCGACTCTCCACCCATCGATCCATCCAACTCCTACCTAATCCCGAAAACCAAAGAAGCTCAACAATCTTCTGTTCTCTATACACCCGTAGTTGTCAATGAGGATGGGAAGACAGGTAAGCCCCGCCCACGTGCCTTAAAGTTTCGGTAATTTCAGAGCCGGCTCCAGAATACTATAATCAACCCACCACTTCAGGATATTACAACGAGAGCGCACTTTTAAAGGCGCAACAACAAAAAAACTCTCGAATAGATGAAGAGGAGGAAGAAGAGGAAGGGGTTCAAAAAGAGTCTTGCCTTTAATTCTGAAAATATTTTTTAAAACTGTTGCCATGTTTTCCGCATAATTCGTATTGATTTCGGGTTTCGTTCAGAATAAACTGTATTTTTTTGATCTTCCGGTCGGATTTTGATCTCTTAGAAGAAGAAGAAGAAAACAAAAATGTTTTGATTTACAAAAACGCCCACAGAAATTGGAATTTCAGCTTTTATTACACTAAAAGAAAAACCATTTTTTCCATCCAATATTCTTTTTTTCTGTGTGTGTTCAATTCAATAATAAAGAATAATAATCGGTTTAGGCAAGGCTTCCGACGAAAAATTTCACTTTTTTCCTTTTTTTTTGCGCGTGTGGCGAACTTTTTCGACCTTACTCGAATTATTTCAGCATTGTCCTTTCTGAAAGTCATTTGACATATTTCAGATGCGTTTATTGGTTGGTTTGGTGTTGTTGGGGATTTGCAGTTTGGGTAGGTTGAAAAGGGGAAAAACCGGTGAGGTGAGGTAATTAATAGAGACCGGTAATTATATGTTTGACCTGATTTGGGGTTTTGACTTTAGGGTTTCTAAAGACGAAGTATATCTAGCTAGGCCCAATTTTATTCTAGAAAAAATCAGGCTGCTAAAAATTTAAAGCACTTGGGTTTTTGGGAGTGTCAAACTGGGCCAGGCCACTTTGCGTTCTCAAAACAATAAAACTTATTGATAAGTACTTACGAGTGAGATTTGAACCATTTTTGGGACCGTCTTAGTCCAGTTTCTCAGGCCAAGCTGGGCCAAAGTCTTTTATTTGAGAGCAACTTGATGAGTTCCTTTTCCTCACTTTTGAACAATGCAAATCTCATAAGTTCAAACTAAAAGTACGAACAACAAAACAAGGTCATATTTTCATGTGTTTCGTAATCTGGCAGGTCGAGTTTTTCTGACCGCTAAATCCATCAAGCCAATTTTATTCCTCGTTCCAGGAACTGCCCAAATTCCCCGCCCAGTCGTCACCAATTGCTCCGATGCTCACGTCCACTGCACCTTCTGGTCACAAAACGGCGAATGCGAATCAAACGCACCATGGATGCGTCAAAATTGTCAAAAGGCTTGCGGCACATGTGCCACCCAACGTCAACTCGATTTTCTACCCAATCGCGGTCTTCCCACTGGTTGTAATTCTGTGATGACGACAGAGGCAATCACTAGATTAGTATTCTCAAGTGCGTTGGTCAAAAAGCGATTTTCCGAGATTGGATGTGCCGAGGAGCAGAGGTCGCCGACTTGCGATATTAATGCGTGTTATCATAAAAAGTTCCGGTCGGCTGATGGGACTTGTAACAATATGGCACGACCGACAGATGGAGCCGCGTTTACTCGATTTTTGAGACTACTTCCAGTTCAGTATGATGATGGCTTCAATAGTGTTGTTTGTGAGTTACAGGGGTGAACCGGAGGGTTAAATTAGGCTGGTAGTTAGGCCGTTTGCGAGATATTTTCGGTCTGTCGGAAATGGGTTTAATCGGTAACACGCGCTCTATTGATAGTGCCATATTAATTCGATCTAATTTTTTAAAACTTAACTTCAAAACGTGGGGTGAAGGGACTCTCAGCAAATGAAAGAGCACATTTTTAAGGTAATACTCTCGAGGGATTTTTCACAGAAAAATCTAGTCTTCCAGAAAATAATGTTCATGGTCGCTAAAAAATCCTTCTAGGGTTATACTCTAAATAATGTGCTCTTTCATTCAAGAGCAACCTGCCAAGTTCCTTTACCCCATCTTTGACTGATTTTGATATCAGAATCGAATTCTACGGGTGAGTAACCCAAGTAATCATGAAAAGTTCTGGTTCTCGAAACTTTTCTTGCTTGAAAACTAAACTACAGTAACCTGATGGCAGCCATTAAATTCTGGATAATAAGTCAAAAAGCTATAGTTTGTTATGAAAACCTGTAAAGACCCGTTTTGACCCGGTTTAGGACTCCTGTTTCAGAACTTGTTTTCTACAAAATCTAAAAAAGATAGACGAAATTATCATGGCTTATTTTCTGATTCAAAATTCAAGATACTTTTCTCAAATTCTGACTCTCTCGGAACCATTTTTTTTACAGCTAGCATGAATCGAAATCGTCCAAATCCCCGAGAAGTTTCAATGTTCCTCATATCCACTGACAAAACTATTCCAACTCATGTCAATTCAATCTTCATGGCTTTTGGACAGCTCTTCGCGCATGACGTCACCCAAAACACCCTGGTCAACTCGTGCACATGTCAAACACGTGCTCCAAACTGCGCCAACATTCCTTCAGCTGCTCGCGACCCTCAACGAAAATGTATTCCATACACACGTTCACAACCAATTTGTGGAACTGGCCGACCTGGTATCCCTCGAGAGCAATTGAACATGAACACCGCCGCGATTGATGCAAGCTCTATTTATGGCTCTGAATCGATAACCGGGCGGAGTTTGCGATTTGGCGCAATGTTGCGATCAATCATGCGGAATGGTCGAGTTTTCCCGCCGATTAGCGGGCAGCAAATTATGAGCGCCGGTGATGATCGAGCAAATATTTTTGTCAGTCTTGCCGCTTTGCATACCTCATTCCTAAGACTTCATAACATGTAAGACATTATTAAGCTTCATAAATTGGTGGCTTCTGAAACGGATTACCTGAATCGAACTTGTTCTGAGACAAATCACAAAACGGACCTGATCCAAGTTTTGAATCAATTTTACAATTCTCAAAAAAAATTTTAAGGGTTCAGGTCCGATTCAGGTGGTCCATTTCAAAAACTAGCCTCAAAAATCCAATCCATTCCAGTCTCGCCGCCCGTTTCCAAAACATGAATCGCCACTGGAACGCGGATCGCATCTTCCAGGAGACCCGCAAAATCGTGGGCGCTGTCACCCAAGTCATCACCTTCCAAGAATTTTTGCCCGATTTGATCGGCGACGATTTCAAGAGCCGCGTTGGCGCCTACGATCGCTATGATCCCAATGCACAATTGGGAGTTTACAACGAGTTTGCCGCAGCAGGTTTCCGACTTCATGGAATGATTCAAGAGCGATATGTGATGAAGGATCAGTTTTGGCGGGTATTCAAGAATTATGGATTTAATGATGGTGTGTCGCGTATTGATAACGCGTTGAATGATTTGGATGGAGTGTATCGGTAGGATTTCGGGTTTTTTGGGCAGTATGAAGATATTTAGTGGCTCAATAGTCAGAGAAGAGAGCTCAATACTATTTACGAAACGTATAATAAGAGGGTTTCAATATTCACTGTTTTGTGGCCGATTTGGCGTAAAAGAAGAATTAACAAATGTTTTTAGAAACCAAAAAAATTGGCTTTATAATTAAACTTGCTGCGAGTCAGAATAAATTAAACAATTTCAAATACATTATTCGATGATAATACAATTCAACAAACTTATAGTAAAATGGGTTGAAAATCATTCAGGCAAGCCGGACAGATTTCTGAATTTCAAATTGTCCAAGATTTTCGATAATTAGGTATAAACCCGAAGAACATACCTTTAGTATACCAATTGTCTATTTCAAAATTGTTTGTTGTAAGCAGAAAAGTCAAAACTACAAAAACATTATAGAAAGAAGCATCCTCATATTCAATAGTACTATTCATGGAATGATTAATGAACGAAAAATGAAGACAAAAATTGATATTTTAATTTGAAAACCCGATTTATGAAGCGGAAAAAAATTGAATTTATATCTTTAAAAAAACGGAAATAAAAAAATGTTACAATAAGAAAATACACGTGTCTCTCTCCAAATAAAATAAATTGAATTAAACGTGAAAATATTTTAGAAAAACGTGTATTTTCTCATTGTGACCTTTTGAGTGTTAGTTTTTTTTTATTTGGAAACAAATTAGAAATAAATTCAATTTTTCCTCGTTTCATGAATTGGGTTTTCGAATTAAAATATTGAAAAGCCTTATTTTAATAACTATATCGGGAGCTAATTGTTAAGAACTCTATTTCGAAAATAAATGTTTTCTAATAAAAAATCAAAATAAAATAATAATCTCAAATTTGCGTCTAATTAGAAAATAAAGTGTCTCATTTTTTAATATAATTTACAGAGGTCTAATGGGTATTGCCACTCGGTCCCCTCAACGCCTCACTCCCGCTGTCACCGAGGTCCTTTTCGGTGGTACCGTCGACCTGGCCTCTATCAATATCCAACGTGGACGTGACCACGGCCTCCAATCCTACAACGCCTACCGTACCTTCTGTGGTCTCGGCGCCGTTTCCAGTTTCAATCAATGGAACGAAGTGACCGATCAGGCGGTTCGCGAACGTGTTACACAATTGTACCGTACTCCAGAAAATGTATGTTTGTCAAGTGACAGACGGGACTGAGCGGAACTGATAAGAGAAACCTACTCTTTCTTATCATTTTTTTCTAAAGAAATGCGAATAAAAAATGATTGAGGGATCGAAATATGTACACTTTTTACAGCTTGATCTCTATGTTGGAGGATTGTTGGAAGAGCCGAGACAGGGCTCAATCGTAGGACCTACATTCTCCTGCATCATCGCGCATCAAATGAAGAATCTGCGAGACGCCGATCGATTCTGGTTCGAGAACCCCGGAGTGTTCACAAATGCACAAGTCGCCGAACTACGAAAAGCGTCATTGGCGTGGATTTTGTGTTTGACTGGTGACAAGTGAGTTGGGTGATGTCAAATGGAGTATTGGAAAGAGAAATATGATTCTCTCAATAATATGAGAAAAATTAAAGCTTATAATAGAATTTGATAATTTTGAAACTGGGCGAAAAGAACATTTTTGAACCACAAATTTTCGTCCGCAAAAAATGGAAAATACCTAAAATGTATTTATACCAATTATAAGTCTCCCTAATAATTTTGTGATTTTTTACAGTAGGAATTTAACAGTTTAGTTCACCATTTCAATCTATGAATCTTAAAAAATGGGATATCATAAAAAAATTCAATTCATTTTTTGTCAACTAATCATTCAGAAAACTCTCAAAAATTTTTTTTTTACAAAATTACTACAAGACTTTTCTATTCCCCTAATTTCACATAAAACATAAGTTTCACCTCTCCTTCATTTCACACAAAATCAATAATATCTCCGACAGTATGACAAGTGTGCCACGTCGCGCATTCCTCATCGAATCTGGCAGCACCGCCGTCCCATGCTCCTCAATTCCTCAGCTCAATTTGGCCGCTTGGAAAGAATAGCACATATGTCGAAATTTTCTAAATTCTAAAATCGTTTTTGTGTGCCATAAATGTTCATTTTCGATGACTAGGATAGTTTGATTGACGGGTGAACTTCTTATATAGAAGAAGGTGGGGAAAGGGAAGACAGGTCATTTTTTGCCATTGCAAAAATGATTAAATCTACGATAGTGTTCGTCATTCTCATCTCGGTCTTCGTCTGCTCCAAACATCAAAGCAAGCATGACCATGCGCAAGATTCGAACGATATCGAAACCGTAAGTTTTTTTTTCTCTCCTTCACATGTCATTAAAAATCAACAATTCAGCAATTCTCAAACACCAAAGACTTGGCACCATTTTATCCCGAATGTATCATAACCGGCGTTATCTATTGTCAAGGAAAACCCAAGGCCTGGCTTCGACCATTTGTCTACTCACCAGAATGGCCCGGAAGAAGAACACTCTCAGGTGGTACTACTAAGGAGAATGGTAGTTACATATTGTCGTCTAACGGATGGGTTAAGACTCGCTTGCCGATATATGTGGAAGTTAGACACCAGTGCCCAATCAAAGGAAAACCATTGACTGAGGTTAGTGAGAGGCTCACAGATACATAACTAGTACCCTTTCATGTTTCAAAAAATTCAAAAACTGACCTTTCCAATTTCTCTCCATCTCCTTCCCACATTTTTGGAATCCTCTTTTTCTTTCAAATCTCGATATTTTCAGACTTTTTGCTCGATTTTCCATTCCTGAAATAATTATATTTTTTCAGGGTTGCGCAATCCCCTGCTACTTAACATCCATCCAAGTTGACCACCGCAATAAAACGCATGTCAATGTAAGTTTATTTGTGCAATTACTTCAACTTTTAAAACTCTAATTTTCAGCTCGATATCTATCTCGATGACGAAGCCGCGAACAGCACAACCGATTGCGAATAGCTGTACTATCATTTTTTTTAAACATAAGCATTTTTTATAAAGATTATTTTCGAGCATTCATTCTACAGTTTGACAATTGTGATACCTCGCAGATCTCTCATTCAGAGCTTTGTTTTGAGGCCTGAGAGAATAATCAATAAAAAAAATCTAAATTCTCAAATCATAACTCTATATAACTGGGTTAGTGAATCTAGTTGAAATAGCTAAAATTCTAACTACTTTCTCTATTATAAAGGATACACGACACTGTTACAAGGTTCTATCCTGGTCCCCGAATAAAAGTTGCACTTTAAATGAAACCCAACCAAGCTGGGCTCGGGATAGTCAGCTTTATATTAAAAATTGATCCTGATTGAGAGCCCAGAAGTTTAAAAATTGCAACTTTTTCTGTAACTTCTCAAAACTATTAGCATTCTCATGTTTCGTTTTTTAAAACAAAAAATACAGGGCACGGATAGCCAGCGAGCTTCTGAAGGAAATTCGAACTCGGATTGAATATCTCTAATTTCAAAAATCAATAAGGCTCAACCGGAAACACAACCCTTCCTGAATGAGGAAAAAAAGGATACAACTATTTGATGTTTGAAAATGAATGAAAATTTCTAGAAAAAACGGACAAGTTGTCAAAAACTGTGGATTGCTGTTCAAATAGGTTATCAGGAACCAAAGAACGATATTTTACACTTGATTTCTGTGTAAAAACCTTCTCGAACATTTGTGGGACCTTCGTGACATTGAAATTGTTTTGAATTCTTCTTAAAAGTTGTATTTTTTTTTTAATTGAAGTTTCTCATATTTCAGGACCTCATTAAAAACGACGAGGCTCAATCATTTAATGAACTCGTGATTTTTCAACCTTGATTATTCATTCCCTCACTCAACTTCACACCAAACATCAGGTCATCATACCGTACTCGCAAAACGTGTACGCTTGATGTCATAGATTTATTAACAATTTTGTGGAATGACAGGCGGACGGAGCCTGCGGAACTGATAAGAGAAACCAACTTTTTTATCAATTACGTTGAATTTTAAATACCAAAAAACATTGGGGGGAATAGGTGACAAATTTAGTTTCTTTTTTCTCAAATAGATTAATATCTACATTGGCGGAGTGTCGGAAGGGATAAAATGGGGCCTAATTGTTGATAGGAAGGCAAAAAAAATGAGACAAATAACATGTTAGAGTACCAAATAGAGAAAAATATTGGCTTGGAGCATTCATAATTCGACAAATGAATCATCAAAAAAAAATAAATTTGAGGACAAAGATTCGTTCTTAAATGTTTTTTGTTTTCAAACATTTTCTGCCTCTCATGAAAAATCAAGTGCATTTCTCATCAACCGTAGTCACATGCTCCCCAATTTCCAGCTCAATCAGATCAATTGGAAAGATTAGCACATATGTCGAAATTTTCTAAATTCTAATATAGTTTTGTGTGCCATAAATGTTCATTCTCGATGACTAGAATAGTTTGATTGACGGGTCAAAATCTTATATAGGGGAGGCTGGGAAGGGGAAGACAGGTCACTTTTTGCCATTGCAAAAATGATTAAATCTACTGTATTTTTCGTCCTTCTCGTCTTCGTCTTGGTCCAGTGCAAACACAAGCACAAAAAACATGCTCTCGATGTCGAAAAGCCGAAATCTGCCAAATTTGTGAGTTTGAAGGGGAGTATACGTTTCTATAGTAGGCTTAGAGGGTTACTCTTCCGAATGAAATAATTTATCCTTGATTCTATCCTAGTATAGGAGTCCCAAAATAACATAAGGGTTCTCAAATGTTTTCAAAAAAATAGAGCTTCAAAAAATGAAATAAAAATCACTAGATAAATTTTGTAAAGGCTCATTTTATTTTGGGATCTCTATATTATTCTGGGACCTCCTATACTATGAGACATCTTCCGATGTAGAATAATGCTTCATGGCGGAATTTCCTAAAAATCGTAATAATTCAGCGACACTCAAACATCAATGAGGACCCCCCATACATCGACTGCATCATCTCGGGATATTTCTACTGCAAAGGCGAAGCGTCGATCGGAAATATGGCTTATATAACCTCACCAGAATGGCCCGGTCAAGAAATCTCAGAATGTATCAGTCGAGCTCATGGCTCTTATATATTGCCGACGACTGGTTGGATGATACTTACCGAGCCGGTTGATATCGAAATCAACCATATTTGTCCAATCGAGGGGCTTTCGCCGATGCAAGTGAGTGAGGGAGATTTTTTGAATCAAAGTCTTAATTAACCAAGAAAAACCTGATCATTTCGACTCAAAAAAAATTATAATTAACATTCATGTTTTTTTCAGTACTGCGCGGTTCCCTACTATAGAACACGCGTCATGGTAGATCAGCGAAACAAAACCTCAATTAGAGTAAGTCTGAAACGTTTATTTTTGAAGCCGAAATTTTTCAAACTTCAGATGGACATTAATCTGGACGACCCAAAACACGAAACCGAACTTAAATGCCTCTAAGAATCAAACATAATCCCAAATTCATTTTTTATTCAAAGTCTTTGTTTGAATAAAATTTTTGTTGCTCATCACGTTGGCAAGTTTGTATCAAATGTTAATTTTGTATGGTTGGCAAAATCGTTGTAACTTGGCTCATATTAGTTCATGCGGTCCCATAGATAAGGTTTTTTTGAACTTACAAGGGTGGTTCAACTAGTCACCGATTCTTTCCGGTTAAAAATACAGTCAGGGCGCAATGTCTATAAGGGAGAGAATATTGAGAAAAATCTGAACCGGCGAGTTCTTCCTTGTTAGTCTGAAAACTTCATTTTTGAAAAAAACGTTATTATAATTTTCTATGACAAAATTTAAAGTAAGTATTCATTAAATTTGACCCACTTTAAAACTTTCTTTTTGGGAATTTCTAACTTTTTTGATAACCCAATAGGACTTTTTTTCAACCACCAAAAACACAGAGAAAAATATTGAAACAATCTCAATTGCTATCTCCAGCACAATTTTTCAAAATATGGGCAACGTGAACCATTTTGAGTTAAGTTATGACAAATTTGCCAATCATGTTAAAATTTTCGATCACTAAAGTTTTCGAGCTTGAATTTTTAATCTATGCTTCCGATTTTTGTAGGGAATTCAAATGAAGTTTGGATTAGGTATTTAGGAATACATTTTCCATGGTCATATAAATCAAAAAAAAAAAAGTTAATAGGACGACCTTGTGACCTTTCCTTGTCACTGAAACATTGTATTTTTCGTTGACATATACTCATAATGGACCATAGATAACGATAGATAGCATCAAAGAAGTGGCTTATGTAGCCACGCCCTTTTTTGGTTGGTGGTCCGTATATATTCAGTGTATTGTGATTATTATTTAGCGATTATATTTCGACTAAACTACCGACACAATCAAAAAAAAAATGAGGAGTTGTATGTTGTTCCTCATTCTCATCATTGCTCTCGTACACGGTAGAAACTGGAATAGTCCCACTTTTGTCAAAATCGTAAGTTCACTTTTTTGCAATTTTTTAAGAAGAAAAGTATCAATTTGAATTCAGCGAAACCTCGATACTAAACCAGACGTGCAAATTGATGATAAATACTTTGGCACATTTTTATGCAACAATAAGCCGGCGGCCAATCTCAGACTTCATATACGAACACCAGAACATGATTCGGATATCGTAACTAGTTACACTACAGACACTGGGATTTTTGCTTTTGTGATTCCCCAAATGATTCCGATTCGGGGGCCAGTAACCTTAGAAACTCGACATGTTTGCCCAGTTGACAATGTTCCGGTTGAAGAGGTGAGTAAAATATGTATTATTCTGGATCAGTCCAGGAAACTATATTAAACTACAATCTCCGATTACTCGCTAAAAAATAGGCATCTGTTATCAGCGACATGTCTTTGCACAATCTAAATTCTTTTGTTTTACAGTACTGTGCCGTTCCCTATTATTTGACACGTATTCCAGTTCAGTGGCCTCAAAAAATCAGCGAATATGTAAGTTCGAGAGAATGTTTTGTGCACAGTCGCTTCATTGAAATTTATATTTTTCAGAACGTCCACACCTACACGATTCATCTCGATAAAGGTGAATACAATACTACCGCCCATTGCCTTTAATTATTTTTAATTCGAAAATTTGTTCCTTATTTAACATTATCATAAATCAATTTCATACATAATTTTTGTAATATTAATGAATATTCATTAAACACCCATGTGGTAGAAAAATATGAGCATTTTCAAAAATGCACAAATTGCCGGAATGTGGGACGAAATTGCGCCTTTAGCCAAGACTCATTAAAGACACCTAGCCAATTGGAAAAATTATTTTCTCCACTGAAAATTTTAAAATGAACCAAAGAAGCTTATTTGCTCCGTTGATAAAAAACAATTCGTGTGTACTACTGTTTTCTACTACAAAGGGTTCAGACCGAAACAGAAACTGTATTTACAAAAACCGTTGAGTGTTGCGATTTCTGATTTGCAAAAACTTTAAGTGGCAAAATGACGTAGAGCTCTAAAAAACGGGTCCAGCTCAATTCAAGTGAATTTATTTAGGAACAACCATCCAAGTTTTCAGATTCCAATGGTTTTGAGTTAGATGTTTTCAAGCTCAAAATCGCTTATCGAAAAAAAAAACCACTTCATAAAAAAAACCAAAACCTTTTTTGAAAGTTTTCAAAAGTCGGAGTTCAAATTTCCGATCTTAGTTCATCATTTTTATTCTATCGTCTTTACTTCAGAACCTTTCAAAGTTTGTTTAGGTTGTTCTATGATCCATATTGACATTTCTGACACATCAAGATTTTTCAAAAAAAAAAATTCAGAGAAGTGTTCTCATGTAGAAAAGGAGATACGGTTATTGCCTGCACACCCAGAAGGAAGACGACGGCGAAGCCGGCGGCGCTCTTCTGGTTATGATTAAGTGAGAGAAAAACGGAGAGAAAGTCAGTAAACATTATCACTATTCGTTTTGTTCAAATTTTTCTTCTTATTCATACATAAACATGATAAAAACTCCCATCATTCTTGTCCTTCTCATAGTTTCCTCGGTGCTTTGCAAAAACCATGGCAAACAATATGCCAAACTGAGACATAAGTTCTCTTATGAACCTGTGGATTCAGATCTCAACAACCTATCTAAACCAGAAAGTCGATACGTTTACAAAAAACCAGCTTTCATTCTTTGTGTCTTTCGGGGCCATTATTATTGCAATGGCGAAGGAATGGGCGGTATTCGACCATTCATAACCACTACAAGAGATCCCGGACACGAGATCAATTACACTTCGACGACTGATGATGGGTGGTTTTACATATCGGCCAATAGCATGATACCCAGCGAGGTATTGCTAGAAGTTCGACATTCGTGCCCAGTCGAAGGAGTTAAGGTGGAAAATGTGAGTCTTTTTTAACGGTTCTTTCAGAGTCTTATATAAAAGTTATCTCAATCATCATCTATTGCTATAAAAGAGACATTTATTATAAGCGGAGTCTCGTTGCACAAAATCTTTTTTTTTTCAGGATTGCGACACTCCCTATTACAAGACCAGCATTTCTGTGGATTTTTGCCTCAATGAGAAATATAATGTGAGTTTGTTTTGTAAATACTAGCACCAATTTGTTCTGTATGATACATTTCAGAGTGAAGTGGAATTCAGAATCAATCTTGAAGAACGCGGGAACGAAACTACAGTTCATTGCCTCTAATAGTTCAGATTTTCAAAAAAAAAAAAAACAATATTCAATTTACTCGACACCTTTTTTAAAATTGTGATATTCATTTTTTCTAGATCCTTGATTTTTTTTAAATAAACAATTTAATCTCAACCAATACAACTAAAGAGGTGGCACCTGTTATCAGTGGAGTCTCGTTGTACACAATATTATCATTTTTGTTCAACACATACATAGAATCGTCTTATCATAAAAAAACATCACAGTGGATCATCGCAATAAAATCAGCGTTTATGTGTGCTTGGAAACACATGTTGGACATTGGGAGAAAAAATGTTGGCCGAACAGATAGTGCATTTTTTTCTGGTTCTTGTAGTAAAATCTGGAAATGCCAACACTTTTTATATTTAGAACATTGGCACCAATTTCAGAAAGTTGAAAAATAACAGGTGAATTCGAATATTGAACATTTATTTTAAAATGTTTTCTATTGTTGTGATGGACGTTGTTCGACGTATAAAAAAACCGAAATAACTTTTCAAGTTTAGGTGTTATGATGATTAGCAGACTGATAAAATCCTAAAGGAGCCTAACTAAGGCTCAGACTCCAAAAAAAATAAAATTCAAATCGTCATAATTTTTCATTGAAATATACTGACGTGATTTTTTTTTTTTGAAAAAAAAAGTTATTTTAGGCAGTTATTTCGCGGACTCCAGATCAGTCCAGATTTCGAATCAAATCAAACTTTGACATTATATGTACAGTTTAGGTACTGAAGTGTATATTTGTTGTAGCTGAAACATTCCAAAATGAAATTAGGAGAACTTTTTCCAAAAGCCAAAGTTTTGGTATAAGTCAAAAACTGTAATTCTGATTTCATATGACGAATTTTTGAATTCCTAAGCGACGTCATTTGGTGTATGAAATAGAACAAAAATAACTCTTTCAATTGAGATATTATAATGATTAGCAGACTGATAAAATCCCAAAGGAGCCCCTAAGGCTCTGAAAAAGAAGATTCTAAATCGTCATACATAGGCTGTTATTCTAGACAAGGTTATGCCGTGGACCCGGGTGACTTTTTTAAACTTTTAAATTCTAAACTCTAAAATAGAACGTGCATTTTTAGGGCGTTATATTCTAGCTCTTCAACAAAAGCTATCAGTATTGATAATTGAAACAATGGAATCCTGATTCCATATGACAAATTTTTAAGCTCAAAAGCGACGTTATTTGACGCATGATATATGCAGAACAAAAATAACTCTTCCAATTGAGATTTGATGATGATTAGCAGACTGATAAAATCCCAAAGGAGCCTAACTAAGGCTCAGACTCTAAAAAAAGATTCTAAATCGTCAAATATTTTCAGTCAAAAAATATTGACGTGACATTTTGTTATTTTAAGCAGGTAATTGGGGCAGGGTGGGTTCTCGCAACTTTCGATTTTCAAACTCTAAAATAGTACATTCATTTTTCGTGTTATGTGTTCTAGCTCTTATACTGAAATTGGAACAATCAACACTTATAATTCAAAAACTATAATCCTTATTTCATATGACAAATTTTTGGGTTTCGAAGCGACGTTATTTGACGTATGATATATGCAGAACAAGAATAACTTTTTCAATGAGATATTATGATAATTAGAAGACTGATAAAATCCCAATGGAGCCCATTTAAGGCTCCGACTCCAAAAAATGATTCTGAATCGTCATAAATTTTCAGTTAAAAAACAATTGACGTGATGTTTTGTTATTTTAAGCGGTTATTTGAGTCAGTGTTATGCCGTGGGCCGGGTAGCTTTTTGAAAATTTTAAACTCAAAATTCTAAAATACATAGTACGTGGTTTTTATGCTATATTTTCTAGCTCTTGAACTGAAACTAAAACTACCAATACTAATAATTCAAAAACTGTAATCCTGATTTCATATCACAAATTTCTGGGTTCCAAAGCGACGTTGCTTGACGTAAGAAATAAAACAAAAATAACTGAGGTATTATTATGATCCGCAAATTAATAAATTCCCAAAAGAGTTCTGAGACTCAACAAAAAAAGATTCCAAATCGTCATACATTTTCATTTGAAAATATTGAAGTGATGTTTTATTTTTTTTTCTAGGCAGGTTTAGGGTTTTGGGTCGAGTCAGCCTACATGCAAAGTAAAATTCACAAACTTAACTGGATCTTCAAATTTTGAATTAATTTCAATTTATTTTCTAAAAATAATAATTATTTTCAGAAAATAACATTTCAGGCAACATCATCCTTCTGATAATGATAATTAATTCATCACCTTTCGTGATCTTGATAAACATAGAGCCCATATGTTTTTGTGCATTTCTCTTTTATTTTTTTCTTCAAAAAAACCAAAACTCAATTTTAATCACTGCTGACAACCGCTTAATTAGTAGTCTTAGTGGTTCTGCTCGGCGCTACGATTTTCCTATTTTTTCTGCTTTTCCCCTCTGTTTCATAGCACGATAATACTTGAGTAATTCCACCTGCTCAGCACTTTTGTGACTATAAATTCTGCTTTTTTTCAGTTTTTTTTCTGGTTGGAAATACTTTTAATAGAATACTAAGATGCGTTTGTTGGCGTTTATTCGTATTGAAGAAAAGGATACGAGGATTTGTGGGCTGCGAATTTCAAATAAACCTTTGGTCGTATTTTTGGCACTTTTCCAATTATCTATATGTATCGCATCATTCTTACAGGTAAGACGTCATAATTATTACTCGGGGAAAAATCGGCAAGCTTGCGACAGTTTGTCGCAAATTTGCGGCAATTTGTCGCAAACTTGCGACATTCGGCTGTCGCAAGGCTTGCGGTGTTCTTGCGCCAATAGTCGCAAGCTTTGCGACATCTAGCAGCAAAACTACTGCACGGCTTGCGACACCCTTGCGCCAGAAAAAATGTGTCGCAAGTTTGCGACAAACTGCCGCAAGCTTGCGACAAGGAAAAAGCCTTGCGACACGCTTGCCGTTTTTTCCCCGAGTAATTTTTAAAAAAACTTTAAAAACATTTTTCTTTTTGACACGTGGATTTCGACTTCGAAAAAAGGGTTTTCGGTGATTAGGGTTAGTTCGAAACGATTCAACTCCATTTTTTGGGTACCTCGGTGTTTTGCACACCATTACAAATAATGTAGACTTTTGATACGAAACAATGTCACTGTTTTTTTTTTAATTAAAATCATTATGTCTATCTCATTAAGGGATTTTTGAGCATGAGAGATGCAGACGGTTAGAGATTTATTTTTGGCTGTAAAAATTTTCGTAGAAGTTTACCAATTAATACTGGAAATTCTAAAGTACATTTTCTACAGTACCAATTGAATTCTATGAAAATAAAGTTGATTAGGAGTACTGTAGTGTGAAAAATTTGAAGTCAACGTCGTAAAATAGGTTCAGATGGTCTAATCCACTTGAATTTCAGATTCTAAATCTATAACCCATTTAAAATATTCGTAAAACTTCAATCGCTAACACGCGCTCTATTGATAACTTTATCTACGGGTCGAAAAAACGTCCAATCGGAGAAAAAAACGGATTTTAAAGGAAACGTCGTAATTATCAGACCATTGGATGAGCAACCAATATGGCCTAGATATCCAAATAATACAGTACTTTTTGAAAAATATCAATGAAAAATAAGTTCTTGCGTTTTCTAGGCCGTTTTGTGTTTTCTAGGCCACTCTCTAATTTTTTCGTATTCACAATAGAATAATTTCATACCTAATCTACTTGAGATCCAGATTTTGAATCTATAACCCTCTATTTATTTTTAGGACTTTGATACCCTTGAACTTGGCATTCAATTTTTTTTTAAATCCCTCTCAAAAATTAACAAAATTCAAAACTAACCGGTATTTTCTTGCAGCACATCTTCTCGATATACAAACATCAAAAAATCTTTGAGTGCCATTCGAATATCGCGCCGAATTCGAGCTTCGAGACCCATTTTCTTGCACATGATATCATTATTTTCGACTTCGGGTTAATGCATCGGGTGTTGGGCACAAATGAATGTGTTGCAAATTATTTAGGTGAGAAGGTGGGGGACCTGAAATATTTTTGAAAATATAAGTTTTAAAAATTAGAAGTTATAATAAAAACTTTTGTCAAGGACTAATTAAATTGAGAAAATCTTATAGATGGACAGCGGGATAAATTCATGTTTCACAAACAAGAAGGTTTACATTACCAAACAGGAAAAACGAAAAATTGTTGTTTGTGTTTTTCAATGGGTTATGTGTGCTCTATTGCAACTGTCTGTTTCTTTTCTCCCTCTCGGTTTTCAACACACTCTTGCAATTGTTCGTAGTTTTCGGTGTGTGCAGATTCGAAAAAAATTCAAGACCATAGTTTTTAATTAATTCGCAGTCCACTTAAAAAAAACTAAAATTCAAAAAAGGTCAAAATGAGAAAATACACGTGTCTCTCTATAAATAAAAGAAATTAAATAAAACGTGAAAATGTTTTAGAGACACGTGTATTTTTTCGTTGTGATTTTTTTATTTCAGTTTTTTTTTAAAGGAAAAAATTAGAAATAAGTTCATGAATCGGGTTTTTGAATTAAAATATTAATTTTTTTCATGAATTATATAGTTTCTATGTGTTCTTAGAGCACGATTAATTAGAAGAAAAACTTTAAACATAATTTGGATTGAAATAATTTTTCTGTGAAATCTTCTGATCCTATCATTACATACAGGGTCCTACGAGCCAAAAAAGAACATAAACCTATGAGCCAAAATTAAAAATAGGAAAGTTTTGAACCGCACAGCATTCGCGGAAAATCGAGAGAAAAGACGGATAGGAAATGAAAAAGGGGGAGCGAACACTGAGAGAGACAGTGTGAAGATAAGAGACGCAGACGTCTACAGTTTGTGTCTCGTAGCGAAATTTGCGCTGAAGCGAGCTTGCAGAGAGGGAGAGATTTTAAGAAAAAAAAGATTCATGAAAAATTTGACAAGATCAATAGAAAAAATATGAATCGAGTTCAAAAGTCGGGCCTTATTATCATAGATTGGACTCATTCAAGCGAATCGCTTAATTTTGGGTCTCACTCAAAAAAAAAAACTTAGAAAAAATCGAAAAATCGATCACTTTTTTGGAGCCGATACGATGAATTCCGGACGAGAAAAATGGAACCTTCTGAGCTCTTATGGCAAACTGAATTCTCAAAAACATTTTAATACAACCCTACTCTTGATATTTTCAAACGGGGTCTAGGATATCTTTGTTTATGAACCTGAACCTATCCTAAACTGTAGTTGGCATTCATTTTCTGAAAATGTTCACTCACCCTCTTCTCCTTTTTCCAGATGGTGGATACATGCGATTCGCCTGGACAATCGAGCAATCTTCAGCCCTCTTCATCTCTCTAGTCTCTCTCACATGCAAGCCAAAACCACTCTGGCTTCTCTGGCCGGGCCTTCTCATGCAATCCAGTTATACCCTCGGCCTATCCGTATTAACAATGGCGACGGCTCCGAAAATCCTCGAAGCTCTTGGTGGTATCATCGACTTTGAACTGGCCCTCATATTCAGCGTATACTCCGTCGGGTAAGTCATTCTCTTAAAATAAACCTGGAATCATTCTGAAATTTTCCTAGATTTTCTTTAAATTGGATTTTCACCTTCGTCCTGTGGCACTACTATTGGCATCGGGAACGCAAGTTTTTGGCCGAACGCGGCATTTTTCCGCCGCAGGAGTTTGTTTAGACACGGGTTTAGTGTGAATAAATATTTATTTCGGGGTATTACCTATGTCTCTTCGGATTTCGACATCGATTTCAGTCTATAATAGGTGTCGGTGGTCGGATTGTAGTAACAATCAAAATCCATGTCATAGACGAGACCGGTAATTTGTTCTTTGTCGGGTAGGTCGCCAGAGCGGGTTGATGATCGCATTTTCTCGTGACGATAACCGGTAAGACGATCTTCTCTGAAAAAAAAGTTATTAGAGAATTTGTGGAGCACCTGGAGCTCTTTTTTTTTAAATAACCACGAAATTATTAATTTTGAATTTGTACTAATAATATATGTGATCTGAACTTCCTTTTTGTCGTAAGGTGTAAGAGGGTATCTCGATTCTTTTTAGGGGTCCAAAGTTTGGCTCTCAAAAATCCAATTCTAGAGCTCACACAATTCCGTTCATAATTTTATTGTGAAAACTGGATTAGGAAGTCAAATCGGGAGATTGATTTTCAAAAAAAAAAACCTCGAATTTTAATTTCTCGATCTTGGGAATTCGGGTGGTTCTTTGACTTTCCTAACTTTTCGAATTTTAAATTTCTAGTACTAAGATTCTGAACAGCTATTTTTCGAGCCAAAGTGGGCTCAGGACCTATCCTAAAAAATTCGGGTTAATATCGGTTATGTCATGGATTTTTAAAATGTCATATTTTGTACTAACCAATGATTTAAAAATGTAAAATACTAGAAAAATTCTGTTCACTTCGAATCTGAAGCTACATTGTTTGAAGGGGTCAAGGGAATCAGCAAGTTGCTCTGAGACCATTGAAGGAATTTTTACAGAAAAATCTGGTATTCGAGAAAAATTTTTAAAATTAAAAATTTGGAAATTTTAACATACTAATTGGTATCAACTCAATGCGATATATGCATTTCTTAAAGACACCTAGACAGTTGGAAATCATTTTTTAGTGATTAAAACAGTTTTGTTCATCTTCCCATCAGTTTTAATTGTGTGAAACCCGTTTTCAAAAAGTCTGTGATTTATCGAGGAAAAAAAATAAATATCTTTTTTCAAAATCGCTGGGACGCCGTAAATTCCGTAAACACACAACTACCGTGTTGTTCTCAGTGGAGCAAACAAGCTTGTTTGTTTGATTTTGAAATTTTTAGAGCAAAAAATAATTTTTCCAATTTGCTAGGTGTCTTTAAAACTCAAAATACACGGGTTTGAAAAATTACAAATTTATTAGTCAAAATTTAACTAACACGTGCTCGAGGTTATTCAACCCATAGAATTTGATTCTGATATAAAAATCTGCCAGAAATTCCAATTACAAGATACTATTAGCAATAGAGCGCGCATTACTAATTAAATTTTGACTCATAAATTTGTAATTCTACAAACCCGTGTGTTCTACGTTTTAAGAAATGAATATATCGCATTGAGTTGATACCGTCACATTTATTTTCAGTTTATCATTTTTATTGAATATTTTCATAACTCCACGTTTGATCCCAAAAATACTCACAAATTTCTAATGCCACTATTCTTCCTCCCCACTTCCGTATTCGTTTCCTCTAATTCATCCTGCCTAACCATACTCATTTTCCTTCTATTCCGCACTCCAATTTCCTCATCTTCCGATGATTTATCCTCATATTCGTGTTTGGCCAAATCCACCGGCACTACTTCTCGTGATGTCGAGTTGCTAAAAATTATTATAATAGTATTTGGTTCTGACTTCTATGAATTGTAATATTACTGTGATCGATTTATACTTCTCAACATGCTCAATTCATCTCGATCCAATGGAACTAGTCGCATCTCTTCTGATCCTATCGCTGATGATCGAAGTACTGTAATTTTCCAATTTTTTGCCTATATTGTCAGGGTTTCGTTTTGCAATAACAAAAAAAGGCGTTTCCAATGTACACTTTTTTCCATAATAGGAAAAAAAATAGAAATGACACATTTTTGGGCGCTATTGTGCTGGTGGAAAAATGTATACGCCATGACTCACATCAGACAGGCTTTAAAAAGTGCGTGCGCAAACCGGAAAATTGTACACTTTTATTTTATTTTTTTTACTTTGGAGAACGAGGTTGAAAAAAATCACAGCTTTTTATTGCCTTTGAAACGCGGAAAAGAGATGGCTGTTACAAAGTAATCAAAAAGTTGTGATTTTTGGATGACTTACGTGATGATTTGCGGCGAGGATTCGGGATTTCTTTATGAGGTCCGGACATTGCTTGAGATATTCTTTGTTCGAGGATTTGGCGGATTTGGTCGGCTGAAATGATATTCGGTGAGTTTTTTTATAGCTCTCTAAACAAAAGTTTCCAAAAGTAATGAGACAGGATATTTCTGATATTTTGAAATTTTGATAACCTCCAGAATATTCTGAAAATTTGAAAGATTTTTAGGAATTTTCAGAAAACTCGGACTCAACAATCATTTTTGGTAGTTTTAGGCACGGGGCTTATTTAAGAAACAAATCTTTAAAAAATTGAATTCAGCGAAATTACTGAATTTTGTGAAACGTAGAGCAACAGAGATTGGGTCGGGCTTTAAGGCATAGGCTTAAGCTTTGTGTTTTAGGCTTTTTAAGCTTTGAAGATTAGAGGTTACTGTTAATGGTACTGTAGTTTATAAATTTTTGGGTTCTATTCAGATTTTATTTTTGAAAATTTTTCGAATTTAGAGTTTCTTCGCCGGTTTGAATTTTTCGAATCAAAATCAAAAGTACTCTGAAAACTCCAGATACTTCAAAGTTCGAAATAACTCGAAACTGTAAAGTTTTCAGCTTAAAAAAAATCTGAAAATTTCGAACAAAAAAACAACTCTGGAATTTTTAGATTTCAGGCTATAAATTTTCTAGAAATCACGGAAATTTTTAGACTGAAAATCGGCTGAAAATTGGGAAAATTTCAGCGTAAGCTAATCTTAAAGCTTCCGAATTTTCAGATCAAAAATTTTAAAAAGAAAATCTATCTGAAATGTTCAAAAATGTTGAAATATTAGAAATAGAATTTTCCGGAAATATTGAAAAAAAGTTTCAGCCTGAAAAATTTCTCTTGGAAAAAATCGGTAAACGCTGATACTGAAAATGTGGGCTTTGAGGCAGGACTTTTCGTCGAAAGCTGAAGCTGTAGTCAAATTTGAAAACTGTTCAATCTATGTTTCAGAAACTGTTCAAATTTTACAGAACCAACATTGACTAATTGTGGCTGAATTTTTCGAATTTTTAAAATTAATTGTTTCTTTCCAAAACCTCAAAAATATACTCACCGTTCGGCACATTTTGCTTGAAAATCGGTGGCCTTGCATCTTCTGAAGATGTTGAGGGGAAATTCATAGGAGGTAGTCTTCGACCCGACATGATTCTGAGAATCTCAATTTTAAATCATATTCTCAGAATTTCCAACTAACCTCTGGTTTCTCTGTTTTTGCTCGGGCTCAAAAGGCGGCGCCGATTGCACGCGATAACGATAAGAATGTTTGACAAAATAGGCGGTTACTTCTTTTTCATTTCGCGCGCCACTTTTTGTTGTCGTTGATGAAGAAGACGTTGTTGCGCGGTCCATAGCAACTTGGAAGCATGTACACACTAGAAAAAAAAGAAGTTTTGGTTTCGCAATTTTTTCAAGTTTCCATGGTTACTTGTTTGGAAAGTATGGCTCATTAAACAGCTGGAAAAACAGCATATGAAAAAGAGGAAGAATTGAAATCTTCAAATGTGTATAGTGAGAAAAAAAAATTCGAAATTATTTTTATTGTCAAAATGGGATTGAATTCAAATTATAGGTTCCGATATTCAGGGTTCAAGCCCATTTTTGGCCTTTGCAAAAAAATAAAGGAAAATCAAATTTTTTTATTCTAATTTTTATGGTAAAAAAAATCACCTATTGTTGAACATTGAAAAGTAATGAATAGAACAACAAACAAAAAGGGTAAATTTTTTTTTTGAATTTACACACTTTGAAAATGGGAGAATAACATAAAAATTGAAAGAAATGAGTTTTCATTGAAACATGGGAAGAGAACCATTTTGGTTTTACAAAATAGATGGTCAAAAAAATTTTGAAACGGTTTGTTAAAATATTAAAAATTTTTGGTGCCAAGCAATAATAAAGAGAGCGCAGAGAAAAAACGTGTCTTGTTTGATCTACATGTTCCTAAAAATTGTGAGTCTGGGATTTTGTTTTGAGAAACCTGTTCAATTCGGAGGAATTTTAGTAAGTTTGCTTGAAACCGAGTCAAAAATCGTTAAATACATATTTTAACGATTTGTATTTTTAACTTAACAAATACGCTTGATATTAATTTTCGAATTCTTAGACCCACAATTTTTCTAGTAGATCAGAGAGCCTTTATTCTTTATTTCTCAGCACTCTCTCTCTATCAAATGGCAGCGTTAAATCACCGTGATATATCCTAATAGGATTTTTATTTTTAGCTCAACTTTTTCTGTATTACATGGCATGCCTAAAATATTCTGTAGAAGAGAAATAAAAATTTTAAAAAAAAATTTTGAAACAGGTCTTCTACTCAAATATCTCAATAATTGTTTAGGATGTATTTTTGTTGACTGATACTAATTGGTTCTTGGTTCTGTTTTTCAGGTCTTTAGGTTTATAGGTTCAGTTTCTCAAAGCGACTTCAGTAATTTAAGACAACCATGTGAAAAAAACGCCAACTTTTTTGCCAAGGCTGCGATATTGATAAAATCTGTGAAACGTATAGTGAGCGGGTCAAAAAAAGTTTCATTTTTCAAGTACAAAAAATCGATTTTTGAGTAATAAAGTTTGTTGAGAAATACATTATATGCAGAAAACAGTTTCTGTAATTCGGTGGATGGAGGTTTATGCCATTTGGATATTTCTCGGAACAACTAATTGGACCATAGAGCGAATATGTCGCTCTAAACGATCAAATGGATTTGTAGGTGGTTCTATGCAATTTTGGTCCATTTATTAGACCTCTTTTTCAGGCAACCACTTTGTTTTTCACGATCAGTTGATTTTTAGGTCATCAGGTTGTTTTCCAAATTTTTTGAAGGATATCATGTAATTTTCTGGATATTTTTGAAGATCATTCTAGATTTTCAATTTACAGGTCATTGTGATCTTCAATTGCTGTTATGGTCTAACAGATTGGGTTGTTAGTTATGACTTTGTTCTCTGAATCTAGATGTATTTCTAGACCATTCTAATTCAATTGTGTCCGGGTGACTTTCAAGGATTTTTCTACAGAAAGTGATCTCATATATGTAACAGCAATCCAATCAATATAGTGGACCAAACATTATACAAATTAATCATAAGTCGAAAACACATCACCCCTTTATCAGGAATATTATCATTATACATGATCCACAACACATAGACACACAATTTTTTATCACACTCTCCCCACTTTTTTTTAAAATCATCATCTTGCGAACTTCTTTCGCGCAATAACAATATAAAAACAATAAAACTTTTATTATTATTATCGTCTCCTCCTGTTCTCTCTCTCTCTCACTGACCTGATTAACATCTTATCTGACCCCGATTGATCAAGAAGAATCGGCCCCTATATAACCACCTCCGTGGTATCAGTTTTTTGCATTTTTGACAAGATACAACAAATGTCGCGAATTTTCGTTGTTGCGATTTGCTTGGCTGTCGCCGCTGTTTCGGCCGAGAAGACGCCGAATGAGAAGCTGAAGCAATGTTGTTCGACATTGAAGGGAGCCGATAAAGAGTGTGTTGAGCGATTCTGCGATTTCAACGCCATCTCGCAAGCTAACGTGAGTTTTCTTTATAATCTAGGGTTTTGCGAAATTTAGTCGTTGGTTTAGAAAATTTGTCAAAAAACTCCGAGAATTCCAGATCCTCAACTTCCTCTCAACCTGCTCTGACCGTGGACCGACCGTCGGACAAATGTGGGACTGCGCCTCTCTCCGCCACAACCACAAGGCATGCTGTGAATCCAAGGGAGTCACCGGCAAGTGCTTGGAGTACTGTACCGCCCAAGAGGGAGTCCCAACCAACTACTTGGACTACGTCTTCTGCACTGAGAACTTCAACGAAATTCGCGAGTGCTTCCATGATCATTTGGAGAAGAACCCACCATTCAAGAAGCATTATTAATTGAATTGAGATTTAAAAAACCCCTTCCCACCAAAAAAATTTCGTTTAATAATTGAAACGTGTATTTATGTGCCAATAAAATGTATTTATTTACGTTTTTCTTCACGAATTCGAAAAAGGAGAAAATATGCCTAGAGAGCAATTTATGAGTAATTTCTCATTCCGAAGAGTTTTTTTTCGAGAATTTTCTATGAGGTGTTCCAAATTTTTATCATTTTTTTCGTATTGGAAATTCTAGAGTTTCAAAGGTAAAAACGTGATTTTTCAGCTTCTTGACAATTC
Organism: Caenorhabditis sp. 38 MB-2015; assembly: GCA_900536415.3. Taxonomy (NCBI): domain Eukaryota; kingdom Metazoa; phylum Nematoda; class Chromadorea; order Rhabditida; family Rhabditidae; genus Caenorhabditis; species Caenorhabditis quiockensis. Next base: position 196,241 of record LR548686.1, on the reverse strand, counting down.
AAATTATGGAACTTACAAGGGAGTGGTGTGAACATAATCTGGAGTTTTTTGACGGGACCTATATCATTCGATAGCATTTTGGACGCTGATCAACATGATTTCATTAATTTTTGCGAAACACGATTCCTAATGCTGAAATATCAGCCTCAAAGTTTGTAATGAGAAAACGAAAAACCCTGTATAGAAGCAATTTTGAGGGCTGGGGCCTAACTGTAGGGTAATCCAGTATGAAAAATAACCCTGGAATGTTTATTTTCTTTAAAAATCTCAAAATCAAGCTGAAAATTTCGAATCCTTGAAATTCTTTGCAAAAAAAACAGAAAAACGAAATGAAAACAATTTCACGTTTATTATTATTATTTTTGTCTGTTCGTTTACATTTCTTTTTGTCGTTATAGAACAAAATGTAACTTTGCTGGAAGTGCTGTAATTTTTCATTTCTATGCAAAACTGATTATCTAGATGTGTTCAGGATAAAAAATAACCCTATAGTCTAGCTCAATAGCCCATTCCTGTTAGTTTTTGATGGTTTTTCGAGCATTTTTTGTGTTTCCAGTGTGAAGTTCAAGGCTGAAAATTGGGACTAGGGTAATCGTTTCGCAAAAATGAACTACAGGAGGTTGATCAGCGTCCAAAAACCTATCGAATGATATATGTCTCGTCAAAAAACTCCAGATTATGTTCACACCATTCCCTTGTTAGACTTTTGAGCCAAAATTTGTTAATGTTGTTTGTGAAACGTATATTTTTCGAGGAAAAAAATTAAAGAAAAAAGAGGAAGATTTTAAGAATTTTTTTATTCAGCTGTTAAGAGCTTTATCTCGGGTATTGAACAGGATACATTAAAAACTAAAATTGTTTATTATTAACGTCATAGACCTGACACCTGATGCCACATTTGGTAGTTTATCTATTTGGCGAAAAAAAATTTATAAAAACTCTGAAAATTGAGATAGCGTCATTTGTATTTCCAAGCCTAGAAATTCGGCGTTGAAATTTAATTCAAAAATTGTTTGCTCCATTTTCAAGCCCATTTGTTCGCTATTTTTAAGTCCGAAATTCGCCACGTGGATTTTCAGATTTTTTGTTAGAAATAAATCTATCCATTCTAAATTGGCACTGTGCAATTTTTTAGGGTTAAAATTAGCCACGTAGATTTTGCGCACAACCTGCCTGAAAATGTAAAAGAATTCACTTTTTCGATTTCTCATCAGGATTTCCAGATTTTTGTCATTCTAAAATATATAGCTTGGTGCTTTAATTTTGAAGCCTCAAATTTGAAAAAAAAATGTTTTTTACTCTGAAATTTTGTTTTTAGATTTTCACTAAAAAAGTACTCATGTTTAATGAAGCGAAAATATTTTAAAATCTCAAACTTCATTCATTTCTAGATTTAGAAAATCTCTTCTAGCTCAGAAAACAGTTATTTTCAGCAAGGAAATAATTTTCTTGTTATATCTTTTCTTGCTATATCTACAACATTTCCTGTCTAGAAAAAATGAGATTTTTTATTATTCACTATAATCTATTTTTGTCTACAGTACTCTCGTCTTCAAAATCTCTGAAATTCTCAAGATTTCGCTTTCACTGAGATTGTACTTGAAATTCCACGCAAAAATGCCTCCCTTTTCATAACAACAATAATAATAATAAATATAATAAAAAGACACATTTTGAAGGATGATTAGCATCGTTACGATTTTTTTGGCCGTCTATTTTGCCAACACTTTCATTGACACATTTTTCTTTCCTCGATTTCACGAAATAAAAATCTAAGTAGCATGTATGTACATGAAGTGAGGTGGCCGGCCGGCCGCCTTGTCATTTTATTTTTTTGACATCTCAAATAACCTATTATTTTTAGAGACTATTGGCTCATTGAGAGACTTTGACATATTACCTACTTGGAAATCGGAACCTTTTTTGTGACTTTTTTCGTTACTTTACCTATTTTTCAGCTATGCTAACGTTTTTGTTTTTGATTGGGATTTGGCCGCTGAAAATTCTAGCACAAAATTTGACTGAAAATGTGACAATTTTCACGAAATCGAGTCAATTGCATTGTCCTGCGGAACACGATGCAGTTTCATCGTGTAATGAAGGAAAGTTCTGAGAAATTGGTTTGCTAGAAAAAAGAAGAATTTTCAGACAATCACTTCGTCTATCATACGTGTTGTGGAGAATTGAACATGATTTGTTGTCAATATTATCAGGTGAACCAATTTTTGAGTTTTAAAAGGAAACTTGCATGAAATATTTTTCTGAAATTTAGAACATAAAATATTTGGGATGATTTTCAGAGATTGTTTTTTAAAAAAAACTAGAAATTTTCAAGAAGAGAAGTAAAACAAGTTAGGGGTACAAGAAAATTAAAAATAATGCTCAGCATTCAGTAATGGGGCGTAAAAAACCTGTCCAAATCGCTTTAAAGAAAATACCATTTTTATTAAAGGGACATAATGGCTTTTGTTGAAAAAATTGTGGACCTCAAAGTCCAATAATAAATCTATCTATTTTTCTAATGTGAACAGTGACATTGCAGCAGGCCCACAAATTTTTCAACAAAAACCATTATCCCCTTTAACCAAAATGGTACTTTCTTAAAATCAATTTGGGAAGGTTTTTTTTTTGGAAATTTCTTATAATTTTTTGACGCCAGATAACCTATATTAATTTTTTTGAAATTTCAAAATTCGAAAACTTTTAAAATCTGCTATAGAATATTATTTAGAGATAGAAAACATTTTCCGTTGAGTTGGAAAGGCTTAAAATTTCAGTATTTCCCCGAAAAATTATTTTTTTTAAAGATTTTTTTAAGGAAAAAATGGAAGGAATTTTTTTACTCTTGTGTACTTCTTTTGAAAAAGTAAAACGAGAATGCCAAATTTTTTAATTTTTAATAGGCTTGAAAAATCCTGTGTACCTAATAAAAAAATCGGGATTTTTCTGTGTCTCCTAGACTCTATTTATTTGTGGCGTAATTAATCGTTTATTAATAGTGACCTACGTGTTAGGTCTGAGTCTAACATTTTGTGGCAATGTTTCAAAAATTAATAATGTATGAACTTTGTGTATTGTTCGAAGAAAAAGTTAAAATTGAGCAAATTGTGAAAAATCTGAAGATCAGGCAAAGAACCTACAATCGATAAAAATCCTATATTTCAGATATGGGTCATCACTGCACTATCATGCTTATCAGTTCTTCTATCAATATTCTTCCTCGTCTGCCTCGTTCGATGTTGTTGTAGCTACAGTACGTCAAACTTTACCAGACTACAGTAATCCATATTTTGACAGAACGAAAAACTCAACAAAGCTATCATTTCGACAAGTCGTGAAACACCTCTTAATTACCTATTAAATTATTTTTTAATGAATTTTCTGAATTAAATCCACATTCACCGCAAAAACAACATCGTACTCCCAAAGAAAACCGATTCATAATAATAGGTATCTGAAATTTTCCCTGCAAAAAATCAGCCTCAAGAAATGCCCAATCTAGCCAAATCGGAACCGTCCAAGACATTGAGCACTTGGTCCGAGTGTAAAGCATCGCTCATATTGCGGTCAAAACGAATTTTGGCAATCTCGGCAGATTCCAAATTGCCGGATTCGAGAGCCGATTCACGTTCCTGAATCAGCTCGTGAAGACCTGTTCGACGAGATTTGAGGTCGACAAGAACTTTGTCGATTTCAGATGCGTGAGCATATCTGGAAGTTTCTGATGTCCATTTGAATGTGTGTGATTTTGAAGTACATTGTAATTAGAGCTAGAGCTCATTTGGGTCTCGAAGTGGATTAGAGAAATTGAAAACGAGGTCAGATGAGAGCCAGGTAAAACCTAATTGGCCAATTTTCAAGATTCTTCATGAGCTGAGCATATAAAATACTAGTGCTATTATTGAATTTATATGCTCATTGTTTAATATTCATTTTTTTCACAGATTTGCGCGTCAAGTGTGGTGTTTGTTGTCAGCTACAGTAATTTCAATTTTATTCAACTTTCTTTGGCATTACAATCTTTCATGAACACTGATGTTATGCAAAGTTTACAAGTCGTTTTTTTTTCATCGGAGCAAATTTGCACACGTGGCCTAGAAATGAAACTCAGCCAAATAAATTCAAATTTCTAGGCCAGAAAATTGTTTTTGCTCAACTTAGAAGGAATCTTGAAGTGTAAATGTTCAGATTGTTTATCTGTAGGTGTAAAAAATGTGCTCTATTGATAATATACTTGTGAAACTGTTATCCTGAGTTTTAAGCGTATTGAAGATCGGCAATATATATTTTTTAATTTTACATGTTTACATGAATTTTTTTCACAAAAAAAAACCCCATTTGTATCGGGTTTTCGGTAGGTGACAAGCCTCAATTAAATATAAAAAATCAGAAAAAAAAACCACTTGGTCCTTGAAAAAACCGTTTAAAAAAAGTATCATATAGACATCTCATATGTTGACCCATTAACAAAAGGAATGAGTTTTCTTTTTTCTCAAGGTCAAAATGAAAGCCAGAATTCTGAAGACATACATATAACATATGCATCTCATGAGTCATGATTGGTCGAAATACAAACAATTTACATGTTAATGCACTTTTCCCATCTGTAAATATCGTTCAGTTTTCTCTCTTCTTTCCCTTTTTTCACACTTTTTTATGTTGTTTTGATTTTTTTTTGTATGTATTGTAACTTCGTTAGAAAATTGAAAAAAACGGAAAATTTTAAGATGTATTTTTTCAAAGAAAATTCTGGATCTCAATAAAACGAAAAATTTAATTGGATTTTGACAATAAACTTTCATGAAGAGCATGGCTGAAAGTTTTGAAAATTGTTTTTAAAAAAAAACTGGCACAAATAGAAGTTTTTTAAACGATATTATGGTAACTTTGTAGAATCAAAAAATAATTAATTTTTTTTTTTTGAATTCTAAAGTCAGAATTTTCGTGTATCTCGAAAACGTGTTTAAAAGTTTAAGATCGGTACAAAATGTGTATTATCATAAGTATTTCAGACCTATTTTTGTGTGAAAGGACCATTTTTCATGTATTTTTGAAATTAGGGTCCTAGTGTTTCTCTGGGACTTTTTTGGTTTAGGAATCTTTATATCACTCGGGAACATTTATGTTATTTCAAAAAATACTTTCAAAAAAAGAACCAAAATATTTTTTTAAATTTACAACTCTAAACCAAATAAATATAGCTCTAACCTTTCCAATTTTTCAAAATTCAAAAAAAAAAACTCACTTCTGATCATCCAACGCTGCCTCTTTCTTCCGCTCCAAAATCCTCTCCAAATTATTGAACTCCGACATTCTCGCGGCGACTTTCGATTCCATTTTTTTCTTTGCAGGTGTCCCCGAAATTTCAGCCAGAATCTCTTTTTGACGTCTGAAATTGACGAGTATAAATAAATAAATAGTGAATAGAAGTAATCTATTTTTAACCCCCACCTTTCTGACAACGGCGGCGACACACTTTTATTAGAAGCCGTTGAGGTTGAAGCCTGTGATGTATCCACAGAAATCGGCGGTGTTACCACAAGAGTACTGTAGTTCTCCTCCTTCTTTTTTAGTCGATTAAGCATATCTCGCGAGAACAGAATTTCTTCATCTTCTGAATCTGATTCGTATAACTGGATGACCTTTTTCGCATTATTTGGCATAGACTGAAAATAATAAAATTTGTTTTTTGAACCCTGAAAATGAAAAGAAAGGTCCATTTGCTTGCTTCCAGAAAAAAACTAAGCAACAGCAACAGAGGAAAAAAAGGGTGATTCATAATAAAAAAAATTCCAACAAAAGAGACACCTGGAAACGAGAAAGATGAGAGACGCAGGTGGTCAGACAGACTAAAAATATGTATAATACGAGTTTTTTAATACATGAGAGAACGAGTATTATATTGATCAGATTTGGAGGGAAGAAAAAATGAACTTTTTTCATTTTCGCGAATAAAAAATTGTTCACTTACATGTTTTGATGTTTTGAGAGGTAGAAGTAGGCCACGATCCAATTCCACGTAGTTTATCATGTCGTCTGATTTGAGGCTGTCAATTGGCGCGATTTCACCTGAAAACACTGTTCTCTAAATTGTACTTTACTATAAATTGGTCTCTGGTGGGCTTGTTTTCACTGTTATCACCCTAGCCACAAGAGGGACCAGTTCGATGTCTCTTTTTTTTTTTTTAAATTTCGCATCGGATAGTTGTTTGTATGAAGCCTGCTCTTTTACGATTTACGTCCATAATTTAAACTAACTTAGATTCATTAAAAAAACTAGACCCAAAACGGGATTAAAGGTGGGGTAGAGGGACTTAGCAAACTTGCTCTCGAGTGAAAGAGCACATTTTTTAAGGTATCACCCTAGAAGGATTTTTTTCAGCTATGAGTCTAGTATTCGAGAAAAACGTTCAAAGTCAGAAATTAACGTGGAAAGTTTCCAAATTTCTTGTTTTTTTTTTTTTAGAAAAAACATCATTTTCAAAAATGTGGAAGTTTTCAAAAACTAGAAAACCTGCGTATAATATCAAGCTTTTAGAACCAAAATTTCAAACAAACACTTTAATTTTTTCAAACTACTTTACAAAACTATGAGAACGTTTTGAGAATTTAACGAAACGTACATGTTACAGGTCAATGAATATTTTGGCAGTTTCGGACTTCAAGTTTGATTAAATTGGGTCCGGCTTTTTTTTTGAAAAGCTGGAAAAACTTCGACTTTTTTCGGCTTACCATGAGCTTTTCAAATTAAACAGAGAAAACAAAAAATGAGAAAATACTAATTTCTCTCTTCAATAGAAAGAAATTCAATTTACAAAAAATTCGGATAACGAGAAAAGCCTACAGGATCTAAAAAAAACAGGTCTTTGATTTTTTGCAGAAAATTTTGAAATTTCGAACCGAAAATTAAAAATTCCTATGATTTTATAAGAAAATCAGAAAAATTTCACCAGTAAATTTAAAAAAATTATCATCATTTTCAGCTTGCAATTTTTAATGTTAGCTCTTTATAAAACTTTTCACTCACGTTCAAAATTCGAATTCTCTCTGAGAACTTCTGAAAAATCCAAAATATGTACACTGGCATTTCTGGCCATCTCGACTTTTTGTCGAAATTCAATGGCAAAATTTGAATATTTATCAACAAAAAAATTTTTCGCACGAAATATTGCCAAAAATTTTGTTTTTTTTTCGACTTTTGAAAAAAATGGCGATTCTACATTTTATTGTAGTTTCGTGCTCACCTGCTCCAGAAACTTCCACGTTCAAAATCGCCACCTGTCGATACTTATTCTTCTCCGAATGAGCGAATCCGTGAATTGAGATTCTGAAAAAAAGCCAAATGATGAATATCGACAAAAATTTCAAAATCCATCCAAAAAAGAAAAGCCAACTCTGAACTCCCAGCAAGCAAACCAACACAGAAAAAAATAAAAAGTAAATAAAACTCCCCATTTTTGTTTCGGCGTCTCGTCATTCCACACACTCTCTCGTCGCCTGGCCATTCTGTAGCTAAAAGTATGTTTGTTCGAAATGGAGCGGAAATTTTTGGGAGGCTGCGAAGAAGGGCACAAATAATTTCAGAGAAGAAGAGACATATTAATCAACGGAAATTGGGAGGATAGGATCGGGTTTCGCGAAATTTTGATTCGAGCACATATAATTATGACCCTTGCTCATTTTGAGTCTTATATATTGAGCTTCTTGAAAATTTCCTAAATTGCGACATCAAAACAATTCTGAGCTCGTAAATTTTATCATTCTGAGCTCGTAAATTTTTAAAAAAGGAAATTACGAAAACTAGAATCAAACTAATAGTAAATGTGTACTTGCGCAAAAAAAATTTTTCAAAAACATCAAAATTGATGCGGTGTTAAGAGTGGATTCTCTGGCAAGAAAAAAATCTAAAAACAAAAAACTTTCAAAAAATTCAAAGGAAATAAGATGACCCATCATTCTAAGCACGTCAAAACTCTTCATTATTGAAAATCTGAAACGTATTTGTTCAGTTCGAATATAAAAAAATTTGTTAAATTTAGAGTGTAACTCGAAAAATTAGAATGCTTGTTAAACAAAAAAAATAGTTCTGAGAACAATTCAAAAAACTAAAAACTTTGAGGAAGACCCAATTTGAAATTATTTTTGAACCTGATTTCGGTTTCTATAATGAATCACTGTTTGGACTAAAGATTTCGGTGCTCAATCTAGCTCATTTTTGGTTTTTTTGAGTCGTGAAATCCGGTTTCGAAATTAAAATTAGCCAAAAATATTTTTGAAGAAAATGTGATCCAATTTTGGCATAGAACATTATTCTAGTCATTTTTTTTCAAGTTATGAAATTTTCTCGAAAACGACTTTTCGGTGAAACTCCTTTGAAGGTTATGCTTTAAAAAATGTGATTTTGTTTTAAAAGCAACTTGCCAATTTTTTTACCACACCTATAAGTTTAGAAAAATACGTTTCAAAATTTGCATAAACGAAATTTCAATTATCAAAGAATTTATTTAGAGTTTATAATTAAAAAATCAAAAAGTAGAATTTTTATTAAAGAAAGAAAATGTATTTTGATAAAGATCTCATTTTGAGACAGAGATTCAATTTTTCAATAATTTCTATTGCTACAATTTGCATTGCTCAATCAAACGGTTTTCCGACTCGTAGAAATTTTTTTGTGAAAATTTCAAATTTCAGCTTAGTACAACACGATACAGTTTTCAATTCTAAGAACAAAATCAAACTCATTTACAGTTTCAGAATTCAGCTAAAAACAAAACAATATTCTTAAAATTAAATGGATAACTAATAGTTTTAGCGCCTCAAAATGTTTATTCATGAAATCTCAAAATCGTATTTTTCTAGGCTGTATTGTATTCAGAGCTAAAATCATAAAATTTCCAATTTCAGAATTTTTATCAAACTTCAGTAATAAACTCTATGAAGAAGCTGAGATTCAAACTTTGAAACAAATTTCAAAACTTCAACATTCAAAGTGTCAAATGGGACTACTGTAGTTTAATTGAAGTGAATTTTTCAATTTTAGGTTTATTCTTTCTAACATATGACAGTCCAGCTCTCTCGCTACTCTTTCTCCCTCTCACTCTTTCTTTCTAACCTTATAAACTTTGCAGGTGAGTGGAAGAACACGGTAGCCTGCGTCGTCTCCAGCTTACGGAACGAAATCTCCTTGCGCACCGAATAATCCGCATTGTAGGATTTGCCACGTGAATGCCGAAAATGGTCCGAAGGTATGCCAAGGGATACGGTAAGTGAGGAGGCTGAAAAATATGTTCTTTGCACTTGAGAAGGGGGCGGTTGAAAAACTGTCAAAAAGTTATTGAACGTAGTTATGAATAATAAAAACATCCGATAAGAGTTGATGTTTTTTCCGCGTTTAACATGTGAATTTTGATAAAACATGCTCAGAAATTGTTCTTTGAGCCTTTTATTTTTTGGTTGAACTATGTAGATCTTACTGTATTTTTTTTCACTCCGAAAAACTTTCTGGGTCTCCTAAAAATCTTACGTGGAAAATCCGGGTCGACAAGAATTGTGACACTACTGACTAGCGACACCTCGTCCAACTCCAGAATCACAGATTGAGGGAACGAGCGGTTTCTGAAAATGTTGAATTTTTTGGCTGACGCTAGTTGGGGGAAAATTGGCTTTTGTTTTCTTACAGTATATTTTTTTGTTTAATGACATTTTGAATAGGAGCGAAAAAATATTTTGTGACTAAACCATTCATTCATTGATGTTTATTTCTTTGTCTTAAGTCATATGGTCAAACATTTTAGTGAGCTATTTTTTGTTTTATCTGTTCCAAAATGATACTAAATGAAACTCTGACTTTTGAAAGACTTACTGAAAAAGGTCCAAAACGAAAAATCGGGCCAGATTTTTCGAACATTTTATTACAAGAAAGTTCTTATTGAAATGTTTACTGATAGAATCCGATTTTCAGACTTTGTCGGATTTTTCCGGACCAGATTCAGTGAGGTTTTCAGGATTAATTTAGAAGCTATATCTTTTGACAGGGTCAATTCTGACTCACACATTTTTCTTTTTGCTGTTTTTTGCGGGGGTTTTCATGTTTTAAATTTTCACAAAAGATGAATCAGCTCATTACTAAAAAATTCGTCATTTTTTTGGTGAGGTTCAAAAATTTTCAGTCATGAAGTTTTCAGAGAAACAATAATGAAACTATAGTTTAGTATACTCGCTTGTCAGAAATGTTTCATTATGATTTCTTACCTCTCACTTCGCCAATTAATATTATTCTCAAAATTTCCAGAATTATGAAATTCTGGATCTGAAGAACTTGTTGAAATAATAGTGAATGTAAGAGGCATGTCTATTTTTCAAAATGAAACTTTTTTTCTCAAAAACATTTTCTCTTCAAAATGAATTATTAACTATTAGTTTCTATGGTTTTAGGATCCAAGGATTACTGTAGAGTAGACATTCAAAAGTCTGACGCATTTTGAAGATTCATGTGTTTTGATAAAAATGAAAGATGAGTAAATAAACTTAAAAACACAAAAAAACTGATTGATAACGCTCAAAAAAAGTAGTTTTATGTTTTTTTTGGTAATGAACAAATTAAATTTCAAAGTTTGCTTTCAGAAGTTCCCAGTTCTTCAATGGACGAGAAAAATGTTCGGACATATAAAGTCAAACACGAGGATAAGAAGAAGTTCAGTTTTCTATGTTTGGTAAGTTCTGTTGTCTCAGATGCATATAAATTTTGTTATAGTTTCGATACACAAATTTCTACGACTGGATGTTTCTATTTTTTGGCTTCACTTTTGCGCTTGCGCAAGGTTGTTGCACAAGTGTGTCTAGTGTGATTTTTCGAACGCTGACTGATGCGTTGATAAGCGGTAGGAGGTGTTTATCATGGAGCAGAAGTTTAATTTTATATTTTCTAGGTCAAGCACAATGGCAAAATGGGACTTTCGACAAGTTGGACTTTGAAACAAAAGCGATGAAAGCAATTCACATGTATTTTCTATATGGGTGTCTTGTTTTTGCGTTGGCGTTTTCATCGGTAACAAATAATTTGTAGATCTTAGATAAGAATTACTGATTGAAAATTGACTAGAAAATTTCAGTGATCAGAAATGAGCAAAGTCGAATTTAAGAAATGTATTTCTGTACTAAGATCTTTGACAAAATCCAGACAGTTTTTCTAGGTTTTCTGTGAAATTCAGGTTCAACATTTTTTATTTTTTCGCGAGCCCTCCAATTAATACGTTTCAAAATTACATGTATGGCTACAGAAAGAGGAAACAGAAGTTCTACGCCAATATTCATTGGTATATTCTCCAAAGTTCATCCGCTAGAACCTGGTTACTCAAAGTTCCTATTTTCAGTACAAAGAATAGAATTTACACAGTTAACTTATTATTAATGGTGGGGTAAAGGGAGTTGCAAGTTGCTCTTTGATGAAAGAGCACATTTCTTGAAATGGAATCCTCTATGTATTTTTTACGGAAAAGTTTAGTTTTCGAGAAAAAATATTACTCTGATTTTTTTCTCGAAGCTTAGACTTTCCCGTAAAAAATCCTTTGAGGATCCCACCTAAAAATTTTCTCTTTCATTTAGGAGCAACTTGCCAAGTCTCTTTACCTCTTTCCAGATGTGTTGTTGGCACAAGTTTTGTGAACGCCAAATTCACAAACTTCGCCACGCCTACTTTCGCGCACTTTTGCGACAAAACTGGGAATGGTACGATGAGCACGATTGTGGTGAACTGACGACACGAATGAGCGAGTGGGTCACCCGAATTTTGAAGCTTCACTATAAAAAATCTTTAATTACAGCGGGTTGGAGCGAGTTCGCGACGGGTTGGGCGACAAATTCGGTGCGATGATTTCATTTTCGGCGACGTTTGTCGCCGGTATCACTATCGCCTTTTATTATAGTTGGCAAATGACGCTGGTGATGTTATCGTGCACTCCGTGCTTCTTTATTCCCATCGCATGCGCCTATAAATTCATGTCACGTGTGGTGCCAGAAGAGCAGAAGGCCTACTCTGAAGCTGGAAGTTGTGCAGAGGAGGTTATCGGTGGAGTAAGGACAGTTGCTTCTTTCAACGGACAGGAGAAAGAAGTTGATCGGTATGGTGCTCATTTGACACGTGGAATGTATTATGGTGCGCGGAGGGCATATCTCACCACATTTGGTGTGGCCTTTTTGAACTTTGCTCTTTTCACAGGTAAATTTTTGAACAAACTTTCCACTAAGGTTCAAATAATTCCAGCCATGGCAGTTTCATTCTGGTTTGGCACCAAAATGGTGATCAACAAAACTATCACACCAGGAACCACGTTCGCTGTCTTCTGGGCTGTCTCTAATGCCATTTACGCATTGGCGCAGGCCGCACCTCAGATTCCCGTCTTTCTTGCTTGTCACGGAGCCGCTGAGCCAATCTTCGATGTTATTGATAGAGTGCCACCAATTGACAGCGTTTCAGAAGCGGGTCATAAAATTCATGGAATCGTGGGCGATGTTCGCTTCGAAAATGTGAGATTCAGATATCCGACTAGAGAAGAGGTTGAAGTGGTGAAAGGTGTTAGTTTGGAGGTGAAAAGTGGGGAAAGTATTGCGTTTGTTGGACATTCTGGATGTGGAAAGAGCACTTTGGCATCACTATTGCTCAGATGTTACGATTTGAAAGATGGAAAGGTTAGTATGATTCAAGAAAAAGGTTACAGTCGATGTAAAATTTCAGATTACCATTGATGGTCATTCTGTCGATCAATTGAACGTTTCTCATCTCCGAAACATTGTTGGAATCGTCTCACAAGAACCACTACTTTTCGCCGACACTCTAGAAAACAACATCCGACTTGGCGCCCCGGATATTTCTGATGAAGAACTGCGCGAATGCTGTCGACTGGCCAATGCGCATGATTTTATATCACAACTACCTGATGGATATCAGACAATGATCGGAGCTGGAGGAGTGCAACTATCTGGTGGACAACGACAACGAATCGCAATTGCGAGGACGTTAGCAAGAAAGTTAGTTACTAGACTGGAATCACAATCCTAGAATAATTTGAACCTAGAACCAAAAAACCCTACTTTTAGACCTTCCATTCTCATTCTGGACGAAGCTACAAGTGCTCTGGACACCGAGAGTGAAATCGTGGTTCAGCAAGCGTTGGACAACGTAATTTTTTATTACGAAAACTTTTATTTATAGTTTATATTCAGGCGAAGCTTGGTCGCACTACAATCACCATCGCTCACCGCCTTACCACTATCAAAAACTGCGATCGAATCTACGTTTTTGACGAAGGTCGAATCATTGAAACCGGCGCGCATTCGGAACTCCTCGCTGCCAATGGATTCTACGCCCAACTTGTTCGTCTTCAAGATATGGATCGGAAAGAGTCGCGAAAGGAGGAAGAAGCGACAGCGTTGGCTGTTCAAGATGGTCCAGATCGAGAAAAAATAAGCAAACGACTATCGAAAGCATTTTCGCTGACTACAGAGAGATTGGACGCTGAGTTGGCGTGTTTACAAACTCAGGCGAAAGCTGAAAAAGCAGAAGAGTCGACCTTGTTGGAGATTTTGCACTATGCGCGACCGGAATGGGGATATTTGATAGCCGCCGTTATTTTGTCAATAATAAGAGGCATGAACTTCCCGATTTTCTCGTTATTGTATGGAAGAATGTTTATAGTAAGTACCGAATGGGGATACATAAAACTTTACATTGAAAATGCCCCTTCATTAGGAACAAATAAAACATTTTTAGACTTCCAATGAATAAATTTAAGATTCTCTCAACTGGAACCGACACTGAAAAAATCGACAACGCGGCTGTCAACGCAGTCTACTTCCTTCTTCTTGGTATTGTGACCGGTGTCGCAACCATGATCGCCGGTTGTCTTCTCGGCTACGCTGGCGAACGCCTCACCAAACGCCTGCGCATCCAACTATTCCGCAACATTCTTCGCCAAGACGGCGAATATTTCGACAAACCGGAACACGCGACAGGCCGTCTGACAACACGTCTTGCGACAGACGCACCAAACATTCGCGCGGCTTTGGATCAGCGACTAGCTGACGTTTTTCAAGGCGTCTCGGCTGTCGCAGGTGGAATTGTGATCGCGTTTTGGTATGGTCCCGCAATGGCACCTATCGGTATTCTAACCACCGGCACGCTGATCGCTTTTCAAACTCTGGTTGGTCAGTTTTTGAAGAGACGAGGAACGAAAGATGCGGTTCGAGCGGAAGAACCATCGCGGTTAGCAATTGAGGCTATCGAGCAGTATAGAACAGTCCAATTTTTAACCCGCGAGCAGTTTTTTGTTGAAAAATTCGATCGTGGAATGGCAGAAATTCATCGACGAAGTGTTCAACGTGGAATTGTTCAGTCACTAACCTATTCTCTCGCCGCTTCTTATTTGTTTTTCAATTTCGCCGCTGCTTATCGATACGGCATCGTATTAGTTGAGAGAATGTGGATTTCGCCATTCACAGTTTTCCAGTGAGTTGAAAATTACTGTAAGTGACAAGATTTCTAATTTTCAGGGTAATTGAAGCACTTTCAATGACATCTTCATCACTCCTCGCTTTTGGAACCTTCGTTCCCGAATATGTCAGAGCTAGAATTTCTGCTGGTTTGTTATTCCGCATGCTACGCGACAAACCGCGCATTGACAGTGAAAATAATGAAGGCAAGATTACGAGTCTTAAAGGAGACGTTTCGCTCAACAATGTCTATTTCGCATATCCGGTATCCCGCAGAAATATGGTTCTAAACGGGTTTGGTTTACGTGTGAAATCCGGTCAAACTTTAGCTCTGGTAGGAGCAAGCGGGTGCGGTAAAAGTACTACAATACAACTTTTGCAACGGTTCTACGACCCGATAGCTGGTACAGTCACTTATGATGATTTCGATTTACCAGATTTGAATTTGCGAAACCTGAGGAGTCAAATTGCTTTAGTCGGGCAGCAACCAACACTATTCAATTATTCTATAAGGTTTTGACACCTACAGGAATTTTTTCCCGAAAAATATGTTTTCAGAGAGAACATAGCCTACGGCCTCGACAACATCGCAGAGAGTGAAATAGTAAGCGCCGCGCAACTCGCCAACGCCGACGACTTTATTCGAAAAATGCCCGATGGTTATGATACGGTGGTTGGTGAGGGTGGAAATAAATTGTCGGGCGGACAGAAGCAGCGGATTGCTATTGCTCGCGCTATTGTGAGAAAACCAAAGATTTTGTTGTTGGATGAAGCGACAAGTGCGTTGGATGCGGAAAGTGAAAAGGTTAGCGAATATTTTTTTTAAGTTTGAAGGGACAATAATGAAAAATCAGAAGGTCTAACAAAAAATTTACTTATTTATTTTCGTGAATTTTATTCAAATATCATTTAAAAAATTTGGAATTTATCTATTTTGAAGTTTATTAGAAACTTTTCCAGAGTACAGTTGCGCTAGACTACGTTTTCATTTTTTTTAACGATCGAAAAAATTCGGTTTTAAGTTTCAAAGCGAAATTGAAAATGAAGAATTTCTCTCAATAACATAATTATATTCAAAAACTGTTCTTAACACGAAAAAAATTGCTTTATGAGAAAAATCCTGTTTTTGTTGGTAGCATTTCACAACAATACACAAAAGATTTTTAATACACTTCAAAAATTATATTTTTAATTTTACTGAAAATTATTAGAAATATTTCATGGTAGCGCTAAATTAGGCCACATTTTTCTTTTTTTTTACGGTCCAAAAAATTCGATCGAACTCAGCTAGAAAATTTGTTTGTTCGATACGCAATTTAAAAAACGGGAAAAATTATTTTTGCTTTTTCACTCCACAACAGTTACTATAAATTTCAGCTCGTCCAAGAAGCACTGGAAAAAGCCAAAAAAGGCCGAACTTGTATAATAATTGCTCATCGATTATCAACAGTTCAATCAGCCGACATAATTGCTGTTGTTCAAAATGGAAAAGTCGTCGAACTGGGTAGTCATAAGCAACTATTGTCACTTGATGGAGTATACGCCAATTTTGTACAGAAATCTACTTTGAAATAAATTTTTTGTAGAACTTAGCTTTTACGCTTCTTTTTTTTTTGTTTTGAAGGAGAACATGATTTTTGAAAATGAACTAACCTTTTTACACTGAATCGGACCGGCTCGGTGATTATTACGACCCGACGAGAAGAATCGGGAATTTCTGCAAAAAAATTTACAAATATATTTATCTTTATACATTGACGACAACCGTGGTTCAGAAAATGAAGACAAGTTTGGAGAAATGGGAAGAAACAATTAGTTTTGTGTTTTAATAGCGAAGCTTGAAAGTTACGAAAAAAAGATAAGAATATGAGGATTTTGGGTCACTGATTTTATAATCTACAAGTAAATAAGTTGAATGGGGTCATTTTATGTGTTAAGCGCCTCAAAATACGGTTACTAAGAAAATTCAAGAGTACTTAGGAAACATAGAACAACTCGTAGAAAAAGGAAAAACTCTCACTTCTTCTTGCTAAATTCAAATTTCCCGTTCTCTCGTCCGTTTGTATTGGAGCGCGTTTGCTGCATCGGTGTGAGAGAGAGTGTGTGTGTGGCGAGGAGTGTGGTGAGGGAGACAAAGATAATTTAATTGCGTTTTTCCTTGTAGAAATGTAAGATTTCTACAATAATTAGCATAAGGCGAAAATTCCAACAACTTCAATAGACATTTTAGTTGTTTGAGGACATTTTCTCACCGCGCTATCAACTAGCAACAACAATACCATAGAGAATTAGGTTTATTTTTAAATTTTTCGAAAAAAAAGAAAATAAGAAATTTTGCATTTGGCGACCTAGGCCACACAAAGTTCTTCCACGCTTTTTTTTCGAAAAAAAAAATTTTTTTCACAAAAATATGTGTTCACTCAAGAAAAGCAGCGATATAAAAATGAAAGCATGACGGAAATCACTTACAAGGGAGGTTCGCGAGCTGTTACTCTATAAGTGTACAAATTTTAAGAAAAAGTTGAAAGTAACAGCTCGCGAACCTCTTTTGTTAGAAATTTATTTGGAGGAAACATTAATCTAAACTCGCACAAATTCTACAGAAATTACACCAACGATAACGGCTGACAGCAAGATAACTTAACTCAAAGAGTAAAACTTTATTTAAAGGGGGGTAGGGGGAAAAAATAAGTGGATCTTAAAAGAAAGAGCACTCTCGGAATAGTAAAACCTCCAAGGGAATTTTTACCGAAAAGCCTAGTATTCGAGAAATTTGGATTTCAAAATTTTTTTTGAACGTATACGTGGGAAAATTGAAATCGTATGTGAAAATTTCTCGAATACTAGGCTTTCCGCTGAAAATTCCTTTGGGGGTTATACTATATCGATGGTGCTCTTTCTTTTGCACACAACAAAATTGGTGGAGGCTGCACCAGAACAAAAATAGAGAGCTGCACCAAAAAATAACTTCAAGGGGGGAGGTGCATCAAAAATTTAATTGTTCAAAAGAAAGAGCACCATCGATATAGTATAACCCCAAAGGAATTTTCACCGGAAAGCCTAGTATTCGAGAAATTTTCAAATATGATTTCAATTTTCCCACGTATATTTTCCCAGGTATACGTTCAAAAAAAATTTGAAACCCAAATTTCTCGAATACTAGGATTTTTGGTAAAAATTCCCTTGGAGGTCTTACTATTCCGAGAGTGCTCTTTCTTTTGAAAAAATAAAAAGTACACCTATTTTTTCCCCTACCCCCCCCCCCCTTTAAAAGTTCGAAATGCTCTAATAGGAATCTATTGCACAAAATCTATCTGGAATGATTTCGAGAACTTCCCCGCTAGCTCCTGAAATACCGTACTTGCAGGTGTAACAAGGACATCCAATCGTTTTTAACCAGAAGCAGATCCAAAAACGTTTAACTGAATTTAGAATCTTCAAACTTTGTTATGCCTTTTAGAACCTGAATAAATTTTTCCCTCAAGTTATTTTGTGTAGCATAGCTAATGTGATTTGCCATCAACCCAAATTTAAAAGGTTTGAAACTTGTGCGCATCAAAATCACCTCGAAAAATCCCATTATTCGGCGAATTTTGCCTTGAAAAACGTTTTTTGCTATTTTTTGGTCAGTTGACCATTTATTTGTTGTTGTAAAGTAGGCATTGCCACGGTCATTTTTCTCATCGAGAAAAGATGCGCCTTATCATCTTGACTTTATTGGTCTCATCAATTTTTGCCGTTTTTGTTGAAACAGGTGAGATATTTACGATTGGGTAAGGTAATATATCGGATTCAGCGAGTGTGAGTGCGGTGAAGCGGCAAGCGGATTGGTGGGAGGATTCAGATGATTCAGGAGATTTCGAAGAATATATGGCGTGGAAAAAACGAAGGCGTCAATATTTGAAGAAGAAACTGTTAGTTATTTTTAATTTTGATTGGGAGAGAGAAAAATGAAAACCAGTTCAGCAGGATGACGTGTGAAAATCAAAAAATTCGGGAGAACTTCGGTGTTGATTTTTCACTGATGGATGTCTATATATTTCTCATTTTTTATGTCCCAAATCTCTCATAAGCTAACTTCAACCAAACGAATAGAAAACCAGAAAACCAGGTTTTAAAAAATAATACAAAATGTGTACCAAACGCTTAACTAATAGTAAAACTAGAAAGACAATTATTTGGCATTTTTAAGAATCAAAAAGTATTTTGAGGTATCGAATCAGCATTTCCCAACTAGAGAGATTCAACTAATCACTTTTAAAAATATTGTTTTGTTTTACACACTCGATCTTCTGAGAATCATGACGTTTTCACCGAAAATTTTCGTGCCAAACAATCGTTGAAGAAATAAATAAAAAAGAAAAATGAAATTTTGTAATTTTCACGTGTACAAATTTTTGTAAGGTCAACATATTTTACTAGAGATATTCAATGATTTCAAAAATTTGAAAATTCATAACTTTCCTCGCAAAATTATCCAGTTGAAAAAATACAGGGCGTAAATCAGGAGAGCAAGTTTCACAATTGTGAAATGAGACCAGTTACTTCAACTACGATTTGGAATTTCATTAAATTGTGCACATTTATAGATCTAGCTCTTCCGATTCACGCGCTGTATTTCTTTTCGACTGAATATTTTTGTGTAAAAATTATGAATTTTCAAGTTTCAGATTTTTTTTACTTACTGTTATTTTCTATAACCCACGTAAAACTGTAGATTGATACAAACTTTGTTCGACAAAGGTACCTTACACCACAAGAACAAGTTATTCATATTCGAGCCCCAATTCAAGTTTGGTACCCATTCTTTCCAGACAAAACTCTTCTCGCTGGCATGACTACCATTATCACCACCACGAAGCACCACGCACCAACTACTACTCTCAATCTTCACCATACGATAGCTACGGCTACCCCTCCTATGGTGGTGGCTACTATCCGTCATATGGTAGAGGATATGGTGGCTATGGTGGTGGATACGGAGGCTATGGACAAATTTTCAATATGGGAATCGGGAGTGGTCTTGGAATTGCGACACCAATTGGTGGATTCGGGATTTCAAGTGGTTTTGGAATTGGAATCGGATGATTTTTTGAAAACTATCATTGAACCATATATCATTACTGTATATAAACTTTTTTGTGAGATGTTTCAAATAATTTATTTATGAGATCAATTTTTGGTAGAGGTCCTCAAAATCGTCTGGACCACTAGAATTTTCAGGGATCTGTAAAATTCTTTAAATGTTTTCTGAAATTTTTTTTGAAGCTTACCAAGTTATCACTCCGAATTTTCTCACTATCAACAATATGCGCATCGAACTTCTCATAATTCGAGGTAGCTTGTGAAGTGGACGAAATTGATTGGCTTGCTGAAATTGGGCTGCGCGAGAGGGGAGAGTCCACTGAAAAAACAAGAGTTCCCCTATATGTATATGCTCTATGTGACCTACCGTAAGAATATCTAAGCTGCACAAATGCTTGAGCCTTACCAGCGACCAAAATAATAGGAACAAAATTGGTTTGAGATATCAGAACCTGAGGTTTAGTCAACTTGCAGCAGAATCTAGCACCTGTTACAGTTTTGTCAGCATACATTTTCAGCTCAACCCCTTCTTCATAACATCCTTGAACACAATTACCAATCACTGAATCGATGTATATCAGAATTTTCTTGCCTTCCGGTGCCTAAAAAATTATCTTCTTATAGGAACCTTCAAAATTCTCACCCACCTGAATATGATAATTACACTTTCTAATCCCTTTAGCATTTGCCTTTGGTTTAATATTAATTGTGAATTTTCGTTGTTCTTCACTGGCTGTTAGGTTACCACGGCATTTTACGGGGTTGGCCTCGTCGATTTGAGAGCAATCTTGCCCGCCAAAACCGGATGGACAGATACATTGATCGCAGTTACGTGGATGTTGGTAGCCACCGTTTGAGCATTTTAGGGGAGTTTTGCAAATTTCTGAAAATCGAATATATAGGTTTTTTAAAAGTACCCCTAGGGAAATCAGAGAAAAATTGCTAGAACATGTTTTACTAACGCTGAGATCCAGAGATGAGCATTTTGGTCTTAAAGGTGGCCTCAGGGTGATTCACGCTCAAAAAGCCATGATTGGCCGGCTCAGATTGATTATTCAGAGTGGCTCATCTGGCTAGCCAAAATGAACTTAAAACGTGACCCTTATCAATACCAACATTTTTGTTCACTTCGATTATTTTTTTTTTGCAGTTTTCCAAAATGAGAGCGAGTCATGGAAAAAAAGCCAACATTTTCACCTGACGCTAGTTTGGATAATCAGGTTGACGCCAGACCGTGTTGGCCACCCTTTCTCAGAGTTCTACAAAAAAACCCGACCAAAAATAACTCACTATCACACTCATAATGTTTGTTGATCTTCTTTACATCCAAAAAGCTAGGTCCTCTGAACTGTCCCATACTTCCCTGCATATTCGGGTCCTTCGCATTAATCGTGTTCCCTCCATCTGTTGAGAACTCTGTTGGTCTATAATGCATCACACTTCCAATATCGTATATCTCATCATAGGTGTCCATATTGCTAGGCCCAACAATTGCAAAATCGTAGAAATTCTGCCTAGCAATTCTAGCTTTGACAATATCCACATAAGAGTCACGATCGTATCGAGATTGCTCATGAAAGAGTCCGAGTGCGTGCGCGAGTTCATGCGATGTTACCCCAAACATTTCACACCCCTTACCAATATTCAGAATCTGCGCTCCTTGACTCTCATCTCGCCCAACAGTACTCCAGCACCCATCTTCCTGTCCTGACATTACCAAGTAAACGTTTTCGTTTGTCCGAGTTTTGAAGTTTACACAAGTGTTTTGTTGCCAAAACTGAATCGCTGATTGAAGAGATTGTTTGGCTTTTGCAGCTGAAATCATGATTATTCTTTAATTATAGAGAAAGAAGGTAAATCTCACATAGACTGGAATGCAGAGTATAAGGAACGTAAGGTTTCCAAATCGTATGAGGGTATTGTTCATTGCGGAATGCGGTACGCTTCTTACGTCTACGGTGGTTCAGTTGCTCGCGGACAATATTGGCCAGATGATCGCGCGACAAATGAATGTCGCCTTGGAAGAGAAGGTTGCTGTAAGAGTAAAACTACAAAAAACAATCAAATTGAAAAATTTAAGTTCACTAATGTCTTATGGTACAATTGAAACGTACCGTTCCAATATCATATTGCTCATTTTTCAGTTTTATTTCAGCTAAAAAAAACTCTGCAAGCGTTTTATTCTCATTTAAAACAAGTTGAATCTTAAAATTGTTAATGCTGTAATTATAATTCTTCATCGAGTAAGAAACCATCATCTAGAATTGCTCAAACTCATACTTATAATATTAGTGAAACGTATCTCAAATAGTTGTATTTATAACTAGAACTGTAGGAGTACATCGAAATGTAACTGTGGTATTCATTGAAAATTCCGGCTCTATACCAAAATAGGGGTCCCCCAAAAAAAGATGACCTCTATTTTTGTGGGGAACCCAAACGAAAAATTAGAAACTATTATTTTTTTGACGAACATTTTTTTTGGGACCTTTATTTCTGTATTGAGATCAATTGAGTTCTTCTAGTCAGAAAACGCCACAATGTCTACTGAAAAAAGTTTAAGTCTGAAAACTGTTGATGTTTTGATTATAAATCTATTAAGATGTGTTTATTACCTAATACCATTCAAATTATTGCTTATATTATCATTGAAAAACGTATCCGATGATTGAAACGTATCTGATGACCTGATGACTTACCGTTTTCCCCTATTTAGCTCCGAAATACTGCTCAATCTATCCGTATATTCATGTTTCGTCGCTGCCACCGGTTCCACAACCGAATCCGAAGCCACTTGTATCGTATCCAAATCAAAAATCGACGACAAAATATCGCGCAGCTGATAATGTTGCGTCGGATTCACAAGCTCCGCCAACCTCGGCAACTCCCCATCATTTTGCCCATAACAAATATCACAAAAAATCAACAGTAATAGCGGCGAAAAAATGGCATTCATACTAAAATGGCCAGACAGCATACGGCTAACACATGAGAAGAAGATAAGACCAGATTTGAGATGATGGTGACGATGTTGACCAAAAAAATCGAAAGTTTTATTTAATGGCAATATTGATTTGTTTAATGGTATATGTTTGTTCAACATTGTGTACTACCGGAACTACAGTATACTTATAATAGGTTCTATGAAAATCTTGAGGATAATGGGATGTTCAAAGAACCCTAATTTGTGTTCTGTGAACTTTAAGTACCTGCGTGTTCTGATCATATAATTAGTCATAAACTTATCTAATTAACCAATCCTTTTCTAATGGCTTAGAGTAATTAGATTTTCGATTCATAGAATGCCATTTTCTTGATTCAAATTGGTTGTTTTAGGGATCATACTGGTTTTTTATGATGATATAAATAAAATAATTTATTATGTATATATTTTAACAACAAGAAATGAAAAACTAAAGTCTCCGAATCAAGAACTTTTGAACCCGTTTACCACCAATAATGACAAAGCCACAGCACTGGCCAAAAAGGCGCCCACTGACAAGAAAATGGCTGGAACTCGGAGGATGTGTGGCTGAAAACATAATATTAAAAATTTAGGGGTTTTTGAGATGTGTTAGAGTACCTGAAGAGGATCCTTTTGTTGTGGAAATTTGTTGGATAGTAGGGAGTCGTCTGCCTGAAAAAATATCATATTGGTTTAAAGGAACACTCTGATTTTAATCCTGACAATTTCCGGTGTGAAGTATTGTCACGTTTAAAATATTTCAACAAGTACCATTCTAGAAGGCCAGAAAAAATATTTTTGAAAAACAAGGCGTGTTAGAATGCATAACAATATAACTAGTAAATCGTCAGAATTTTCAGTCAACCTAATTTCAGCACGCTTTCAGAAATTAAACCTCAAAGTTTGAAAGATAATTGTGTTTTGTGGGCCTATCAAGTCTCTTCAAACTCACCCCAAAGTCAGATTTGCTGCGAGTTGTCCTATTTTCCAAAATTATAAAAGCTGCAGAAAGAACTGTGGAGAATACAGTTGGGATCGACACCAATACAATAACGAGTAGTGGTTCATTCCAGGTTTTTTTGAAAATTGCTGCAGCAATTATAATTGTTGCATAAGCCAGAAAATATCCAACGATCCCAATTATCCGGTGAGCCCAGTTAAAATAGGTTCGCTTTGCGTCAGTTGGACCACACCTAAAATAACTGTTGATTGGCTGTGCGACTGCTAGAACCGTCGAAATTGTTCCCAAATCTGTGTGCCATTGTGTCCAGTACTTTGCGCTAGAACCGATTCCTTTCCAACGGAAATTTTGAGCAACGAAGATACACAACATTGAGATACAAATGCACCCAACAGCGACAAAATTTGAAGCTTGATGAACTTTGAACCAAACTGGAGAACCGAATAACTTTTTGCCTTTGTAGAGATCTCGGCCCAATCTAGCGAATAAGAAGCCTGTTGGGACTAAGAATAGCCACCCAATGATCATGAGAATGGCTGAAAATCAAGAGTTCTGTGAATTCTTATGAGTACTATTGACTTACCATGAGCTTTGACCAATAATTTCTTCTGCTCGAAAGTGAGCCCAGAATCATTAGAAGATGAACTATTTGAGCTGATAGTCAAATTGGCAGAGTAACATAACGGAACGACCGCAAGAAGAAGAATGAAAAATTTCATTTTTTTATGGAGTATCAAAATATATGATTTATGTCAAACGCGCGAAATGTTACCCTAAGTCCTATTATCTGGGAGGGGGATGAAAAATGATGACAAAACATTATTAAGGATATACAATATAGCAAAAAGATGACAAAGAATACAAGTTGATGATGTTCTCTGAAGTGGTCAGTGTTTCGGTGATTTTTATTTTGCATAAAGGTAATATGCAAAGGGAAAGAGAGAAAGAGAAAGTTTTTTTTGAAAAAACTGATATTTTACGTTTCAAAGAATATGAATCAAAAGTTTTTGAATCCGTTTGCCACTAACAGCGATAACGCTAAGGCGCTTGCTGTAAACGCGCCGATTGCCAAGAAAATGGCTGGAACTCGCAGAATGTGTGGCTGAAAATAAAAACTGTGACTATTAAAATTGAAGCGTGTAATAGGACCTGAATTGGATCTCGTGGCTGTGGAATTTTGCTGGGCAACATCGAGTTATCCTATAATTCAAAGAATATATTTGAGAGATGTAATAGGAAGTTGTAATCAGTGATGTAGATTTAATTAATGCTAGTTATTTTTAATAAGCCAAAATGGGGAACACACAATTCAAACTTAACATGTTAGATTTCATGAAAGGTTTTCAGAAAAAAACATATAACATACCTTAATAGCCTTAAGCTCTACCGCTTTCTGAAACATATTTGTATTCAGTCATACTTTTCAATGCACCAAAACTCACCTCAGTTTCAGATTTATCGCTTTTCAAAATACTAAAACCGACAGTTAACATGGTAGACAAAACAGTAGGTATTGAGATCAAAACAACTTGTAAGACTGGCTCATTCCATATTAATCTAAACACCAAGGCTGCAATTATAGTTGTGATAAATGCCAGGGTGTAGCCAATGATGCCGATGATCCGGTGAGCCCAGTTGAAATACACACGATTAGAGTGGGCTGGGCCACATCTGAAAATATTTTCAATAAATTTTTTTGGACTGTGCTACACATACCTAAAATAACTGTTGATTGGCTGCGCGACGGCTAACACTGTCGAAATTTCTCCTAAATCAGTGTGCCACTGATGCCAATATCTTGCACTTGACCCGGTTCCTTTCCACTGGAAGTCTTCTGCGACAAATACTAACAAAATTGAAAGGCAAATGCACCCAACAGCAAGAAAGTTTGCAACTTGATGAACTTTGAACCAAACTGGGGAGCCAAACAACTTTTTGTCTTTGTAGAGATCACGGCCCAGTCTAGCGAATAGGAAGCCTGTTGGGACAAATAGAAGCCAGCCTATGATCATGAGAATGGCTGAATAACAAAGAGGATTGGACCCAATAAAAAAGACCTCAACATTCTCACCATGAGCTTTGAGCAACAGCCTAGTGTTTTCGTTATTAAGACCAGATTTTACTGGAGTTGTTGAAGTTGAATTTTCAGCGGAATAACATAGCTGAATAAGTAGAAGAATAGTGAGAATAAGTAAAAATCTCATAACTTTTTTTGTTCGATTTTTTCTGTGAAGTTGTTAACTGTTATAGAAAATGATGACAAAAGTGAACAGAAGGTTTTGATTAATGATGTGGTCAGTACTACCAACGAAACATCTCAGAAAAAAAAACTTGCGCAAGATGAAAGAACGGCTGACTACAAGATATACTTTACTATGCTAGAAACTAGGAATTTTTAATCAACCGAAGTAATTTAGATCGAAAAAAATATTTGAAAAATAATGACAAATTTTTATTAAAGAATCTATCAACAAAAATTTAAAAAAAATTTCTTATCCACGATCCGGAAAATGTCCAACTTCACTTTCAGTTTAAAACTTTATTCATGAAACCGCAAAATGGCAAAAAATCTCCCGTAATAGTTCACATCAATCACAGAAAAAAAATCAAAATAATCATTTATTTTTATATCCATTAACCACTAACAATGACAAAGCGATTGCGCTTGCCAAAAAGGTGCCGATTGACATATAAATGGCTGGAACTCGAAGAAAGTATGGCTGAAAATATGGGAATTTTTAGGTTTCTGGAATTTATTGTGTTATATTACCTGAAGAATATCACTTGTTGGTGAACTTCTGTTGGATAATAGCGAATCGCTTGCCTGAAAAAAATTGAAGAGAATTTTTACCTTAAAATTTAGCAGAAGACATACTCCGGAATCAGATGTATGGCGGAAGCCATCACTTTTCTTAACACTGGAAGCGACGGTTAATCCAAAAGCCAGTATCGTAGGTGCTGACACCAAGACAACTTCAAGAACTGGCTCATTCCAGATTTTTCTAAATTGCACGGCGGCGATCAGAGTTGTGATGAATGCGAGAAGATAGCCAATGATTCCAATGATTCGGTGAGCCCAGTTAAAGTAGGCACGATTGGCATGAGCTGGACCGCATCTGAAAAAAATACATTTGAGTTAGAAAGGTACCTACATTAATTTCTGCGCATTTTTAGAAACTTGATAGTTGATGTTCAGAAAATATTTTTTTTTAAATAAACCGTGTGAATCTGTATAGCAATTTTTTGTCAGACTAATAAAGTTTTATTCAAGGGAAAGTTCGGGAACTCAGTTTAAAAGTTCATGTCTGAAAAGTTTTAAATTATGGCAAGAAGCATGAATAACTATCTTATACTCCTTGCTCTTCCAACTCTTTCTTTCGCCGTGGATGTGCTCACCGAACGCGAGGCTCGCTTTGTAATCTCAAGTATTACAAGAGAAACGTATTTCGGCGAACCTACACCTGAAAGAATAAGAAAGCTGGCATATGTGCCTTATTACGCTACTCAATGTGATGAAAAAGTAAAGGTATACGATCTCGAAAATATGCTTAGACCCATGAAATCGCATTATAAGAAGATGGATAAAAACGAGAAGAATAGATTCACGGAAAATGACTGGAAATCATATGAGAATCTAAGAAACAAGATCGCTGACAAGACAAGAGATGGGGCTGTTGAGATACCGGATGATATATACAAAAAAGTTGAAGTAACTTTTGATAGTGTTACAATCAATGGATTCGATTTCAGTGCCTCAAATGATGCACAATATGATGTTAAATTTGAAGATGGGGTTTTCAAATTGAAATCCGAAACATGTAAAAAAGCTTGATAAATATTTTTGAATTTTTTAATAAAGGTAAACTCACCTAAAATAACTGTTAATTGGCTGAATGACTGCTAGAACTGTCGAAATCACTCCCAAATCTGTGTGCCACTCCGTCCAATATTTTGAGCCCGACCAAGATCCCTTCCAATGAAAATTCTGTGAGACAAATACGCATAACATTGAGAGGCATATGCACCCAACAGCGATATAGTTAGAAATTTGATGAATTTGAAACCAAACTGGACAACCGAACAACTTTTTCTCTTTGTAGAGATCACGGCCCAGTCTAGCGAATAGGAAGCCCGTTGGGACAAATAGGAGCCAGCCTATGATCATGAGAATGGCTGAAACTTATAAATGTGGGGCAGAATAGTTACTTTCCATCTACCATGTGCTTTAACCAACATTCTTTTCTGCTCTTTAGTGAGCCCAGAGTCGTTTTTTGAAGAAGAAGAAGTTGAATTATCCGCCGAATAACATAGGGGAATCAGTGCCAAAAACAAGAGAATCAAAAAATACTTCATATTTTCTCCTGGAAAAAAAATGATTTTAAAAGTGCAAAAATGTTTATAAATATCCGTTCTTCTGGTGAAGAAGTTACATGAAAACGAGTGAATGATAACAAAATATGAGAAGATGAAGAACAGCGAGAAAAAAAAGAGTTTTGGTGGAGATCTGTGATGCGTCCATTACAACACATTCTAATGCAATATACACCAGGACTCAAGGTTATTTATATATACACAACGAGGTGACTCCAAAATATAAATTTAAGTGGTATTTTTGGAAAATGCACGTAAAATAGCGTTAGAGTCGTAAGGAGGGTAGTGATCTATGGATTTGAAAGTCAGCTGTTTGAGAAAATATTTTTGTCCAGTAAAATGTTCGTTAAAGTAACCTAAACACTTGAAAACGAAGCTTTGTTGTATTAGAACCAGGCCGCCCGAGCTTTTGAAGATATTATTAGGATTTGGATATGCGCATAGGCTTTACAAAACCTAGAAAGCTACCTGGCTAGCCTGATAACTGATTGGATAAGTTATCGGAAGTATTGTGAATACGAAAAAATTAGAGAGTGGCCTAGAAAACGCAAAATGGTCTAGAAAACGTGAGAACCTGTTTTTCTTTGATGTTTTTCAAAAAGTACTGTATTATTTGGATTTCTAGGCCAGATTGGTTGCTCTTCCAATGGTCTAATAATCTAAACCCTACAATATGTCTAACTTAATAGGCTTGAAAGGTCCGCTCAGTCTAGGCCTATTTTCAGGCTGATAACGTTATAAGGCCAAAAAAAGACTTTTCTTAAACCGTTAAAAACCCTACACCCAATTTTTATATCCTTTATTGACAAAGAAAAAAACATGACCCATCCACTACCAAAAATCACCCTTTTTGAATTTGTGTGGACGCCACTTGTTTGTGCGAACACTTTTGTTTACCGTATTCGTAGTATGTGTAAACTTTTTTATTGTGAATAAAAAAAATAACTTTCAAAAAAAAGTGTGCAACATTTCGTCACGGTGTTGGCACATAAAACAGCAAACTTTACCTAATAATAAAAATAATTTGTTCATTTATTTACAATTAGAAAAAAACAGTTATCACTAACGATAAATAAACGTCATTTCCTTATTATATGTATGTAAGAACAAAAATTAAATGCAAATAACAGTTCTCCGAAAGAAGTACACACATGAAAGCGTTATAAATGGGGCGAACAAGCTTGTTTGTTGTATCTTATCTTTTTTGTATGTGCACCTTTCACTATACAATTTTTGTAAGAAATTATTCATTTGAGTTTAAGGCAGAACATATCCCGTAAAATTTAGCATCGATCGATCATTATAACAAAAAAAACATAACAATATTCAAACATTTTTGTATCCATTCACCACCAGCAATGACAATGCCAAGGCGCTCGCCGCAAACGCGCCAATTGACAAAAAAATGGCGGGAACTCGAAGAATATGTGGCTGAAAATGAAGAGCATTAAGAAAGTTACCAATAGTGCTTACAGTACCCTAAGAGGTCCCTGTGGTTTCGAATTTTCATCGAATAATAGCGGCTCTTCTGCCTAGAAAAATAAAAGAGAGGTTAGATGGATTAGAGTGCTAGGCTAGATTATTTTTATCTCCCTTAATTTTTTTAGTAACTAATTTTATTTTGTTAAATGTGCTAGGTGCTAAAATTACCTCCATATCCTTAAGTTTGTAGCCTTTCTGAAGTTCATTTATCTATTTTAGCCCCTTTTAATACCCGTTTTAAAACTCACCCCAAAGTCAGATTTGTTGCGGAATTTATCACTCTCCAATACAGTGAAACCGGCAGTTAATACAATAGACATTACAGTAGGAATAGACACCAAGATGACTTCGAGAAGTGGTTCATGCCAGATTTTATTGAATTGCACGGCGGCGATGATAATCGCGGTGAAGGCTAGAGAATAGCTGACGATGCCGACGATTCGGTGAGCCCAGTTGAAATAGACACGTTTGGAATGAGTTGGACCGCATCTGGAAAAAATATTATTTGTCAGATGGCCAAATAGTTAATCCAGATTATTCGCTCTATCGCCAACACCTCAAGGACTGTGTAGTTCTCTCGGAGTACTTTTTTTTTTGCTTGTTTCTTTAAAACAAGGATTGAAAAAAAGTTTACTTACAGAAGTCAATTTAATTCAAACGTTTGTTATTGATAAAAAATAAATTTCAAATCCCGAAATTAGTGTGCAAAATTGCGTCATATTTGGTGTTTGTGAACTATTTTCGAACTAAGCTATTCATACGTGTTTGCACTTTGAAAAACCGCGCCTGGGCGATTTTTAAAAAACGAAAAAAAATCTTGTTTGTCTTATCGAAAAGTTAGATTGATTGTAGCGATAAAAAAGTTTCGTTGGGTGATGTAGAAACTTTTCAATACATCTAGAAGTCATTCTTGTCTGTAACAAACAACCTACCTCAAAAGACTGTTCAATGGTTGCGCAATCGCTAGAATCGTTGAAATCACTCCCAAGTCCGTATGAACCTCAGTCCAATACTTCGAGCCCGACCAAGATCCTTTCCAATGCCACTGTTGCGAGATTCCTATGCAAATCATTGAGGTACAAATGCATACAACACCCATGAAATTCGAAGCTCGATGAATTTGAAACCACACCGCTGAGCCGAACAATGTCTGCTCTTTGTAAAGATCACGACCAAGTCTGGCGAATAGGAATCCTGTTGGGACAAAGAATAGCCATCCAATGATCATGAGAATTGCTGAAAATTAGAATCTCTACAAGCTCCAGAAAAAGCTCTGACTCACCATGTGCCTTACTGAACTGCCTTCTCTGATCCTTAGTGAGTCCATCTTCTGAAATTTCAGAAGTCGCATTTCCAGCCAAACTAGCGGAATAACATAGGGGAATCAGTGCGAGCAAGGTGAAAATGAGTAAATATTTCATTTCTGTAATGAAAAAAGATAAGCTCGAATATTTATATGGTTTTTTTTTTCTCACTCACTCCCCGAAATGAGTTTTGTTTACTTTTTATGATAAACTACTAAAGTACTATTTTCCGGTGTGAGAAATCATTCCAAAAAATCAAAACAAAACGATAAACGGAAGTACTACATATGACAAATCGATAGTACGAAAAGATGCGGGAGAAAACAGGAGAAAAAAAACGAGGAGATTGCGATCTCTGATGTTGTGACAAGTGAGGGAAGAATATATTTCAATTCAATTGGCTGAAATTTTCGCGTTTTATGGCTCGGGTGTGCAAAATTGTTTTTTTCGAGGGGAGAACACTTGGCGCTTTTAAAATAAACAATTTTCAAAAATTGCTTGTTTTTCGATTTTTGGCAGCCTAAACACGGAGTGTTGTTTTGAGCATAAATTAATTTTTCGGAAAATATCTCAATTTTCGGAAGCGTAATAGCGGAGCGTCGTTTGTACACCCGCTTGGGAGACGAAAAGATTCACTAATATCAAGATGTGGTATGCGTAAATGCGGAGCATCGTTTGAAATTTTGTTTTTGCGAAGCGTAGAAGCACCGTTTGAAATTTAAATCTGAGTTAAACGTAAAAACGGAGCGTTGTTTGAAGTTTAAAAGCTTGACAGAATATCATTCAAAATTTGGCTTTGAGAAAAGTGTAAACGCGGAGTATCGTTGTAAATCTGTTAGGACCCAGAAAATCGAAATCAACCTTAGCTTTTCAGAGAAAAATGAAGCAAGTTTGAAAGCTCAACTCCAAAAATTAAATTTAAAAAACTCCAAAAACTAAATTTTAAAAAAACTTTAAAATTTATAGGTTCTACCCGACGTAAGAATCATTTACTTATCACTTGTTTAAATACAACTTATCACTGCCCAACAAGCCCGTTTTATCACAAAAATTTCGTGCATTTTTGAATTTTCGCCGAACATTTCGGTCTTATCTCGAGTTCATCGATGAACCTTGCACAAAAAACGTTGATTAGCATATATTCGTCAGGGTTGCAGTTGTATTTTAAAGATCTTGACCAGTTCGGGTCGAGGAGGACTGGTTGCTTTGTGAGCTACTACTGTTTTTATGAGTCATTGATGAGTCATAGATACTTACAGTAATAGTGGAATTTTTTTGGTTTGTTTGCACATATCTTTGTTTTTAATATAAAGAAGGAATGTAAGAAACGACTTATCTTATCATAAAAACAAATATTGTAGGGTTGAAATTATTAGACCATTGGAAGAGCAACCAATATGGCCTAGACTTCCAAATAATACAGTACTTTATGAAAAATATCGAAGAAAAATAGGTTCTTGCGTGGTTCTTGCGGTTGAAATTTGGGCTTTTCAGGCCCGCCTAAACTTGGCCTGAGCAAAACACAATTCTAACCCAGAAATTTGAACAACTAGGCCACGTGAGCAAGTGTGCTCTAATGCAAAGCGTTAACTTTTTTATAAGAAGAAATCAACTTGAGATGTGAAAGTATTCTTCTTTAAATAATCAGAATTAAAAAAATATTGTCTTTGTTTTTTCACCGGGTAGAGAAAAAATTACTGTAATAGAAAAACACCACAAATGACGCACAAATACACAAATCCTGTGTGAAAGGTGTATGGACCAATTTTTGAACTCCAGCATAAAAATTATTTTATTTAAAAGAAATATGTCCTTTACGGGTAAAAGCAATGAAAAAGTTGTAGTTATCATAGGTGAAAGTGACATGATGTTGGCTCCACCCGGCTAGACCGTTATTCTCTCCCGTCTTCGTAACAATTATCCACCATTTTTGAGTTCCCGACTTCTTCGTTGCATACGTTTCAATGTCCACCGCAGTCTTCTACGCATCCTTGTTGTTTTTATGCCAGAAGTGTTTGGACATGGCGACAATTTTTTTGGCATCCTTGGATTTTATGTCGAAGGTTTTAAGGTCCACCACTTTTTGACTCGAAACCACGAACTGAAAAATTTAACATTTTCGATATATTCCCAAAACTTACAAATAGTGACATACCTAAAAATAACAGGAAACAACAGTTTCATGATTTCTCAATGTGAAATTTGGAGAATTTAGGGAATTTATAGGGCCCATTGACATTATTTTAATATAACGAGCACATTTCGCAAATTGAATTGAATTGTATTTTAACGACTTTAGGGAAAATGGAGAATCGGGAGTGTTGAAAAAAGGGAACTTTCTTCAGGTTTACAAAAAATCGGACAGGACTTGAAAGTTCACGAAATTAATCTAGATTTGGTGCTAAAATGTGGACTTTAATCAGGCTTGAGAGAATATCGGGTGGGTTCTGAAAAGGACCAGACGACTCAACCTGATCCTATTTTTTTTTTGAGTTCACTTGATTTCAATCGAGGAATCAGAGCAAATTTTTTTAAAGCAACATAAGAAATACCTGAAACGTATGTGATCCTATTTTTGATCAATTTCACTATTTTCAGAAAATAAAATCTTCTTTGAAGTAACTAACTTTCACAACCAGAAGTTTTACCCTGAAAAATGGTGCCTGGTCTGATTTTCGGGTCAGGATTTTGAAAAGGACTTGACAACGTTCAAAGTTTACTGATGGCCCTAATTATCCACATACATTTCCGGTCCGTTTTAGGATTTATCCATTTCTCAATCTTCCTGGAACCTTTCATGTTACCATATTTTTCATCTCACTCACTTTTTGTTACTTTGAGCTACCAAAAACCCAAATTTGCAACTTTACGTGCATTTTCTCATTTTCCACCCAAAATTATCTTTGATTTCATCTATCAACTTTGAACAGAATAGAGTTGATTTGCACATTCATTCATCATTATCAAAAAATATATTTTATGTACACAGAGTTTTCGAAAAAAAAAAGAAGAAAAATGTGTTGTGGAAATGTGTTAATTAGTTATCCGAGTCGTCTTCCTTGTAGAAACGACGCATTTTGACGAAATTCTTTGGCGTGGTAGTGAAGCGGAAGCTCGTGTTCGCCGGGATCAGGATAAGATCTCCGAACTCGCACAAAATTCTGACCCACATCCCATTCTTGTCCTCAACATCGTAGTAGGCAGTTCCCTCAATGATCATGCGGGCTTGCTCCTCTGGGATCGTTGATTCCTCGAAAAGTTCCTCGATCTGTGAAAAAAGTACTTCTTTAGTTGTTTTTTGTGGTTCTGCTGGCTGTCAAAAGGTAGTTTATCATTCTTCAAGAAAAAGTTTTCAAGGTTGTTTCTAGTTCCTTATCACGTGTTGTGATGTTTTATACTAGTACACAGATACTATTTATGAACATGGTTTGGTATGATCTGAAAACAAAACAATGGGAAAGGAAGAAGAAGGAGAGTGAGAGAAGAGACGCAGAGAAAAGGATGCCCAAAATTTCAGTTTTAATTTATAGCCAAAAGTTGATCATAAACTACAACAATTGTTGGAACACAAACCACATACTACGGTCAAAATATTACGGTCAAAACAATAGACTACACTAGAAAGGTACAAACTTTGGCAGAATTTTTTTCCAAAGTATTACATCAGAAAATTTCCAGCTAGCCTAGTTTCAGAACTTCAAAAATCCACCTAAGAAAAATTCGGAAATTTCTCATGCTGACTGTGCTTCGCTATGACTTCTCTGGAATTTCTGAACTTAATTTTATGGAAAATTTTAGTTCACATTTTCCAGTTCAAATAATTCTGAAATTTACTAGAAACATGTTTTGGTGTTGTGAGAGCTGTAAAAACAGATCTACCGCTGAACATCCAGTTAAACTTCATATTGAGTTACAAAACCGTGATTGTTCAATATATGCGCGATTGAATTTTGGATTATTATAGTCCAGCGTCTATTCAGAACTACAGTAATCCCATTCGAAACTACAGTACCCAAAATTCATCTGATAACACTGATAACTGTTTTTAACCTTAAAAGAGAAGGTTTTTGTTCGGTTCCAATGGAGCTTACTTTAAAACCTTATTACAGAAGTCTTCTGAGTGAAAAACTCAATCTACAGTACCTATGAGATTCCGTCACAGTGTCCGAAACTGTGTGTTTTGTTGATTTTTTTATACTACCGTAACTTGCCCTGATAGTACAGTAATGGTCAACGTATTATGACTTGAAAAATGGGTTTTGATGAGTTGTCTGACGGAATTGTTCTTATGCACAACCGCAATTCTGCGTGAACTCCCAATTGGAAAACCAGTGAATTTTCTAAGGGTTTGACATGTTTTTCATCGTTTTTCAATGATAAAATAGCCCTTATCAGATTACCTATAGCTTGCCAAAAAAGTTTAACCTTGATCTTTAAGATTTAAATAAATGATGTCTACTTACTCACCTTATCATCAAAGTTGGCAGTGGTCTCCGCATCCAATGTATAGATATCTTCCTTCTTGAACTTATGCTCCAACTTCAACGTGGTCAACCGCTTCGCCAACGCCACTTGATCCAACGTGTCCAGTTTCCAATAAAGTGTTCCAGTTCGTTTCGTCAACTCGTCCGGTGTAATCATCTTTGGCGGGAACAAGTGATGTGGCAAACGTGGATCACCACATGGATACGGTTCCATTTGCCAGATCTGCACCATTTTTTTTTGAAGAAGAAGTTGTGTGTAACTGCTGAAACAAGAAGTGTGTTGATAGGGGTTCTCATCTTATATATAGGTAAGTAAAAGTTTGGTAAGGGGGGTTACACACACACATACAACCAACTAATTTCGAGAAAGAGAGAAAGAGCGACCGCCTCTGACCTTCAAACTTGATTCGTTATTTTTTTTTATCACAAAACAATTTCTTGTTGTTCGGCGGATGGCAAAAATGATAAAATGACGCGTCGTCGTCGTCGTTGGACGAGAATTCGCTCTCGATTTTCTTGAGTGCTTGCGATCTTTGAAATTTTTCGAATCAGGAGGTCGATGAACAGCGAACAAGTTTACCATGTGTTTTCTATTTTTTTGAAGGGCCTCACCTCAAAAATTTGCAGATCAAAAAAATAAATCAAGACCAGGTTCTATTTTTTGTAATTCTCAAGTACCTTGTTTTGATCTGATGATCATTGTAAAGCATAAGTGGAAATTAAAAAGTTGCAATTTTTAAAAATTTACCCAACACTTGAAATTTGTGAATGGTCAAAGGTGATAGATTTTTGGTGGTCTATTATTAGCAGATTTTTTCTGGAGGTTCAATAGAAAAAGAAAACTAATGGAAGTTATCAATAGAGCGCATGTTACCGACTAGTGAATACAGAAGAGACCGCAACGCAACCGCGTTGGAGAGATTTTTCAAATTTGAACTTTCGCGGGGTTCATTTTTTCTTACAATGGCAATAACTATGTCGTAAACCGATTTACAACTTTATTATTCTTATTTTTTCGAAAAATTTGATCTCCCAAAAAATGGTACCCACTCAATTTTTGGCTCCTGTCAAAAACCACTTTTCCAACGTTCTGTGACTTTTTTTGTGGTTTCTGTTATTGCTTTTTTTAACCGAGGTTGAAAAAATCCAGTTCTCCCTCTTTTCTTGTAGTTCAAGTACATGTACTTTTTAAGAGAATTACCTGTTTGACTGTTAAACCAACCCTTAGTCACCTAGTGATATTTAGAAAAAAAAATGGAACATTCCTCTAATTTCAAGTAAATTTGCTCTTCATAGGTTTAGTTGATTGTTTAAAACGTAAATAGAGCTTTTTGGTCTTAGAGAACCCTAGAGAACAAAAGGTTTTTAGTGTGCTCGTGTGAATCTCAAATTTTAAATTATGAATATATGTTACTATAACAAATTTAAAATTGATACCTTCTTGAAAGCAAAATAGCTGGGTATAATTATAATGACTCACCCTGATTGTCCTTATGATACACAAAATACCTTCAAAAATATTTTTTTTCAAGAAAAACCTCAGTACCTCTAATATGGGGCCTAGAATAAGCGTGATATTCTATGAACCAAATGCGCTCTAAAGACACACATTTTTTAGCCTAAAATGATGATTGAAAAAACACAACCCTACATGGGTGTCTATAATGTTTTCAAATTCGGATCTACAGTAGTCCTATGCAAAATATCAAAAATCTCTAATCAACGTTTTGTTATTCAACGTGAAAGCTTGGAATTGAAAATTCAGATTCACCACGTATCGAAAAATAATACTGAAACGTATTTCGAACCAGGAAGCCATTTTGGTCCAATCGGGCTGATAACTATCTAAAATTAATTATGACTGAAAATTGCAGACTCTCTGCGTCTCTTCTCTCTCTCTCTGGCCTTTATTTTCAGACAAGGGTTCAAAAAATGAAAAAAACTGAAAACTGAAAAAAAAAACGATGAAAACTGTCTTCTGTTCCACCCCAATCAACCTCGTTTTATATCAAACCACTTGGTCAAACATTAACACAAAAACCAGTCAAATTTCAGCCCCAAAGAAAGTTACACAAAGTAGTTTTTTTTTAGTTGGTTGGTTCGGTTGATAGTGGTAAAGTTGTATTTTATTGGTATTGTACATGTTTGATAATCGAAAAAATATATTTGATGAAAGACAAAGGTGGACAAACTGGTTTTCGAAGTTGATTAGTTGAACGTTTCCAGAAATAATAACCAAAAAAACACATAAAGGTAACTGGGGGGTTTTTGAGACTTTGGTTTATTGATTTTTTCAGAACAAAGAGGACTTCTTTTTATGCAGTTGTAGTGTACTGGTTAGCGAGTTGCACTCCAATGCGTGAGGCCAAGGGTTCGAGTTCGCCAGCTTTAGAATTTAATTTTTTTTGTTGATTTTACCAAACACCGATGTTTGATCAAATAGGGTAATTAGCACTTTTATTTTAAATAACCAGAAGTATTTGTTACACAACATACCAATTTTGAAATTACAGATACCGTACTTCCTCTTTAATGAGGCATAAAAAATTTGATTATTTTAACCGCGCAAAAACAAAAACAAAACAGGACATTTTTGAAACTTTTTGGTAGGAAAACAAACATGGAAAAATAAGTGGTTTTGGAGGTCGGGTTTAGTATGTGAGTGTTCGGATTATGTTTATAAGAAACAGAAAAAAAAATGAGGAAAAGAAAATATAAATAAAAAACTACTTTTTCAACTTAGGGGGGGGGTGGTTAAAGGTACATACAGTACATTAAGAATCACAGAGAATGGTTTGAAGACGATTTGGAGTTTTCAAGATTTAGCAAATTTTCTTTATGAAGCTGTAAATTGGACTCTGCAACAAAGAAATTACTGAAGTTTCGGTAAACGTTTTTGACGCTAAGTTTCCAACTCCTCGAACGTTAGACCGCATAAAATTGGGCACAAAAACAAGATTTTCTAGGTTTTTCAAATTTTTCATATTCTGAAAAATCACCTAAATTCAATTTTTCAAGTTAGCTTTATCGTGGTTACGTCATAGTCTTTATTGTTTTGACTTTCTCAAAGTTTTCTTTAACATATTTTTGAAACGTACTTTTACTTTTATTATGGTCAGTACTAAATTAAATAACTCTTCAGAAATTCTTAAAAATTGAAACCTTTAAAAAAATGCATTTTGATCTTTGGATTTTTGGATAAAAAACTGATTCATTACTTGTTGGACGGGTTTTTTTGCTCTTTTAAATTCTACTCATTATTTTGAATTCTTCTGAAATTTTATTATCAGATTATTGAAACGTGTGTTGCAGTTTTTTGTATTTGGAATTCCTGATTTTTTCGGATAATCTGAAAATGATTTTTTTTTGTAAAAAAAAACATAGACAGAAACCCGGTGAGCTAGATTCATATTTTGTAAGATTCACAGAAACTTGCGAATCGTGATCCTAATCAGATATCTAGAACAGATATTCTGGCGTCGGGCCCATCCGAAGGCCAAATACGTTTCAGTACTAAAAATTTGAAAACTAATTGACAGGAGCATCAAACAAGTGAAAGAAAAAATTCAGCTTAACCTGCTCAGTGGGTCATGTGCGCTCTAGTGAAACTGTCTTTCTCTTTTACTTTTCTTTGTTTTGGCCTACACTATAGAAAATAACTCATTTTCCTTCATTTTTCAAAAGTGTTCAATATTTTTATCGTTGCCCTCTTATCACTATTTTCCTGTTCATTTTCCCTCTCTTTGTTCATTCGTTTTATACCCAAAAAATAACTCGGAAATTCTGTTTTCAAAATTTTCACATAATTTTCGGGAGATTTTCGACCTTCTCAAAAACATCTGGCATTATTTTTCGCCGCCAAATTGACGAGTCCCAGATTATTAGTGTGGCCGCTCCCATTTTTTCTCATGTACAGTACCCTGACAACCTACATATCTAATTGCACCTTTTTTGACCCCCTGATCATATGTCCCTTTAATCTCAGCCACATAATCCCTCTCGGTAGGAGGTAGTACATACTTGAAGGCAAATTTGTGTGTGTTTGTCTATTGTTTTGTGTGTGTGTACAGAGATGATGGTGATCAATAGATGTACTCGAAAAAGCAGGTATTTGATTTTCTGTGCCACCACTGAATCCACGTCATTTTTACGATTTGTTTTTCGAGGTTTCCTATATTTGCCGTTATTATTCCAAATGGTGCAAAAAATATCGAATTTCGGGTCCATAATCCACGTGGGACTTTTCAGTTATCAAATTTTGGAGTGGGAATCACGATTTCTCTGAAAACCACACATACCATTCTCAAATTTTTTATTCAGACCTAAAAATCCACGTGGTACTTTTAGAAGACGTGTCGTTTTGTATCGATTTCAGAACTTCGGTTTCAGATGTCATGTGTCAATTCAGAAAATTTCCCAGTTTTTTGCCCAAAATCCACGTGGTATTGTCGAATATTAGAATTTCGATCTCAAAGTTTTTTATTTTCATGAAAATCCACGTATTATTTAAAGGGGGGGGGGAGGGGAAGGGAATTTTCACCAAAAAGCCTAGTATTCAAGAAATTTGGATTTCAAATTTTTTTTGTACGTATACGTGGGAAAATTGAAATCGTATGTGAAAATTTCTCGACTACTAGGCTTTCCGCTGAAAATTCCTTTAGGGGTTATACTATATCGATGGTGCTCTTTCTTTTGCACGCAACAAAATTGGTGGAGGCTGCACCAGAACAAAAATAGAGAGCTGCACCAAAAATAACTTCAAGGGGGGAGGTGCACCTAAAATTTAATTATGTTCAAAAGAATGAGCACCATCGATATAGTATAACCCCCAGAGGAATTTTCACCGCAAAGCCTAGTATTCGAGAAATTTTTACATCCCCTTCGTTTTTTCCCACGTATACGGTATACGTTCAAAAAAAATTGAAATCCAAATTTCTCGAATACCAGGCTTTTCGGTAAAAATTCCCTTGGAGGTTTTACTATTCTGAGGGTGCTCTTTCTTTTCAAAAAATAAAAAGTATACCTATTTTTTCCCTTTACCCCCCCCCCCTTTAACATGTCCAAGGTTTGGCTTAAACTTCCACGTGCCACTTGACACGTTTTCAGAAGTTCATCTTTAAAAATCCACATATCATTTTTTGAGATTTTTTAGTTCTGAAATTTTAAACCATCCATGTGTCCGTTTTGATGTTAAAAATTTGTTGACTGAATCCACGTGTCATGTTTCGAATCACAACTTGGACACATGAAATCTACGTGACTACGTGTTCAAATCTTAAAAATTTGGCGGCAAAATTTTCATTAGAGATTTTTCAGAGATTTAATTTTGGCGCCAAAAATCCACAAAAAAAACCTATTGAACCTTGCTCACTTCAATATCCATTGTGCTCTTTTTTTGTGTCCAAATAATCGAAATTATACTACTAGTTCATTGTGTGAAGGATGGGGGGAGGAGTGAGGGGCTTAAAGTAATTGAATCGAAAATGTGTCTGTTGTGTCTCTCCACTTCACACACTCTCTCGCCCATCTTTCCCCCCACTCTGGCCACACACCAATACACCAGCCACCAAGTTGGCTCCAATGGGTCATCCTCTCTTCGTTTTCTCGCGCATCTCTGCTTCTCCTCATTTTATGTGATATTTCGTCGCATCGCACATCTGTCATATTATATTCATGGTTATGTGCCATTTTCCTTATTGTGGGAGGAGGAGATGAAATTTGAGCAAGGAATTTGTGTGTGGTTTGAATTTTTTTTTTTTTTTGAATTTTAAAAGTTTGGGTGTTGGGTGCAGTGGAGCGCGATTGCTCGAACTCACAGCTTTTAGAGAGAAAAACCTTTTTTTTTTTTTTTAATTTTTAAACTTTATCAATTTTTTTCGAGTTGTTGAGAAAGCCACGTGTTAGTTTTCAAATTTCAAAAGTTCACGTTTCATTTTTTGAATTCAGAATGTTCCCACACACTTCGAAATAGAGCGCATCTTCTTCGTTTCATTAATTTCTCTTGATTTTTATTCAGTTTTCTAAATTTCGACGTCCATATACTTCTAAAATCCACGAATCATTTTTTAACTTTAGAAATTTTCGTGTTGTGTCCAGTGGAGCGTGATTGCTCGAACTCACTGTTTTTTTTTTATTAAAAAAAACTTGCTTCCATTTCTTCTTTTTTCGTGTCGACAGTTTTTGACGTCAAAATCCATGCGTATTTTTTGAATTTGATAGTTTGCCACGTATTTCGCGACAGAGCGCATCTTCTCAATTAACTCCGAATTTATTTTAAAGTTCTCTGTTTTCATCCTCAAGCTCTGGTGCCTAGAAATCCACGTGTCATATTCGAATTTTCAAATTTTGGCGCCAAAAAATAGTGCAATGCAATTCTGTTGGCCGTGCCGAAAAGCGCTGCCGCAAAAGTACGAATTCCCTGATGACTAACAAATATGGTCGACACTTTTCACTTTTTTGTTTCCTTCCGTTTATGTTTTTTTTTTGTTATTTTCGTTCATTCGTTCGCTTTTAAAGCAACCCGCCAATGTTTTTTTTTTGAGACGCGAGCGCGAAAAAAAAATTGAAAACAATTTCAATTGGATTTTTCATGCAGTAGTAATAGTCGTAATTCGATCTTGGAGTACTAGTAATACATTATTTTCTTCTTTCTTGGTCTAGGAAAAAAATGAGGCAAGATTTATTAGCGTTTTCCGGTTTTGAAATGGATATTCTTCCGCTTTGCTTTTCTGTGACCTAGAAAATTACTCTAGTCCTCAATGTTTTCAAACTCCGCTGCTAATCCCTGCCCACCAAACAAACAACCTCCATGTCTTACGCAACCACATCCCTTTTTTAATTAGGCGCGCATAACCTCCTCTCTTCTCTGCATTTGTTCGTCGCAGTGTTGACACATTCGGATGCCTGCGTCTCTTCAGGACGCGCCACTCTCTCGTCGCTCTTGAACACAACATTTTTTTGCTTTGCTTCGGTCGCGGGTTAGTTGCACATTTTTCATCTTCACGCCTGTTTTTTTTTCATAAAGTTATTTTTTGATAAAAATTTCAAAGAGCTTCACAGAAATCTGCGGAATTTTGAGAAAAAATTGTAATTTTTATGAAATTGTGAATAATTTTGAATTTATTTGAATATATTCTCTGATAGAAAGTATTCAATGAATCGTCATAACCTTAGAGACTAGCAAAAATGAAATTTATCCTTCTTGAAATGAATTGAAAAATCCATAATTTAAAGTTTTAAAAAATTCTGGCACAGTTTCCGTTTTGAAATACGTTTCTCAGTTTACATATTAATAACACCTCGATTTTTTTTCTTAATTTTAGCAATTCGAATTCTACCAATTTTGATTAGGAAGTTTCCAGTTTTTTTTTAATTGTTTTGCTCAATTTGTCGTTTATTCCGTTATAAGTTGATTTCTCCTCATCCAAAATCCATTGTTTTTTTTCCAGATGACATCAACACCGCCGCGATTAGAAGACTCGTTGGACACCTCGGACATTGCTACCCCGTGCACTGTCATCGAACGAATGAAGATTCGAGATGATGTTGAATCGGATGAAGAGCAGAATAATGATAGTGATGAAGATGAAGATGAGGAGGAGGATGAGAATGGTAAAAAAGGAAACATAGGGTTCTGAAATGAATATTGAAATTTTCAGACTACTTCGAAGGAAAATCTCAATGTAGCGCGCAATTTTCACAAACCTCGGAAGCCACCACCACTGTCAAACAGCCTTTTCCGATGACAACGACGAAGGTAAGTGTTTTTTTTTTGTGTAAGAATGAACTGAGATCGTTTCAAGTTCTAAAAAACTATATTCGAACTTCGGACCTTTAAAAATATATTTGAAAAGTATTGATCTCTGAAAATACAAAAATATTTAGCAAGGAGACTGTGAATCAAAAATGAAAATTTTCTAATTTTATTTAACAAGTTTCTAATTTTAAAATGTAATTTTATATCACAAGCTCTGTAGTTTTTTACAGAGCATGATCGAAAATCTAGTCTTCGAGACTTTTAAAAATACGATGTATTTTCCACTACTTTTTTAAAAATATTTAAAACCCTAAAAATAAATGTTACAAATCCAGTA
This sequence comes from Caenorhabditis sp. 38 MB-2015, assembly GCA_900536415.3. Lineage (NCBI taxonomy): Eukaryota > Metazoa > Nematoda > Chromadorea > Rhabditida > Rhabditidae > Caenorhabditis > Caenorhabditis quiockensis. The sequence goes on along the minus strand of LR548686.1, from coordinate 153,009 downwards.
AATAAGATAGATTAGATTTGCGTTTGTTAACAAAGTTATCCTTCAAATTTTGGTCTGAAACTCCTTGAAATACTTTGTTTTTAGCATAAAAAGCAAAATATAACAAAAATTAAAAGTGTAACCTAAAATAACTTTCTCAATCCTAATTTTTTCCAGGTCTACTGCCACATAGACGAAGAAACGACGTTGTATTTGATGGAAGTACATGTGCCGCCCGATCTAATCACCCTAGGAGATGTTAAACGGGTCCTAATGCGAACAAACTTCAAGTATTACTGTAAAGCCTTGGATCCGGATTCTGGATAGTAAGTTTTCACACAAAAAATTGAAAAATAATAAAAAATATTGCAGCGAAGTGAAAGCTGAAGTTCGAGATGATGCTCAAAAGCTCATTCCTCTACCCAATGGACGATTTGAGCTTTTTCTGTTGACAATTGAAGGTTCAACACTTTCTGATGGTGGAAGTAGTGGAAGAATGAGAAAAACTCAGCATTCGGTAGGTATTTTTGTATCATAAAATGAGTAATTCTGAATAGAAAAATGTGATTTTCATCAAAAATCTAATACTCAAGAATACCACGAATAAAAATAAAAATTATTAAAAAACGTGAAAATTCCACCTGACTCAAAATCAAAAATCTTACTCAAAGCCAAAATCCTCCAGGTATTTGAAAATATTGAAAAATTGTCCAGTTCGGATTCAAAAAAGTCTGAAGAATTGAGAATTTTTTTTAAAATTCTCTATTCAGCTATTTGAAAAATTTATTTCAGTCCAGCGTTAAGCAAAATCCAAAAAAACTAATTCTGAGAATTAAAAAAAACTTTTCTTTTTCAAACTTAGCATTAAAAATGTTCACTAGCCCAGTAAATCAAAATTCAAAAAGTCATTTTCTTTATTATTAATTAAATGACTTAGTGTTATCGATAATGTACAAGCCGAAGTTATTTATTGATTAAAAAAAACTTCAAATCTCTATAAAGCTTTTACAAATTTACTGAATCTCTCTTATCTTTTTTCGTTTGAAGTATGTTTCAAAATAACGTTTCAATAAAAATGTTTTTCATTTTTTACTCTCTCACATTGTCCTTGATTGTTTGAGCTAATATCTATCTATATCATGGTTACGCAGTGTATTTTCCCAGATTATGTAAGGGTAGTCAAAGAAGAATACCTAGATAATATGCAAAAATTAACCAATGGACTCTCAATTTTCCAGGTTCCCGCCCCTGCACCGTCCAACAGTAAACATATGAACTACCACCATGCAGCCTATCAATTCGATAACTCCAGTGAGTTTTATATTTCTCATCTTTTCTCCTGCCTGCGAACAACAAAAAAACCAAATTCACATAAAACTTATACGAAAACACATGTTTTTTCGAATTTTATTTTAGATTTTTTCTTGTTGATCTCAATAATTCTCTTCGATTTTTCCAGTGATGTCTACCGATTCGGAATCGATGATCTCGGCTGCCGTACCAAGTTATTTGAAGAACGCCTATGCTAGGAGGTTTCCACATTATCTAGGAGGAGGTAAGTGTTTTTTGAAGGAGAAAAAAGAAATCGTTGCGAGACCCATGAACTTTTATCAAAAAGATATGCTTTGATGTAAAACAAAAGGCTTCAAGTTGAGAGTCCTAGACCTAAAAGCCTTAGCAGCTAAAGACTTGTAAGAAGATCGGGTATTGAATCTCATAATTGCTGCGAGACCCTAAAAAAGACGTAATGAGGATGCGCCCCTATCGGAAGAAAACGATCTTGTGCCTTGACAGAAAATGAGCCAACGTGATGTATTGAAAATGCGCCAAATATTGGCTGAAACAGACACCAAATCTCAATTCCGTAAAATTTGAAATATACGAACTTCCGTAAATAAGCAGAACTATGTCAAGTTCTTATGCTCTCTCGTCCATATTTTTGTCACAAATGAATCAGAAAATCCACGTGTTTTTAAATCCAGGTTTTGACCCCTCCCCCCTTCCCTTTCATCTTTGATCTCTTCGTATTTCGAGCGCATAACACATGTTTGAATTACCCGCTTTTTCTTCTTCCTTGAAATAATTTATAGGTTTTCTATTTTTAATCATAGTAACAACATGAAAAGAGATGAACAAAGGGTCGAAAAGTGATTGATTTTTTATAAGAGACCCGCCGAAATGTTTCATTTTATCCTCTTGACTGCCGGTTAAATTGGCTGCCGTGATTTCTTCCCTCCCTCTCTCCCTTTTTTTTCAATGTTTTGAAATGAGCCCGTGTTGTGCTGCTCTTTGTTTTGTCACATTTTCATATCTCATCTCATATGTGTTTGGGATTTTTATTCAGTTTTTAAAAGAGAGAACGCGAAGAGCCTTTGTTTATCTTTCTGGTGTTATTGAGAGCGGTTTCGAGAGTTCAGTTTTTATTGATAATATTTCAGTGGACTCTGGGATTTTTTTGAACTGCGGGATTCTGTTTTCTTCAATTGGGCTTCGGTGTTATTGAATAAAACCAATTTTTCAATTTTTGTGATGAAATATTCAAAAAAGTTTTGAAATTTTCGTTGTTTTTTAATGGAATTGTAGCAAGAATAATATCAAAAAAAGAATAATATCAAAATTTGTTATTGTGTTTAAATGTAAATTATGAAACGTATTTGATATAGTTCAGCGAATTCGGAAAATCGAAAAAATTTTTAAGAGTAAGAGTTTTTAAAAGGTTTTTTCAAATGCACTCTTCCGCTTATTCAGAATTGCTGTCCATTTGTTCTCTAGTCTTGAATTCTGAATCTACGTACCTGAAAAGTCGAATTCTCTGTTTTCAATCGTATCTCAGTCTTCTTTTCTTGAAACTATTTTTTTAAAGCCTGAACAAACCCTGAAATAAATGAGTAGAGTTACACACCTGATATTATCTTTTTGAGAATACATTTTTGTAGGTCACCTCCAATTTTTAGATAATAATTACTATAAATTCGTTATTAACCGATCATATTTTCTGTCATCTACCTGATTAGTATGTATTTACATCATGATTCAGTTTCATTCGCTGCTCTCAAAACCTCGTTTGACCGCTCACAGTTTAGCCTATGTTCTTTGTGATCGTTCTCGCGAACTTTGTCACATTTGTAGCCTTATAACTTTCAAAAAACTCGAAAGAAGCAGAGTTGTATGTAACCAGCGATCTACACGAACGTTCTCCGATCATCCGATCCCAACCCAAACATAATTTTTGGTCTCCTGCTCATATCCTCCTATCATTGGGAATGAAACGGTCTGTCGTCAAGTGCTAGGTAGATAACCGTTGTCAATCCTATTCTCCATTTTTTCTTCGTCTTGTCTGTTCTGTTTACCTCTTTTTGCTGATATCTGCTTTTTTCTTTTCGTTTTTATTCTAACCTAAATATCGACAAAGCACACACCGTGTGCACCACTTGAGAACTATTAGTTTTTTCGAGATTTTTGTCGATTTTTTCCGAGTTGTTTTACTCGAATTTTGGTGTACTTTTGGCAGAGTTCTGGTTCATAGTTTTTATTTTTTGTTAAATTCGGAACTTTATCGCACTTTTTCTGAATCTTGTTTTCAAAATCAGTCGATACCACATTCTTGAACATATCTTTAATTTTCACTCAGGGTTTTCAAAAATCTGAGCCAAATATTACATTCTCATCTCTAAAACTATTTATTATCACTGATTTGATAAACGTAGACAACACTTGTAGTTAATATTTTTGAAACATTTTCAAAATTCATCTTCAAACTCTGGAGTATGAAAAAATATTTTATCAATAAAATGATAAAATTTCGAACCTGAAATCTAAACTTTTTTGGTAATTTCAAATTTTCTCGATTTCAAAAATTTTTTCGACGATTCCGGATATCAGAATCAGATTCTATCGGTCGAGGAATTCCAATTATCGTTTTTTTTTCATATAAAAACGAACTAAAATTCTTATTTAAGATATTTTAAGATCCTCCTCCCGTGATATAGTTACAATGTAACTTCAAGTTTACTTCAAATATATTTTTTTGAGTTTAATTTCTATTTATTTCCTTCTGAAATCCTTGAAAAATAAGGTTCCTATCTTAATTTCACCCAATCAGAGTTCCCAGAAAGTATTCTCATTTAATTCTACATTTTCGACGTATCCTAGAACTTCTTTGTGACATTTGAAAATTTTCTCGCTCCTAAATCTGTTCATCTTTCACTTACATTTTTCTTTCTTCTCGAATTCTGTTTTCATCTTCGAAATGAGTAGTTTCAGACTTCCTAGATGCCAGATAAAAAACGACTAACATCTGGCGGTCTCGTAAATTCGATAGTTTCTCGAATCGAAAAACATGGCGGCGGTCCATCTCCCACCAAAACGCCGCCAATTGCGAAAATTGACGAATTCGACGCACCTCGCGCGCCACCTTCACTACAAAAACCACTGAAACGAACGCTGACAAATCTCGAACTCGCCACCGCTTCGCTTCAAAAACCCGGAGAGATGTGGATGATGAAAGGTGGTCCGCTCAAAAAACGACAAAGTGAAAGTGCATTACAGCACATGAATAAAAAAGAGGGCGGAGCCAATTTCATTGGAACGTTGCTCAGATTGGCCAGTTTGAAGAGTTTAGTCGCATCAGTTGAAGATATTCATATTGCGGAGCAGAAGAAGGCGTCGTCGACGAAGAAGAAGAAGCGGAAAAAGAAGTCAGATGCCAAGGAGATTTTGAAGAACCGCCTTCTAAATTGGAACTCTGCTGAAGAGCCAACGCCGAGTTGGGTTGTTCAAGGAGCATCGAGAACCCCATCGCCTCATATTCCAACACCGGTATATAAACGAAGTCCAGAACCTGATCCAGAGCCAGAGCCTGATACAATCCAAAGTTCACCAAGAAGTTTATCACCTTCAAGACTAGCTGAAAGTTTGAAAAATCGATTATTCCGGAGAACTGAAAGTAAAGAAAGCTTGGTTAAGAAGGGAAGTCAGGAGAGCTTGAAATTATCACCTAGAAGTTTGTCGCCTTCTAGATTAGCTGAAAATCTGAAAAATCGAATTTTGGGACGACGAGAATCACAAGAAAGTGTAGAAGTCAAGAAATCTGAAAGTCCTCGAAATTTATCACCATCACGACTCGCTGAAAGCATCAAGAATAAGATTCTTGGAAGATCACCGAGTCGCGAAAGCTTGATTTCTCAGAAATCGGCGTCTGCAACATCGTTGAAGATTGAAAATCCACCTGAAACTCCAAACAGTGCTCCGAAACGTCGTTTGATCAGAGCCGACGCTACAGTAGGTGCGAGAATCAAAAAGAAACTATCGCTAGACGAGGACGAAGAAGAACCTGTAGCAACACCTCCAACACCAAGATTACCCAAAAAACTTCCCGAGCTTCCCAAACTTGTCATCGAGCATTCGCCTGATCGCCCGGATCGCCCGGTGGTTACCCAGCGCTCCATCAGCGAGATAGTTTGTTCATCTACCGATCGGCTTCGTCCGACTTCGCTGCCGGCCGGTCGACGTCGTTTGCCACCAATGAGTCGCACTATGTCACTTATCCCACCACCTTCATTGCCACCACTTTACGAAGAAGAAGGAGCGGCTGAAACTTCCAGTCATAGCAGTAAGCCAGTACCATCGAAGAGGCGGTATGGTGGAAGTCACACCACGAGCACTTATCAGGGTGTGAAAGATGCGGCGCCTGACGCGTCGCCGAGAAGACATTTGATCGGATTTCTACATCGGACCAGTCATTTGTCGTTGACGTCGGAGCTCAGCGCAAATGCATCGTTTTACTTGATTGGTAGGGGTTTTATAGGCTCCAAGGCTTTAAAAAAATTGAAAATAAATGGGAAATGGGTCTCGCAACGAAAAGTCTAAAAATGTTCGCGCCAGATTTTGAAATGGTGTTTCTAAAAAAATATTGTTTTCTGTCTGATTTTCTACAATGAGATTTTCAGCGTCAAAATTTGAAAAATAGTTTTGACAAGTTCAAAAACTGTTGCGAATATTCCAAGACAGAACCTGAAATTTTAGTACCCAACTTTTGGCGCGAAATTTTCAAATTAATCCACCAGATTTTATTATCCTTTCATTTTCCAGGACATCGACGACATTTGGAAGAATCCACGATCGCTTCTGAATCGGATGCTCGGATATTTTCAGACGAAGATGACAGGTGAATAATCAAAAAACAGAATCTCAAATTTCTCACCAAAGCGCCCATCACACAAATGATTGATGGCGCGGATTAGTGGACACTTTTTTGTTGTCAAAGTTTCCATTTTTTCTATTTTTTTGGTTTTTTTTCTGAGAAATGAGTGGTTACCAAACTGACGACGATTTTGAGAGTTCGGATGGTAAATTGTACTACTCGACGACTTCTACCTCTTCTGACTATTATTATAGTATATCGAATTGTGGAGGGCGGCGAGATGTGTGAGCTCAAATAAATTTTGCTCCCAAATTTCGGGCTAAAAGTACACACAAGTTTTTTGAAAAGCAATAAAAAACAAGTGGCGATGAGCACAAGAAGAAGAAGAAGAAATTTTGAACAGATTAATTGGTGCTCATAAATTTTGAAACCGAGTCAATATTTCTTGGTTCTCCTAAGCACTTTTTTCTATTCTCCGCTTTGAAATATTTGAGGTGACAAATTTGAGAGAGAGAAATTAGTTGGAGGAAGTTTTCGAAAACTCGGATGAATCAATTTTCAGAGGCTCTACAACCACCGATTTCACTTCGGTTTCGAGGCAACATGAAAAAATGGTGCAGAAGAAAAAGAAAAATCGAAGGAATTTCCGGAAACCGTCAAGGGCGTCGAGTTTTTCTAGTATCACAGGTAATGATGAAAAACCACCGGTGTTTCTTTTTGGTTCAACCAGGTCCCATCAAGCTCGAACGCTGTTTAGTTTTTAGAAATTTTGATTTCCCGTCAAAAATACGTTTCAAAATTGACATATATAGCAGATAGAGTCCGAATTTTCAATACCCTTATGAGTTGTTCACAGATTCAATAGATTCTTCTTTTTTTTTTAGTTTTTTAAACATATTTTTTCATTTTTGGGCTTGTCGAAAATACGTTTCAAACCTGACATATGTAGCACGTTAGCTGAAGTTCTCACTATGTAGGTTTTATTCGCTATAAATTCGAACGATTAGAAAAATTTCTGAAGTGTTGTACTCTATTGAAAATGTTCACTATTTCAAAACAAATATTTAGGTTTTGAACTCCAGAAAAACTATAATCATTTTAGAATCGTCGATGAGTTTGGATGTGTTCACCGTTACTCTCAACATGGATACTGTCAATTTTCTTGGTATCTCAATCGTCGGACAAACATCGACACGTGGCGACAATGGAATCTACGTGGCGAATATCATGAAAGGTACGGTAGAAAGTCTCCGAGGTCAGGCCCATCATCATCAATTTTCAGGCGGCGCTGTTGCTTTAGATGGCCGAATCGAAGCGGGTGATATGATTCTGCAAGTCAACGACATCTCTTTCGAAAACTTTACCAATGATCAGGCGGTCGACGTGTTGAGAGACGCTGTGAGCCGGCGGGGACCCATCAAGCTTACTGTGGCTAAAAGTTTCGAGAATGGACCGCAAAGTTGTTTCACGATACCCAGGAACAGTCGAGAGGAACCGGTGAGGCCGATTGATACGCAGGCTTGGATTCAGCACACGAATGCGATGCGAGGAATGCCGAGTATAGTGGAAGGTGGGTTCTCTATCAAGCAAGCAGGGCCTTATCATTGATAAAGTGTAAAGGAGCCGCTCCTTACAATCAGCATATTGTGTCAAGCACTCATGCCTGGAAGCTAACAATTGTGTCAAGCAGCGATGACTTAGCGTTAACATTTTTGTCAAGCAGCGACGCCTTGGCGATAGCATTTCTTTGAAGCAGAGGTTCATTGATGTTAAATCAAATCATTGAGAAGGAGACGTTACTTCAAATAATTATAGTGTCAAGTTGTGAATTTTAAAAAATATTTTTCTAGGCGTCGAAGGAGCTCCTACCCCTCTTCCCGGTGATTGGCCACATGGTCGGCCTCAAAGTAGTTCTACAGTAACCTCGAACGGTTCAAACGGTCAAAATACAGTGGTTGGCAATGGAGCGCACATCAAACTCGACCTGCAAACCGACAAAAAAAAGATTGTCGAAGTGATGGCGATGCCGAACAGTGGGCTGGATATCAAAAATCGAACGTGGCTCAAAATTCCGATCCCAATGTCTTTCTTAGGTATGATAGAATAAGTTTTCTGAAAACCAGTTCAAGATCATTTTAAGGTTCCGATTTGGTTGAATGGTTGTTGGATCATGTTGAAGGGTTGCGAGAGCGAAAAGATGCGCGAAAATTTGCGGCGGATTTGTTGAAATTGAAGTATATTGCGCATGTTGTTAATAAGGTTACGTTCACTGAACAGTGTTATTATGTGCTGGGTGATGAGTGCTCAGGTGAGTTCTTTTTATCAATTTCTGAATATAGAAAAAATTGTGGCTCAAATTTGATAAAAAGTTTCAATATTCAATTAATTCCCGACGATGATTTCATTTTCAGATGAACTTAAAACAATGAAATTATTCAAAAAGCACAAGTTCTTAATAGAAATCAGAAACTAAACTACAGTAAGAAGTACTCAATAAGTTCAATTTTGTTTGCTTGATGAATTCTAAGTTTGCGAATCTATTGCGATGTCCAAAGCTGAAAAAAATGCAAAAAATCACGAATAAAAATCGTTTAAAGTTCAAGTCCAACTCTCTCTGTTTCACACGCTATTTCGAGAGTACTGTCAAAGGTCTCGACGCGAAGGAACGAAATAGTGTGTGAAACAGAGAGGGTGCTTTGAACGATTTTTCTCGTGGTTTTTTTCAGCTTTCTACATCGCATATATGCTCTTCATATCAAATTATCATACTTTTATGTATTTTTTTAAGTAGTTGAAACGTAGTACTCACGTTATTACCCTCCAGATAGAAAATAAGAACTATGTGTAAATTTCATATAGATTATTGTTAGTTATTCGTCCCAAAGTTGGTCGCTACCAAACGGTTACTGTATTCTCAGCTTTGAACTATGAATTTTGGTCAGATAGTTATTTTTAGTCTTACTGTTCCAGATTGAACATTTCTGAAATGAGCTTTGAGAAATTGAGCCCCTGAAAACCAACATTTAAATCGATACAAATATATTTTCCTAATTGAAAACAATAATTTAAAAAATATAACAAACAAATTTGCTAACAACAATCTATTTTTCTAGATTATGCTCGATTCCGCAATGAGGACGGCGGTCCTCGATATCAATGGACAACGGCAGTGTCAACACAACCAGCTGGTGGAGGAACTGGCGGTGCCCCCATCTACGGTCATCAGAAACCCGTCCCTCCACTACCACAAGTGGGCGGAGCTTCAATGGTGAGCGATGGCGATTCATCATCGCGCATGTATGTTATGCACATTTAGGAGCCGCGAGCCATCTCCCATTTTCATTAGCATGTATTTATTTTTTTACCAACAAAAAACCAAACTTTATTCGTGTCCTTGTCCAGATTTTTTGTTGCACACTCACAGATTTTATATATATACTTTTTTATATGTATTTGTCTCTTCCTGAAATTCCGGTGCTCATTTTTTGCGCATTTTTCTCTCTCACATTTTTGCTCAAAAACAACGTATTTTTCACATTTATCACTTGTCTTTGTCTAAATTTTTCAACATTTTTCATGCACAGGGAAAATTACAGTACCTCGAACGTTTTTTGCAGGTGAGCGGATATGCGTCGATGCCAGTTTCGCCGTTCCCGCCGCAAGCGGTTATGTCACGTGGAAGAGATGCGACGAGTCAGGCGAGTGGAAGTAGTGGAGGAGGAGGAAGTGGAGCAGCAGCCAGAATGTGAGTTTCAATTTTTGAAAGGATATTTTTATGATAAAATAAAAATTTATTCATGAATTAAAAGAAACCCCGTATTTGAAACGTATTCCACCTTGAAGAAGTTTAAAGTTTAACTCATTTGGCACTTTTTTTTCAGATTTCATGTAAAAATTAGATATAATTGTGGCTATAATTATACCAATGAATCTGAAAATACAGTTTTAAATAAATACAAACTTCTGTTTTCAGTTTTTTAAAGCTCATTTTCGGCCTAATTAGACTAAGAAATCTAGGTTTTTCGAAATGTTAAAGTTGCCCCCGATTAAAAAAATATATAACTTCAGCAGTGGTGTATGGAAATATAAACGAAAAGATTCGTAGTAGAACCTTTGAAAATTGTTCAAATAAAAATTCAGAAACAACTTGTTAAAGATTTTTAACCGTGCAAACACAAACTGTTTGCAAAAACTTATATAAGAATAACTGATATACAGTTTGCTAGAACCTTTGATAATTTCTACTATTAATTGTAGAAAAAACTTGGTAACGAACTCAAAATTTTGAAGGTAAAGTTTGTTCCAAAACTTCTCAATCAAAATCGAATTTCGAAACCATTGTGTTAACACTATTGATCGAAATTTTTTTCGAGAAGCATTACTTCGCTGTTTGAAACGTATTGTAAATGTTTTGAACAATTAAATTTGAAGCTGGAGCTGAAACAAGAAGATTCAGAATAGATACCAAAATCAATAGTCTGGAGTATGTTGAAAATGTTCATAGTGAATATATAAGGGCACCTGTTCAAGCTGAAAATTCCAGGAAAGAATGTATCCTTAGTCTTAAAATAGCTATAACTGATAGAATAGTTTATGTTCCGAGCTCTTAGAGTTCAAAATTTGACCTTGATCCACAAATATTTCTAAAATATCTTTAGATATTGCCACAATGACAAAAACTAAATCTTTCTTTTCCAGGCGCAACATAATTCTCCCCTCCAAACCAACATCTTCGGCATCGGGTGGTTCGGGAAGTGGGCGAAGTGGCCCGCCCACTGACATGGCCGCGTCGCGTCAATCGTTTCGCGCCGCGATGAGTCAACCATACGAGTTTTTCATCGACAAAATCTGAAACGCTTCTGCTGTTATTTCGACACGTGTATTTTTTGTTGCTACAGTAATTTTTAAAGTGTCTTTGTCTGTGTGTAATATGTATTTCGCAAAAATTTAAGTAAACAAATAAAGTTTTGACATATTTTTTATGCAGATGGCCTCGATTTTTCTTGAATTATTCAGTTTGAGCGAATGTGTTATGCATCTATTTTTTCTTGATTTTTTCAGGTTTTCATTTTTGCACGATTTTTGGGTTCAGTGTCGAATTTTTATATTAGAAGCATGACGTCCTGAAAATCAAGATTTTGGGCGCTAAAATTAGGTACGTGTTTTTTTCTGAATAAGAAAAATAAATTTTCGTGGCAAGAGTTCAAGATTTTTGAAATTGAAATAGTATTTTTAACCATAGAATTTGACACGTAGATCCCAAAACTTCTATTTAAGCATCAACTTTTAGTAAAAATGTTTTGGAGTTGATTTCGAATATGAGATTTGGCCAACCTAAAAATGAATACAGAATTTTTGGCTCAGAATTTTCATATGACATATGGAGCTAAAATCTTTGATTGATATTTCTGAAAATTACACATGAGATTTTCGACGCCAAAATTAGGTACGTTTTTTTTTGCTGAATTAGGAAAATGAAGCTTCGTGGCAAGATTTTAAAATTTTTGGAACTGAAAAATTGAATTTGGATTCATGACCATACACGCAGACTGAAGCACCAGTTTTCAGTAAAAGTATTTTGGCGTTAACTTCAAATGAGATTTTGCAGACCTAAAATTGAGTACAGAAGTTTTGGTTCAGAATTTTCATAATACAACTTATGGAGCTAGAATCTTCAATTAATCTTTTAAAAAATTAAACGTGAGATTATATAGATTTTCTGACGTCAAAATTAGGTACGTTGTTTTTTTGCTGAATGAAAAAAATACAATATCGTAGCAAGATTTTAAAATTTTTGAAACTGAAAAATCAAATTCGGTTTTTTGACCATAGACACGCAGACTTAGGCACCAATTTTTAATGAAAATATTTTGGCGTTAACTTGAAATGAGATTTTGTATACCTAAAATTGAATACAGAAGTTTGGTTCAGAATTTTAATATTACCTATGGAGCTCTGTTGATATTTTTAAATTTTACACTTGAGAGATTTTCGAAGCCAAAATTAGGTACGTGGTTTTTTGGATGCTCTGTTTGAATAATAAGTTAGTTAAGCAAGTATTCTCCATTTTGAAGCCTGAGAACTTACACGCGAAATTTTTTTATAGAATTTCACTCGTGGATTCTGATAAAGAAAGTTTTATTTGAAACTTCAAATACTCTTAATCGACACGTATCATCCAGCGTCATCTTTTGCGTTCCAGAACCTTGTCGCTTAATTTGAAAGCGAAATTTTGCAGCCTTAAAAATTTAAAAAAAATGCATTTTCAGTTCAGAGTTGTTATTCTATGGTTTCTGGAGCTAGAATCCTACCATCTAGTCATCATTTCAATAGATATCTCGAGGACTTTAGGCTTGAAGTATGCACGAAACTGAAAAGAGACATATGGGTTTTTATAGTCAACGCCTGGTTTTAAGATTCAAGATCCGAATTTGAATTCTCGATTTTTAACCGCGCGCGTTCAAATGTTTAGACCTTCCGAGCAAAATTAGATTTTTATCACCGTATCGAAATTAAAACACAAGGCTTTCAAAACTGAGCGTAGAATGAGAGAACAGGTTTCATGTTTAAACACTGTGTTTTTAAGTCGCAGAAAAATTAAAATTAGGTTTTGAACCGTACTTTTTCGGGAACAAAGTTGCATTGCTAGTAATCTTGAACCCTAATTCTTCATAAGATTACATTCAAAGTTAGGGTAGCTAACAAATTTGACCTTTCCACCCTTGAAGTAAACAAATAAATGATACACACACAAATACTTGATGTTATTTACCGTTCTGCTCATTCTCTCTTTTCCCTTGCTCTGTCTCTTCAAAAATTCCGTGTAATTTTAGTTCAATCTGTATTTGTCTGATGTATTTCATCAATTTCTATCTAATTTTTGTGGCTCTAGTGTCGCCTAATTTGAAATTGGTGTATGGGGAGAAAGGTGGGTTGCTCATTTTGAGAGAAAGTTCGAGCAAAGAAGAATTATAGCTGGAATTTGGTGTCAGGGGGGTGATCGGAAGAATTATAATCCGATGCAATGTGAGGCGCAGACGACGAATTGTTTCAAGTTCGATTGTAGTGGGATTGAAGGTGAGTTTTTCTTTTAGTTTTGTAATTTTATGATATCGAACATGTGACTCATTGACCGATAAAAAACTCGTTTGAGCCCAATGTTTTTGAATTTTCTCAACGTTCGCTAAATTTATCTAGAGTAACCTAAGATCCGACACGGTCTTTTTTGGGTGTCCTAAAATTTTAGAAATGTTTTTGAAGATGAACTTACGATAATTCGAGATATTTTCTGTCACTGGGGTGGTGTATTTTCATTTTTTTTTTTGCCAAAAATCTTGTAATTAGAATATTAGACACCGAGCTTCACGTGTCAATCGTAGAACTCAATATTTTCTGTCAAATTGAGGGGGCCAAAATACTGAATTTAAAACTGAAAATGTGAAAATTCACTTGGTGTTTCTGGAGCCAAAATAATCTACGCGTCGTGTTTTATATAAAATATACAGTGGTGAAGACTTACCCGACACATTTTCAGAATTTATAAATACCTATCTGTTGTGGTTTTAAGTTCTATCTTTTAGGAATGCTCTGTAAAATTAACGTCTAAATCCACGTGTTTTGTTTTGGCTCCAAAAATACTCTATTCAAACATAGGCGATTTTGAGTTTAAAAAAGTTACTGAAATCTTTTTGCAGAGATCTGTCTCGAAAACTCTGAAATTGCACTTTTCATTGTTTAGAATTTGCCTTTTGAATTCAAGACTTGAAAATCGTAAAAGATCTTATAAGATATTTTATACTTGTATAGAACACTTCTAACCTAATTTTTTAAATAACAGATCGATGTGGTTCAAAGTTTAGGACATAAAATCCAAGTGTCATTGTTTGGCTCATCAAGTTGGACATTTGAGAGCTTGTAAATCTGAAAATATAATTTATTAACTCAAACCCTTCCTTCGATGGATCGTAGACTTATTTTAAATCAGCTATGCCACTTCTTTGAGTAATGTTAGAGATAATTACAAGCTAAAAACAATTATGACAACCCTCCAAACTCATTATCATTTTCAGAACCATTCACCGCCCGTGGTTGCGGACTTTCGGTCCTAACAAAGGCGGCAGGACTTCCAAACGAATCGTGTCATCAGGCTCAATCAGTTTGCGAACAACTCGGCGGAATTTCAAATTGTTATACTTGTGATAATAAACATATGTGTAATTCAGTTTTTGAAACGCGATTCTTAAATTTTATCTTGCTCATTTTTGTTTTTTTGTTATGTTTGTAATAAATAGTGTATTTGAATTAGTTGATGGTGTTTTAATAGTTATAGTGACTAGATTCTAGCTTAGCAATCAGATTATCATTTCTTGTCTCGCACGCCCATGACAGCGTGGAAAGAAAAAACCGAAATAATGAAGGAGAAATACCCCACTACTTACAAGGAGCAAACAAGCGCAGTTGGTTAGACTGTTGCCTCATGATCTACAGGTCGCTGGATCGGTTCCTGCCATCTACTTAATTTTTTTATTTTTTGACAGCATGCACTAGAAAAAAAAAGAAATTCGACAATAAAGGAGACCGAACTCGGGACCTCTCGCATGTGGGTGTGCGCACAAACCGACTGCGCCAGATTGCCTCTTGTCAGTGACTGACCAGATCTCCTTCAATACTTCGTGGATTGGTAGTATTGGAGATTGAGAGGAAATAGTATTGCAAATAGAGAGACGTAGAGAAAGAGAGAAATTGCAATGTTAATTTTTCAGCATCTTAAATTGTGTTTTTCAGCATGTTAAACTGAACTTTTCGGGGATTTTAGAACATGAATCGATAGAGGAAAAGAAAGGGAACAAAATGAGGTAGAATTCTAGCCTGGAGGCCCAATGGGCCGGAAGATAATCGTGAACCAGACCTCAAAAAAAAGTTGAATAAAATAGATCAAACGTAGCACCATTCGAAAGCCCGTTTTCTGCTCCATAGTTTGGTTGTTATATCAGGCCTGGAGGATTAAAATTGGCCAAGTTATTCAAGCTCAAAGTTGAAAATTTTTTTTCAACTAAGCTCAGAAGCATTTTCAGGTCCCGACATATTAATTTTGTGGTAGGATTGACCTTGGGCTACAGAATGCACTATTTGGCTTCTCTGTAAGTGTTCTAGAAAAAAATATCTAGGGCTTCAAAGAAGACCTACTTTTGGGTCATTTTTAAGAATTCCGCAAAATCAATTAGTGCATCTGAAAGAGCATAAAAAACTGTATTCAGAGCTGTTTTTTCATCAAAATTCGTCCACGGGAAAGCCACTTTTTAAGCCTTTAAAGTTGGATTTTTGAGAAAATCGCAAAAATTTTCGATTTTTTTGCAATTTTTTGTAATTTTTCGAAAATTTTTAGAGTCCTAAAAAATGACTTTTTCGGGGTCGAATTCAGATAAAATATAGCACATTTTGCTTGGCTTTTCAAGCTCTTTCAGATGCTCAAATAAAAAATAGGGGTTAGAAATTTTTTTGAAAACTTTAAAGGTGATTTTCTCTATGTTGCAAGGGTTTTCAGACAAGTCTTATAGCTCATTTCGTAGCTGTTTTTAAGCTCTACAAGATAAGCTATATAAATCAGATTTTTATTTTTTAGCCGGTTTGAAAAAAAAGTACAGTCTAACCATGGACGTTTTTTTCAAAATGGGCTCGGAGCTATTTTTCAAAGTTAGATAGCCTATCTTGTAGAGCTCAGAAAGAGCTACAAAATGAGATATACAGGTCGCCTGTAAGTCTTCTCCAGGACTGGGAATTCACTTTCAAAGTTTTCGAAAAAATTTTCTAACCCCTATTTTTTATTTGAGCATCTGAAAGAGCTTGAAAAGCCAAGCAGAATGTGCTATATTTCATCTGAATTCGACCCCGAAAAAGTTTATTTTTAGGTCTCTAAAAATTTTCGAAAAATCACAAAAAATTGCAAAAAAATCGAAAATTTTTGCGATTTTCTCAAAAATCCAACTTTAAAGGCTTAAAAAGTGGCTTTCCCGTGGTCGAATCCTGATGAAAAAACAGNATCTGAATTCGACCCCGAAAAAGTTTATTTTTAGGTCTCTAAAAATTTTCGAAAAATCACAAAAAATTGCAAAAAAATCGAAAATTTTTGCGATTTTCTCAAAAATCCAACTTTAAAGGCTTAAAAAGTGGCTTTCCCGTGGTCGAATCCTGATGAAAAAACAGCTCTGAATACAGTTTTTTATGCTCTTTCAGATGCACTAATTGATTTTGTGAAATTCTCAAAAATGACCCAAAAGTAGGTCTTCTTTGAAGCCCTAGATATTTTTTTCTAGAACACTTACAGAGAAGCCAAATAGTGCATTCTGTAGCCCAAGGTCAATCCTACCACAAAATTAATATGTCGGGACCTGAAAATGCTTCTGAGCTTAGTTGAAAAAAAATTTTCAACTTTGAGCTTGAATAACTTGGCCAATTTTAATCCTCCAGGCCTGATATAACAACCAAACTATGGAGCAGAAAACGGGCTTTCGAATGGTGCTACGTTTGATCTATTTTATTCAACTTTTTTTTGAGGTCTGGTTCACGATTATCTTCCGGCCCATTGGGCCTCCAGGCTAGAATTCTACCTCATTTTGTTCCCTTTCTTTTCCTCTATCGATTCATGTTCTAAAATCCCCGAAAAGTTCAGTTTAACATGCTGAAAAACACAATTTAAGATGCTGAAAAATTAACATTGCAATTTCTCTCTTTCTCTACGTCTCTCTATTTGCAATACTATTTCCTCTCATTCTCCAATACTACCAATCCACGAAGTATTGAAGGAGATCTGGGCAGTCACTGACAAGAGGCAATCTGGCGCAGTCGGTTTGTGCGCACACCCACATGCGAGAGGTCCCGAGTTCGGTCTCGCTTGTTGTCAACAATTTTTTTTCAATCTGAATACTTGATACTTTCGCTTTTTAAAAAACCAAGTTTAAATAAACTATTTTATGACAGGCAACGAAAAAAAAACAACAAGTACATGTATACTATGGAAAGAGACCGAAAAAACATATTTAAAGAGATCGAGTAAATTAAAGCTCATTAATTACTTTTCTTTCTTGGATTCCTCCTTCTCGATTTTGGTTGGATCACCTTGTCCGCCAAATTCATTGGTGCGCGAATGATCAACACGATAGATGTAGCGTTGATAGAGGAAAATCTGGAACAAAAAACGTAAGAAATCGCATAGTTTTGTGGGCGGAGCTTGAAAGTTTAGGTGACGCATAGGCTTATGGGACTAAGCTAATTAACATTCGCACAGTTTTGTGGGCGGAACTTGAAGCTAGTAGCTACAATAATTCAATCAGTTGATCGGGGCTCACAAATTTCATAGTCGCGCGGTTTTGTGGGCGGAGCCTCATTTATCATTTTTCATCGCACACTTTCATGAGCATCGCTTTAAAGTCTGAAGGTGGGGTTTATAAAAACCAAGAGCGCACGATTTTATGGGTGGAGCCTGAACAACTTTCTTGGGCGTCGCTTCAGAATCACAAGTCTACGTCTTTCTGTTACTTTTGATTCTCAAACTCCAAATAGTCCAAAAAACAATTGAAATTCAAAAAAAAAAAACTCTTACCAAAAAGATGATATCATCCCGGAAGCAGCCAATTCGATACAACCACGGCATTTTGATAACAAACGCGAAGAGATCATCGATGAACGTGTTGATGAATTTGTAGGTCAACATTCTCCACGGCAAATGAGCCACCGATTTCAGCTTATAATTGATGAACAACTGAGGGGTCATTGTGATGAATCCGAAGGTCAAAAGATATCCGTATAACATGTTCAACACCCAAGAATACCATCCTTTTTGTTCGACATAGATGACAGAATAGACAGCGTAGCCAATGAGACAGGGGAAGAGCACAATTCCGAGATAGCGGAAGGCCATGTCATCGAATTGACGGGTCTCCGATTCGACATAGGATCCTTTGTCAGAGAAGCGAGGACGGGGGAAGATTCCCAAGATTTTCGAGGTCCGGTCGAGCTGAAAAACGGAAAATTTAGAATATTTCAAGGGTCTTTCAGTTCGAAATATAGTTTTTCGGCTCCGAGGAATTTGGAAAATACCAAAAATTAACGACGAGCAACTTTTCAGGGTAAACCTTTGAAAATCTCATTCATTTAAAGTGAAAAATACAAGTTTCGTGCATGGTTTTATTTTTCTGGCGATTTTTAATAGAATTCCAGTTCGGACAAGATTATTAGAGCTTCAAATATTAGATGCGAAAATTGTAGAAGTCAAAACTCACTGAAACTAAAGAATTTGCATATATTTAGGAACTCTCCGAAACGGATTTTAGCCCAATTTAATTTTTCTCAAATTACGGGAATTTTTCCACAAAGGTATCAATGACCTCCTTCAATTCCTCTTTTCCAAGTTTTTTCTTCAAAATTCTCACCTTAACATCAAGAACTTTCGGGATTTTCCAGCATTCGATCAATAATCCAACTCCGACACTACATTTCACCACAAAATTCGTCTCATTATCACAAATATACAAGAAAACGATGAGCGATTGTAAGATATTGAAGAGCACCGATCTGACAGATAATCCGACCAAATCTTTGCGCTCTTTCCAGAATTCAATGTCGTTTTTGAACGCCAAACATTCGAATACTGTATGTAGAATGGATACGAGCACGGTGACGACTGAAAAATATGTTATACTTTTTGTTTTGGTTGGAGTTTAGATTTTTTGAAGAGATAATCGATAAGTAGTTGAATAGAATTCAGAAAAATATCTCGTCAATGTTACGTTATTAGAATTTTTCAAATTTTTATCCAGTTTAAACTAAGTTTCGAAAAGTTGTAACACTGTTTCGAGTGTGAACTGATCGATCTCATGCATATAACAGTGTTCGATTAAAAATTCTAAATTACCATTTCCGAACTTCCAGGTTTTAAAATTAGGAAGTTAGTTGGTCTGAATATTGTAAAAACTGTCAACACTCTAAATTTCATGTCTCGATTACTTTTTATTTTCAGAAAATGAACCAGTTTCTGAATTTTCAGAGAACATTTACTAACCAAGAAGAATTGGATTTGTCTCCAAAAGTGCCTGCTTCAAAGAATCCTGACTATCATCATCCTCAATATCATTTGGAAGTAGATTTTTCCATTTTTGTTGAACCTAAAACATAATTTTACATCAACGTTTTTTTGAAACTTCCCCACCTTTTGACTAGAATACATTTGATATTTAACCAATGATAGTGGATAGAACGTGATTGTCAAGTTGATATGTGAAACAGTTGAATTTATCGGATAATAATCGGCTCCTAGGTTCCAGTAATTGTTGGAAATCAACGCTGGTCGGTAGACTGTGCCTTCTTTGTTGAACTTGATGTCTTCGTCTAATGGAGATGGAAGGGAACCTGAAAATTGGAATCATGTTTTTAGGATCTACATGAATTTGAATTTTTTCATTGCAATTTTTTCAAAGCTTTCTGTGACGCTATTGACGCAATAGGTTCGAAAATCGCTGAAAATAGTTTTCAGCTCATAATTTATGATACATAACTCAACTTTCAAGTCTTCTATTCTAGTCTTCGGGATTTACTTCCTAACTATTTATGTTTTTGTTAAATTTTTTATTAATTTTGTAGAGCGAATTCTGCGATTTTTGAAGTCGAAATTTTATATCAAACAAGATAATTATAATGAAACTAAGCATTCTCTTCGATTTGAGCACAAAAATAATTCTTCTATTCTTACCTTTCGTCCACAGGGTCTGATCATACATCAAATTGACCGAAATATTCGGATGCCAATGGTTCAAAATCTCGAAGTCCATACTTTGCGCCTTCTTCTGATCCTCTTCACTTTGATCACTTTCTCCTGTCAACAAGTTCACCGTCTTTTTGAAGAACCGTTTTTTGAACTTATTCAGCCGGAAATTGATGTACAATGTTTCCTGCAATTTTCCTTTCGATATAATTAAAAAATTTGATATTTTTTACCTCTTCTTTAGCTGTTTCCAAGCTTTGACCATTTTTCACAACGAAAGTATGCAAAAATAGCGATTGATTACGAAGAAGAGATTCAGGAGTTTCAAAGGTTTGTCCAAAAATCCATGTGGAATCGTGATTGGGGCCAGATGTCCAACTACCGTATTCGATGGCCAGTTTTGAAGCGAAGAATTTGGAAGGGTTATCGAAATCAGTGAAGCGAGTTGGCTGAAAAATTAGAAATAATAATGATGATCTGGATTTTTAGAGTTCTGAAAGCAGAAAGCGTCCGATTAAGGAAGATCATGAGGCTTAGGTCACGACGTCTGATTCACAGAGTTTTATTACGTAAAATTTCACTTTTGCACCTCTCAACAATTTATAAATAAAACCTCTCACAATCAGAAGCGTAGATATTGATTTTTATGAAGATTAAGAATTCGAAGGTCCTATTTTCAGACATGAACCTTCAATTACCTTACAAAATAGTGCATTCTTTAACATATTCACGTAAAATATGAATTTTGATGAATTTTTTTTGAAAATCAAAATTTCTGTAAGTTTCTAGAAACCATTGAATGGAAAATTCAGATTTTTTTGAACACGACTTTTTTAAATCGCAATAAACCTCACCATATCATCCAAAAAGAACCAGACATCATACAACTGTCCATCCTTGTAAAAATTCGTCGCTGCCGGATAAATCGGGCTATCCGGTCCGGGTGCCGCCTTTCCCGCTGGAGCATTTCCCGGGAAAAATGCCCGCAATGTCGTCGAAATGAAGTAGAAGAAGAGCATTTGCTTAACAAACGCCGACACCAAACTCTTCCATCCCAATTGTTGTTCTTGTTGTGGAGGCTGAGAAAAAATCTGAACATATTTTCAGAGAAACAGAAAACATACCTCTCCTGGTGCAACTTCTCCTCCTCCTCCTCCGCCTTCTTGACTACCCGTAGATACCATTCTCAGTCAACCCGAGTCTGAAATCAAATTTAGTCTGAAAATGCTGACATTTTTTAAGCAAAGGTATTATAAATTGTAAGAAATACAACTACAAAGATCTACAAAAAAACGAAAGAAAAATGATTATTTATTTATAAATATGTTAGTAAATACAATTAGAATAATTGAAATTGAAAATGTACATTTAATGCAATTTTTTGTAGGTCACGTAGTCCTGAAAAATAAATAATAACTTTTTCGGGCATAAAAAATGAGTTAAAAGTTTACCTCATAGGACAAGACCACCTTCTGACTTTGAAATCGGACACATTTCAAAGAAACCCGAAGATTTTCATCGACTCGTCCATGGAATCCCGATTTTCTTATCAAATTGTCGACGGTTTCGACATGATTCCAGCCCTGTTCGGGCATTACTTCGGGCAAGAAGACGGCGCTGTAATGGCGGCCACCGTGATTGAACTTCATCCGAACCCCATGGGTTCCAATTTGCCAATCATTGTAGGTAGAGCAATCTTCGAAGTTGACGAGAAGTGAGACCTGAAAAAATGAAAGGTAATTTATTTATTTATAGAAATTGAATTCAACTCACCCCACAATGCAACGATGGAACCTCGTCAAGTGAGATTGGATCGAATCTCGAATCTTGAAACGCGCTGATTTTGGCATACTCGTTGAGTCCTTGACTCAATCTGCGAATATTTAAAGGTTTTAGACAAAGGGCGGAGCCTAAGACAGCCCCCGTTCTTTTAATTAAAGTCACATGAACATTTTGTATTTGTTAATCAAATTCTCAACTTTTTTTAATTTTAAGAGTTCAAGAAGTCAGACAAAATGTATGTGATTAAACGTGATTTTTGAAAGGCCAAAAACCAGACAATGATTTGAGGTTTTGAATTAGAAAATCACGAACATTCCAGAATATGAGTTGAAAAACATAAGTGCCTAAAAAGCTTCAAAAAACCTGAACTTCTTCATAATTAGTTTCAACTATCGGTAAAAAAGCATATTTTTTGTATATCAGTTCTACTAACATATTGAACACAGAATTGTTTCGTTTTTCCCTGAAAACATCGGCATTCTAGAAATTCAAAGGAGATGCTAAACTTCTGGGAAACCTCTAATACCACTTCAAACCATATTCAAGATTTTTGGGTGAAATTTTGATGAGAATCAATGTGTCGTTGGATGACAATTTGAAAATACCTTTCTGAAACTTTCTCGCGCAACTGCTAATTCCGAAAATGCAGCAAATTCAATGTTTCTCGTAGCAAAATGGTGTAAATATGTGCATTTCTAGTGAATATCTGGCGTAAATTGGATAAATTCGGTGATTCTCAGAAAAAAGAGCATAATTTCCAGCAATTTATGATCAATCGGTGCCAATTTACGCTTTTTTCTCTAATTGGTATCAATTTTTCTTTTCAAAGCAAAAATGATGGCACTCAGGGTGTTCATATTCTCAAGTGGAGCAATCTTTCATATTTTTTGCATGAACTGTGGGGCACATTCGTCTATTCAACATTGAAAGAGCGTGAAGAAATCTTTTGAAAACCACAGAGCACACTTTCAATTCAATATAGTAGCAAATTCTGCGTCTTATATGCTTCAAAAATAGAACTTGCCGATTTTTAAACTTTTATAAAATACGTTTCAAACCAAGTGTAACTTTTTTGAAGCTAAGAATGGGAGATTTCATTCTCACTCGGATCATAAAATCATTAGTCTTTTATTTTTTCACAAGTCTTTCGGACAATAAACTTTTTTTCGTTTTTTTATTGAAAAAATTGACTCACCTCATATCCGAAAAGGTTCCTATACAACCTCTCAAATCGTGTCGAGGCCCCTTCTTCCAGGTCACAAATAGCGGTCTGAAAAAAAGAAGATTTTTTTTCTTCTGAAAAATCTCCAAATTACCTCTCAATATTCGGTATCTCTCGGGGTACTGTAGGTTCAGGCGATTTTCGCAGAACCGCCTGAATCACATCGAAACAATAGACCGCCATTTCGGTCGACATTCTCCTTGCCTACTGTAAAAAATGGAAAGGTACTGTAATAGTTAATTACAAAAATTAATATATTCAAAGGGGCTTCACCTTTTCTTTCAGAAATTTTTCAAATTATTAAAACGTAAACAATATTCTCATAACAATCAACAAACATCGAATAACAATAATCAAAAAACAAGACTACAGTAATATTCAAGGATTACAGTAGGAGTAAAATTTGAAGCCTATTCGTCTGTCGCCACTTCCCTCGCCACAAATTCATACATTTGCGCATTGATCTGCTTCAACTGCTTATTTTCCTGCTTCAATTCATCGATTTGTTTCTGAAGAGCTTCTGTAGCAGAATCCGAGGAAGATTTGGTGGGTTTTGGCGTCGATTCGGATGGTTTTGGTGTGTTCTGTTGTGGCTGAAAATATGAGATTGAGGCTTGACGGTTATGAAAATAATTGGAACATTGTTTGACTGAAAGCTAAAATTTAAAAGCTTCCAAAAAATTAAGCTTCATTTTCTGGAACAAAATAGTACGTTTGAAGTAACTTTCTGAAACAAAGATTTATAAATAACAGACTTTTTTTTTTCGTTGTTGACAAAATACGTTTCAAAGACGCTATAATATGACTTTGGACAGTCGATGATTCGAAAACGAATAAGGCAATCAATAATACTGATAATAGTCTATACAAAAATCGACGAAAACAGGTTTGTTTGGCTCCGTTTCGGAACAAAACAAACTGTTTTAATCGTTTTTGTACTAATAGTAGACTACAAATGGTTTTTACTTTACTGAAAAAAACTCTAACGTAACAGAACTATATTTTTAGTTACGGTTTTTGTTTTTTTGGTTTCCTCTCCGAGGCTGACTGCATATAACGAGTTTAATCCAGACTACTAAAGATAAAAATATTAACAAATGTCTGAAACGTATTTTCCTCAGGTAAAGTATAATACTTATTTCATAATTTTGTCTATTTGTTTAAAACCATTTTCAGTTTTTACCTATTAATTTATACATGGTAAAAACTGAAGCGGTAATCAAAGAATTCATGAAAGCTTATATTTTTCTCTGAACAACACTATTTTCGTTGCTCCAACGTCAAATACTAAAAATTTTAAGAAATCCCCACCTTATTCTTCCGACTCTTCTTCTTTTTCGACTTTCTATCAATCTCTGGTGCGTGTTCCTCATTCTCCTCTATCGTAATAACATCAGCAGAATCGTTCAAAATCTCAATCTCCCCTTCTTCCGCGTCCATTCCACAACAATTATTGATATGATGATGAGGAACCTGAAAAAATTAAAATTATTTTAGAAATTGGCAAAACAACTCACAGATCCCTCCAAAAGTTGTTCAAGCGCCTCATCGATCATATTTCTGAACTGATCCGTCTCAACATGAGAGTCTCCAGCGATGTCAATCGCCAAATTTTGCAATTTTGTTGGTTCTCGTTTGAGATCCCAATTAGGGCGTGTTTTGATTTCCAAGTCAGAGTTGGATATGGATTTGAAGTAAGGAACGAATCGAAGGGTTTGAATCGAGGCACGCATGTTTGAAACCTGGAAAATGAGAGAAATGCTTTTAGAAAATCATGAAGAGCTCATCGAAGCTAATTTTTTTTGTTTTACAACTTTTGGTGCTGGATTTCTAATTTTATTCATTAATTTGTTCAAAATGGCGTCATAATTTCAGATTTTTATTCTGTTCTTGTAAATTTTGTCGAAAATAGGTATTTTGAGCTGATTTGCTTACTACATAATCGTTGTTGGAGCATAAAATTCAGTTTCTCAATTCTAAAAATCAGTTTTTTTTGCTAAAGAATGATTTTTTCGTTTAAAATACCAAATATTCAGAAGTTAACAACTTATGACGCTAAACTTTCGTGATTAAAAAGAATTTTAAAGGAAAATTCTATAAATTTTATCCAATTTCAGTGTAAAAATTGAAGTTTTTTGTTTAGAAAAGTGCTTAAATATTTTGTTTTCAAGTTCAAACTTTTGAGTAATTTAATCTATGAAATTTGACGACAAAGGGCTTCAGGTGTTTTTGTTTGTTTTTGAAATACTTACTTTTCAACTTCAGTTCTTAATTTTTGCACTAAAATATCTTCAGCCCATATGAGGGTTTTAGCCGATTTTCCTTGTTGGTTTCAGATTTTCTCAAAATAACAAAGTAAAATTCTAAATTTTTAATCAAGAAATGTTTTTAATAAGCTGTACCTTCAAGCACTGATGACTGGCCACCTCCCAAATACAATATTTTCCCGTCGAATCGCCTGACGCCAACAAATTGCCATCCAAATTCACCGCCAATCTTGTAATCTCATCCGAATGCCCATTAAGAATCCGGAATTTTGTGTTCATCTCGTCCGACGTCGTCACAATCAAATCACGTTGGGTGGACGACGAGGCCAATTGGAAGATATTGATCTGAGCAATGTTGCCCAAATCTGTGCCGATCCAAATGCGCGTCTCTGCCGCGTCAATTGCACACGCCGAAATCGGACGATCCGCGCTGATTTTCAGAATCGCCGAGTTTAGCGAAATCGAGTGAAGAGCACAAATGTGATCGCGTCCGGAGGTTAAGATGCGAGGATTCGAGAAATTTGCGGTGATTTTGAGATCGGTGACGGCGAGAGTGTGAGTGGAGAATTTGCAGAAAGGAGATACTGTGTGATCGCGATCAGAGGAAATCAATCTGAAAAAGAAACAATGCTTAGATGCTTGAAATCATGTCAATGGTTTTCCCGGATGAGATGAGATTCAAGAATTCGATAATATTCTTCATCAGACAATAGGTTTATTTTCTAATCTAAATTGTTGTCTATTATTCGCTTTTTCTTTTGTAGGCTATACGGTTTTCAGAGATGTATTTTTCAAGAATACTACCAAACTTTACGAACCATTAAAAATTCAATTCAATTAAACTCGGGAAATGAGGCTATTATATTTTTAAAATGTCAAAAGAGGCCTATAAATTCGTTTTAAAAATTGCAATATTTTTATTAAGAAACCATGAAAATGTCCATTCTTGCAATCTTCATCATCTTTTCATGCCTTGAAGTAAGAAAACTTCAGCAGATTTTTTTTTATTTGAAAATTCTCTATTTTCAGATAGGAGTTAATGCAACGCCTGTAACCAAACTGAAAAGTTCCAACATCCATGTAGATGACGTGAACGGAATTGTTTCTTTTTCTAAACACTACTATCATAAATATCATAAAGATCTCAAGAAAACTGCGGATGCGATTAGAGAATATGCTACCAAAACCACGAAAGGTGGAAATTGGTCAGTTATGATTATGAAGCCAGTGACTGGTGAATGGAGTCTTCATCCGGATAGATGGATTGCATTCTGGTATGATGGATTGGCATTCCAGATTTTTTATTATAAGTGAAACTTTGTTGTTCACACTTGTATAGATTAAGGAATAAATCCATTTTTGAAGTATGAAACATTATTCTCAGCAATTACACCAAAAAAAAACTATGAACCATGAAGTTTGACTACATTTAATCAACAACTTCTGGAAAAGTTCGAACGTTTTTTAAGTTGTTCTCTTGCATAGATTCGAGAATTGGTCTAGCTCCGGAATCATCATTTGCATAGAATTAAATCATCATTTGCATAGAATTAAATCATCATTTGCATAGAATTAAAGTCTTTTTAGATTCAAATTTGAAAAAATTAAGGTTGGATTTCATCGGATAAAATACGCTTTATAAGTCTTTTGAAGAGAAAAGTAAATCCATACGACAAAGCTCAAAAAATTGATCCTAGATCATCACAGAAGGTCAATTTTGGAAATAAAACGAACAATTTTACTTCAACTCAAACCTGTCGAATCAAATTTTGAAAATTCCATAAATGATTTCTCGGATATCAGGAAACCTACGGTACTTGTCCGTATATTAATCTCCTAGTTTCAGTTTCAGAAATCCATTTTATCGTTTTATTTTCGGATTTTTCAGTTAAAAAGCTCGGGAATTTTTCGATAAACGGAGAAAGGAACTTTCCCCGGATGAAATATGTTTTGAAAATTTCATAAAGTTCCAGAGAGACATTTATATCTATTCGGAGTCAGTTTCTTTTTTTCCACGTAGTTTTAAAAAAATCTCACTCATTAATCAAATATCCATGAATAGCTCCATCCATGGAAGTCGAAAAAATCATCGAATCATCGTCCGATATCGCCAACTTTGTCACATTCTGATAATGCGCATCGATAACACTCAACAACTCTCCCGTCGACAAAAGCCATGTATAAATCTGCTTTCCAATCGCCATAAACATCAATCGACCACGTTTATCACTACAAATCGCCGTCACATTGCCCGGCATCACCATTTTCTGATGAAACCGATCTTTGTTGTGCACACCAATCACGTGAACCAGCCGCTTTTCTTTGGTGGTGATCACCAAATGCTCACCCTCGTTTCCCAACACTTCGACAAAACCGGTTGATGCGCTTTGGAGCTCGGATCCTTTGTAACTCCATGAAGAGACGCCGGTTCTTGGATCGATAATTATTGTTGAATGAGGATCCGGAGAGGCGCCGCTGATAAGCAACATTTCGAGCGGGGTTTGAGCTGCTAGGGATGAGGTGTCAACGCCGAGAAGCGCCATTTTAACAACCTGAAAATTAAAAAATTTAATTAACAAATACTTTAAGAAAATCAAAAAAAAATAAAGTTTTCATGGCATAGAAAAAACTATTCGTGTGACTTTTCTGAGCAAATTTACTCGATCATATCTTGAAAATACATTAGAAACGAGAAAAACGAAAAAAAAATGAGAAAAAGTTGATAATCCAAGAGAACTACACACGCCTTACAATTTGGCTTTCTAGGACAAATTTTTTGTTTAGTTCTCTCGGAATACTCTATTCTTACTGTATTCTTGCGATTTTCAGCAAAATAACGTTGAAAAAACCACGGAAAACGAGAAAATTCACTGCAAACGAAAAAAATCGGAAAAAAAGCGTGATTGTCCGAGAGAAGTACACATGCATCAATATTTGGTTTTCTAGGCCATCTATTTTTTCCTGTACAGCTGTTCTTCAGAAAATTTGAATTTGAGTAGAAGTTTTCGATTTTCAGCTAGATGACGCTGAATAATAGCGCAATGCTTGAAATTTTATCACGAGAAAAAATGAAATGAGTCCGAGAGAAGTACAAAAGTCTCCGAACTTGGCTTTCTAGGCCATTATCTTTTAGTTCTGTAGAACAATTCAAAAAGCTGGAATTTTCCTGAAATCTCTGAAAAATAAAAAATAAATATGGAATTATCCTCCAGAAGAAAACTCGAATAAAATAATAAATAAATTTTCAACAAATCAAATATTTTATTGCAAAATCTGGAAAAAATTAAACTTTGTTGCGACATTGGATGCAAATAAACTCAAAAAATGTGGATATGAAAAGACTAGGGGGAAGAAGAATTTAGACATTTTCAGAAAATGACACATTCAAAATGTGCTAGAAAAGACAAGAAATGATTAAAAATACGAGAAAAGGAAATAAATATGATGAAAATAGGGACTGGACTGGATTGGGTGGGTGTGGGTGCGCTTGGCGCGTTTAGACTCCCATTTCATGAGAGTTGTGAGATTTGTTTGGAAAAATTTCACGAAAAAATTGGGGTATTGGGGGTGAGATACAAGTTTTTCTGCATAAGGGTGCAATACATTTTTTGAAAAATTATTTTTCAGTGACTTTTTTTGGGTTGAGATGGAGCCTGTGAGAAACATCCACTAGCCCAACGTTCCAGGATTGTAGACGCCGAAGATGTTAGAATTGAAGAGGATTCGGATGAATCTTGAGGAGAATCGGTTTGCTGGAAAAATTCTGATTTATTTGACTACAGCTGAATTTTTGAACACTGGGAATGGGAGTTTGAATTTTCTTTTTATTTTTTGAAACATCTTGATTTTTCAAAATGAAAAAGGTTATGAATTGTGATTCTTTAAAACTGATTCAAAAAATTAGTAGTGCTAATTTCTGGGATTGAATATTAGATTTATTTTTGATCGAAAATTATGGTTCTATCAATAGAGCGGATTTTACTCATTAAATTTTGGGTCATATTATCAGAAAGTCGAACCGCAACACATGCTCTAACGACATTTTTACTATATTTCGGTGTATAATTTTTTTTTATTAATTTGAAGATGGTTGAATTTTGGACAATATACATCACTAAACTATGAAGTTCTTCAATGCAACCCAGAAAACATTAAATGCCTTCACTACTTCTGAATATGAAACGTACTTTTTTAATGATAAATCGAGATCTTGTGGGTGGGGGTCAGAAAGCTTGTTATCAAAATTGAAATCAATAACTTCGAAATGCTTTTTTATAGGTTTTAACCCAAAAATTCCTATTTTCAAAATGAACAATAATTGGCTCAAGAGGGGTATAACTATGTTTTAAAGATTTTTCCGCTTGAAATAACTTTAAATTAAAATTAGCATCTTAAACTTCTCTATGTTTTTAGGGCTAAAAATAAGCTAAAAATTTGAATAAAGTCATCCCCTTCAATCAGGCAAAACTTTTTTAAACATAAATAATTGGAAATGTCATTTTCAGTTGGAATTTCCGAATGCTGCGAACTTTTGGAATTTCAGAATTTAATAACAGAAATTTTTCAAATCTCTTAAACCCACCCTACTCGCGCCTTCCCCACTGCTACTCGTACAAATCTCATCATTCCTCGACGACCCACTACTACTTCCGACTCCATCCAATTCGAATCCTTGTTCAGCTAATCCAGGCGGTGGTGGACTTGTGCTCGGCGAGCTGATCGGACTGTGCAAATCGGCCGGATCGCAAGGTCTCTTCCGGCTTTTCGCATAATGATAGCCAGCGTCTTTGACGATTTGTCGCGCGAGTGGGAAAAGCTCGTCGCGGCGAGTGAGAAGAGCGGGAACGAGGAGACAGAGCTGAGCCGCCGCTTCGTTGACTGTTGTTTCGTGGAGAGTTAGGACCTGGAATTTATTGATGAGGATGATGAGCAAAAAAAATAGATGTCTTTGAATAAAACGAGAATTCTTGACATTATTATCGAAACCGGAACTGAAGTTCTTGGCGGGTAAATTTCAGAGATAATAATAACTTGTAAACTGATTTTTTTCACTCCAGAGGCTTTTAGCAGTGTTTTAAAAAAATGTTTATCACTGAAAATTTTAAGATAAAAATAATGAAGCTAACAATTTGGAAAAAGTAGGGTTATTTGGTCCAATTCAAAATAATACGGCTATAATTATGTCTATATTTAGAAAATCAAGAAGTTCCTGGCAAAACTTTAGAACTTAGAATTTTGTAAATTTAATGAAGTTATTTAGACTTTGAAGCATCTAAAGTTGAAGAAAAATTTTTTACATTCGAGATTATTTGAAAAACAACAGTTTTGGGGTCGATTTCATCGGACTCAGTTCAGTTTAGTTGATCTAATTTTAATTTCGGCACCACTATGTGAATTTACTATTCAAGCTAAATTTGTTAGGGTTTCTTTTCAAAATTAAATTTTCTCTCACCTTATGTGGTTTCCTTTTCGTATCAAATCTTCCATAAATCGCCGAGAATTTTCTAAACAATGTAAGTCGATCCGGCATAGTCTCCGGCGTTGATTTTAACAATTCCAGTACCTCCTTCGACACTCGCTTCTTGTTTTGAACATATCTTGGCGGAAGATTCGGCAGAACCTTTGCCGCATTTTGCGCACATTCCGTCAGTCTTGCAATTTGCGCATTGGAAAGCACTGGGTTTTCAGTCAACGATGGATTGTCTGAAAATTGTTTCGTTGAAACTGATATAAATAGATATAAAAACTCACTTGGATCAAAGTCACCCAGCGAAACAAAATCATTGTTGAATGGAGCCAAAAATGGAGAGGCCGATCCTTCTTTTTCATGACTTCCCGAGTTTCCACTAAAACTTCGTGATGCGAGGTTCGGAGTTTTTGGAAAACTCAAATTCTGGCCGGATACAATATTGGCGGTGGCACGGGAGACTCCT
Organism: Caenorhabditis sp. 38 MB-2015; assembly: GCA_900536415.3. NCBI lineage: Eukaryota > Metazoa > Nematoda > Chromadorea > Rhabditida > Rhabditidae > Caenorhabditis > Caenorhabditis quiockensis. The sequence goes on along the minus strand of LR548686.1, from coordinate 121,928 downwards.
TCAGATAAAGCTACTGGTTGTTGTTTGCTTGATTGTGGATCGAGCAGCTCGTTGGCTGTAAAAATACATTTTAAAATGTTATTCTATAGCAAAGCACAAGTGTTTTGAGATTTTAAAGGGGGGGGGGGGTATGACGAAAAAATAAGTTGTGTTCAAATTAAAGAGTACCCCCGACATAGTGAAACTACCAAGGGAATTTTTACCAACAAGCCTAATATTCGAGAAAATTGGATTTAGAACTTTTTTTTGAACGTATAGCTATACGTGGGTAAAAACGAAGCGGATGTAAAAATTTCTCGAATACTAGGCTTTCCGGTGAAAATTCCCTTGGTGGTTATACTATATCGATGGTGCTCTTTTTTTTTAACACAACGAAATTCGTAGAAGCTGCACCAGAACAAAAATAGAGAGGTGCACCAAAAAAAAGTACAATTTTATATACCTATTATGCATCTATAATGACTACAAAACCGATGATTTCACTACAAAAACCTTTCAAAAAAATCTAAAAAAAGAAAAAAAAAACAAATTGTCCGAGAGAACTACACACCTAATTGGTTTCCTAGTCCCCAATGAAAATTAGTGGCCTAGGAATTATTTATTTTTCTTTTTTTTTACAGGAAAACTTCGGCTTTTAGCTTACCTAAAGAATGTGTAGGTTGTGAAGGTGACGCGGTGCTGGTATCAGCAGACATATCTCCTGTACTTGTACTTGTCAACGAACCCATAATCCCGGGAAGAAACAATGACATAGTGTCGCTGCTGGACGCATTATACGTCAAATTGGTGGGCGGTGGTGGTCCGATTTGTTGAATCGCCTTGATGTGAAACTTGGTAACATCGTCCGAATACTCTTTAAGTGCCTTTTGAAGACGTCGAACGTGGAGTGGTTTATTGGACATGCCGACTAGTGACATGATTTCGAGAAACTCCATCTCATCACATTGCATTATTTGATTGATGTCATCGCCACCTTTTGAGATGAATGTATTGTAATATTGAAGAAGATTGGCACGGTTTAGAACCGCGAATAATTGCCATTCCGAAACGGTGGATGGTGATAAGCCAGGTGATCTGCAAAAAAGTAATTATTGATTTTTTCAAAACTAGTATTAGTCAGAATTCAATCAGTAACACGCGCTCTATTGATAATGTCATACTAGTTCGATCTAAATGGAACTTTTGGTTATGTTTGACAGCGAGTGAACCCTGGCTAATACTTAACTTGAAATCTGACAATTTTAGCTTATTTTTATAGAAAATTAGCCTAGAACTAACTCTAAAACTTTTCCCCATCCAAAAAACCGGTTTTTTTCCCCTAGTTTCATAGAAATTGGGTCTAGGGTCCCTTGATAACCCTTCTGTAATGAACTGGTTTTATTGAAATAAGCCCACAAGATCCGCGGCCCAAAAACCACCTAAATATGGCCTAGTTATCCATAAATAGCTCATTTATCCAAATAACTCACACCATACACCAAGCTAGCATTTTTTGATTTCAGAAAAATAAAGAAAAACGAAAGTTTTTTTTTCCAGGAAAAAATATTGTGAGCGTTAAAAGACATGACATTCTTTATCATTGGAAAACGTTTTTTTTTCCTGGCTGTTGGAAAAAATGCGTCCAGCCAAAAAAAAAGAGACCACTTACATTGATCGATTCTCCTCCTTCGATGTCGCTGCTAGTTCTGGAAAAAAACAGTGTTGGGTGAGACCGAAAATTAGTTGATCATTTTTTTTGCAGGTGGCCGAAAAGTGTAATGACCTTGTGAAATTGGACACTGATGAAGTGACATATTATTTGGTGGTCTAAAAGCTAGTAAAAAATCTAGCTAAGAACATAGGAAACCAATATCATGACCTAAGAAACAAGTTTATGGTCTAAAAAATATTTTTCTGGTTAATAAGTCTAATTTTAGACATGAAAAAGAACTGGGTGGTCTAGAAACTGAAATTTTGGGCTGGACATTAATTTTGTCGCCTACCAAAACATACTTTGGTCTAGAAAATCAAATAATGATCTCAAAATTACAATTATCAGCCTAGAAACCTTTTTTATCAACAAAAAAAAAACCTATCTCGGACTAGGAATCCAAGTGTTGACCTGGTAAACCAAATATTTAGCTTATAATCTCGAAATGTTAACCTGAGAAGCCGATCTTAGGACTAACAACCTCATATGTGATCTATAATTTAATAATTAATTAAAACTTCAATTTGGAACCCAAAAAATCAACTTTGATAACCTAATGGAGAAGTGTCTGGCTGAAAATTCCCTATTTTTGAGCAAGAAATCATAGCTTCAACCTAAGAAGCTTTTTTTATTCTTAAAAACCCTATAAGTTACTTAGAATCCTAAAAATGAAATTGGAATTCAATTTTTGATCTAGAAATCCTGTGTTTTCCTAATCAAGCACATTCTGAGCTAGAAAATCAATTCGTGATCTAGGAACCTAGTTTTCTAACCTAGAAGCTTTTAAATTTACCTATGATCGAATAATGGTATAGAAAATATTTTTCTGGCTGAGAAGCCTAATTTTAGACATAAAAAAGAACTGACTGGTCTAGAAACTGAGTTTTTGGGCTTAAAACAACTCTCTGGCAAACAAAAGCGTATATTGGTTTAGAAAATCAATAAACAACCTATGAATTACAATGTCCTAGCAACGTTCTTTTTGCCGTCCCAGACTAGAAGTTCAAATTTTGACCTGCTAAACCAAATTTTAGCTTATAAAGTTAACACTTTCCTAAGAAAGCCATATCTATTGCTTTGAATTTAATGAAACTCCAATTTTCACGCTAGAAAATAAACTGTATTTTCTAATGAAGCCTTATTTGGTCTAAAATTCCCAATGTTTGACCAAGAAATCGTAACTTTCACCTAAAGAAGATCCAAGTGGGACCTAGAACCCTGAAAACGAAATAGAAATTCAATTTTTGAAACAGGAACCTAATTTTTCAACCTAGAAACTTTCAAATTTACCTATGAACTCAATTTTTGGCCTAGCAACCTTTTTTGGGACCTAGAAACTTAAAAGTGTACTAAATCTAGTTTTCAACCTGATAAAGCCTGTTCTGGTCTGGTGAGCCTAGATGTGAATGAGAAACTTGATTTTCGAACTTCTGGAATCAAACTTTGGTGCACAGACTGGCCCAAAAGCTATTTTTAACCCTATAATCTGACCCCAGACCTAAAATTGTCAATTTTTGGCCTAGCAAGCTACTGTTTCACTCAAAACTTTCCAATTCAACAACATTTTTCAAGCTCAAAGACCTATCAACCTGAAAAGTCTATAAAAACTTACGCGATGACGATGCACTCGAAGAAGACGATGACATTTGACTACTCGTAGACCCGCTATTATATATGTATATTTGGCACTACTGTAGACGCAAGGACCACAAGTCGAGAAGATTCCGCGCGAGACCACAACGTTTTTCGTTTCAGAAACGAAAAACAGCTATCGTATAGCCACGTGTTGTTGTCACCGGGACGTTCTGAAACAAAAAATTTGGGGGTTTTTTGCAATGGATACTTTTGTTCTGAAAATCAATCAAAACGCTCTCTTCTTCTTCTTCTCCTCCTCAAATCATTCCAGAGACAAAAAAATGCAGAAAAAGAAGAAGAAAAAGAAAACTGGATTTTTTTCCAGTCGCAGGGACAAAAAAGTTTTGTCGGACGGGAGAAAATGATGGGAAGAAGAAGAAGAAGAAGAAGAAGGAGAAGAAGAAGATGAGTTTTTCAGTTCAGCAAAAAAAATCACAGAAGAAAGAGAGAAGTGGGGTACTGTAGGAGGGTTGCCCGGGAGAATCACACACAAAAATGATACCTATACGTTTTAAAGTAGTGATAAATAACTGTTTCTTAATCAGAAGAACACAGGAAAAAATGATTCTCCGAGAGAACTACACACGAAAAATGTTGGCGATAGAGCGAACATGACAAAAATTAGAAGATGGTGCATAGAAAACGACAAATAGATTTTCGGCAGCAGATTTTGAATCTATAATTTTCGATTCAGATTTACAGCCGTGTTATTTTCTACAGAAGTAGGAAAAATATGGTGTGATTCTCAACAATATCAGAAAATAAGCAGGAAAAGTTTGCTATGATTCTCGACTTAGGAGTTCGATCGTTGAATGTTCATCAGCAAAAAAAAACCATATGTTAGGTAAAATACGCTGGTATTTTCTACAACAATATTGTGTAGGCAAAATATAGTGCGATTAACGACCAAACCAAAAAAAGTTTTCAGTTCAGAAATCACTTGGGTTGTCCGGGAGAAGTACAAAGAAAATAACGTATTTATTAATTTATGAAACCCCATTACATTATGTACGTTTCAAGATTTTCATAAATATTTGTTTTTTTAAAATTTTATTCAAAAATCAGAACAATTTTTTATGCCTACAAGAAAAGTGATTTTTTCGAGAGAACTACAAACAGAAAAATCTTGGCGATGGAGCGTATAAGCTTCATCAAATGTCAAGTAATTCTGGGCGCAATATTTGTTTAAAAAAAGTTGATTAATCCTTGAAAATGGCGCCAAAATTCGACTAAAAAAAGATGTTTTGAAAAAAAGACACATCGATTTTTGGCACATACCTCCACCGGAATCCTGGGTGGCTTATGTTCTAAAATGTACTCTGGGCTTGAAGTCCAAAAAACACTCTAAAATACACCCAAAAAAAAAAATGTTTTGTGCCTTTGGCGCTGAACGCCCACTAATTTTTTATTTTTTGTGGAGTCCGTTTTGAAAAATTTACACTCCATTTTTGCCCCTTCCCAAAAAACTTCAAAATACACCCTGGATTCGTATGACTTCGGTGGAGGTATGTTTTGGCACCAGCAATTTAAGCTATAATTTTTTTTAAAGATTTACGTCCGTGTTATTTTCCACAAAACTATGATCGCCAGGAAAAATGCGGTGTGATTCTTTACAATATCAGGAAACAAGTAGGAAAAATTTAATATGATTTTCTACCTAGGGATACGACAGTGAAATTTTCTTCAAAAAATTAGAATAAAAAAATCATGAATAGAACTGGGTTGTCCGAGAGAAGTACACAGGAAACAATTTGTCAAGATGACAAATTTGGTATGTTTTCGAAACTCTAACACGATACGTTTCAAAATTTTCATAAATAACTATTTTTTTCGGAATTTTTCGTTCGGCAGTATGTTTCTGCTTGTTTCAAAAATTCACGAGAATAATAGTTTTCCGAGAGAACTACCCACAAAAAAGGTTGTTGACAATTTTTGAAACATGGATTTGAGCGGAAGAATTCGAAATTTATGGGTGTTTGGTGTCGAAACTTCAAGTAGGAACAATACGATATAATTTTCGATCCAGACAAAAAAGTAAGGCATAATACAGTGTGATTTTCGACAAAAGCTTTTTTGATGGTAGGTAAACAACTGTGCAATTTTTTTGACACAAAAAAATTTTCAGTAGGAAATTTTGTCTTTGATTTACAACCAAAAAATCATGGGTAGGTGAAATGCGGTGTGATTTTCGCCCGAGGAGAAATGTAGGAAAAAATCATATGATTGGCGATGGTCATGGGTAGGGAAAATGCAGTGTTTTTTTTTTTTTTGACATACTGACTTATAATAGGTAAAGAACAGTGCGATTTTCGACACAGGAAGACATGCTTTGACAATCTAACAACAATCATCAAAAGTCATAGAATTTTCAGCTTATCTGTGAGAACTACACAAGAAAAAAAAGGGGCAAAAAGTTAGTTTCGCAATTGAACTCCTTTCATATGTTTTTTTTTTCCCCAAAGCACTTTTTTCTCGCCGTCTCTCGACTTTACACACTATCTCGCGCCCCCAACGTTCTCTGGCTTCAAAATCGAACACACACAGACAAAAACAGTTCACGACTTTTTCTTGTGCGCAAAACCGGAACCTCTTTTTTTTTGCTGGAAAAATGAAAATAAAAATCGGAGAGGATGAGAGACGCAGAGAGGAGCGACGATTTTTTTCTGCAACGCGAAAAAAAATGGAATGGTTGAAGGACATTTGGAGAATTATTAGCAAGGGGTTAATTGGTGAAAATAGAGAGGGGGTAGAGAAAGAAGGGGTTCGGATGACAGAAAAAAATTGTCCGGAAGGGGTATCGAGGCATTTACAGTAATCCTACCGTTTCAATGAACTTCAGAAGCATCTGGAGAGAACTACGGTAATCGAGGTCCTTATCTGTAATGCCCCATGAAAATCCTCAACTTCAGACGTTCACATCCGAGCTGACGATAGAATGCACAACTACAGTAATCTAATAACTTTAGAGAAAAGGGACAGTATTCTCAGTGGACCAACAGAACCCACCTCTTGGTACCAAATTATTCTAAAAGTTAGAGTAATCTGAGAGTGACGAGATACAGTACTCCCATGGTAATCCACAGTATTCTAGTGTTTTTTGTCCTAGAGAACTACACAAATTTTGTGGCCACCAGCCTTGAAAAGGTCCCAGTCATTGGACCACCTTGTCCGAGAGAACTACACAGAATTCATGTAAAAATTCTGTCAAACAAGGTTTATAACTTGTCCAGGAGAACTACACAATTAAATTCTACGAAAAAAAAAACAAGAGAAGAAGCGTGGCTTTTTGTCCGAGAGAACTACACAAAAGTTACAGTAGGAAACCGAAAAAATCCGAAACCCAAAAACTAAATCAGAATAATGACCAAAAATTTGTGAGCATCGTGAACTTGTCCAAAAGAACTACAGAGGAACCCATGTGACTTTTGTCCGGAAGAATTACACGAGAACTGTGGTAGTCTGTTACCATCGTCGATTTCTTCAAGAGAACTACACAAAAATTAGGTGAGTTTGGTCCGAGAGAAGTACACAGAAAAAGCTCGTCCAAAAGAATTACATGGAAGAAAGTACTTTGAAACTTGTCCAAGAGAACTACACAGAAACACTTATCCAAAAGAAGTAAACGAAAAAAAAAAAGAGCTCTACCTGCATTCCCAAACCGAAACAACTGGACTAGAACTACAAGACTGAACTAGGTCAAGCAACTACAGTACTCCCCCCGAAACTCATCCCGAAACCTCTGGAGGCGCCGAACTGAACCCCCCTCAGAAACGCAAAAACTGATAATAGTGGGCGGTGCTTCTTCTTGCCATCTCGTTTTTTTTTCCATTTCTTGCCATGTATTTTTTTTTTCGTTGCCCTCTGGGGTTGTGTTCTCTTCTCCGTTCGTTCGTTCCCCCGGCGCCGCTACCCCCAGCCAGTCACCGCCCGGTACCACCCGGCCAAAAAGTGCACTACTTTTTTGCCTCTCCCCACTGACAGACAGGGGGGGGGACGACGACGACGACGACGACGGGTCAGTGCAACACAAGAAGAACGCAATGCAAAAAAAAAACGAACGAGTGAACGTCGCGCCGAGGCCACAAGCAATGCAATGCGATGCAAAAAACGCCTGGGCTGGCACTGCCTGGGCTGACGAGAGATAACGCAAACAAGAGAGACGGAGAGAGATGGCGAACAGCGAAAAAAACGAACGAACGAATGAAAGAAAGAACGAAGAAGAAGAAGGAGAAGAACATGAAAATGAAACACATATATATATATGTGTGTATGTATGTATACTAAACAAAAACGCACTCTTCGGGGAGGATTCGAAACCAAGAAATGAATCTGAGGAAGTACAGTAAGTCTGTTTAGCTCAACGAAATGAGCTTAAAAATTATTCAGAAGAGTCAGGAATACTGTAGGTGACTCAAGGATGAGTCTGAAACTTCTCAGATTGCTCAGAATGAGCTTGAGAAAGATTCTGAAGCACTGGGCAAAATTAATGATGAACACTGAAGATTCTCTTCGAGAATCCTAATAGAGTACTTTGAATTCTGTTAGAATTTTTTTTGAACATTTAAAACGAGCTTGAAACATCTGAAGTGATACTTAGATGACGTTCAGAAAACGAAAATAGTATATTTCAGTACTGTAGGTCTATCTAGCTGAACCAAATGAGTCTCAAACTCGTTGGGAAAGTTCTGGAAAACTGTAGAAGTATCGAGGATTAATCGGAAAGTTTTTGAGACTGCTCAAAATGAGCCCGAAGAAAGTTCTGAGCAATGTGATTAGCTCAAAAAGAGTTCTATTAGTTATATTAGAGTACTTGGCTAGTTTGAGAGAACTTGATTATTAAAAAATATCTGAAGTGGTAATGTAAAATATTAGAAGATGTTCAGTTAACAAAAATAGTAGATCTTGGTGCTTTAGATCTATCAAAGATGAGCTGGTATTTAGAGGGATTTAAGTACTATTGGATTTCTTTAAAAATTTTAAAGAAATTTTTAGAAAACTAAAGATCACCTCAGAAGGTGGATAAGAACCATCCAGAAGATTGCGTAAAGTATTTTTTTTTTAAATTGAGAGTACTGTATATAATTTCCAATTACTAAAGGTTCTCCAAAATGATTTTTGAGCACTGTGGATTTTTTCAACTGTAGAAATTCGAGTTTACCGTAGGTTCAATCTCGATGTTCTATTGTTCAAAATTGAATCGCTACCACGCGGTTACTGTAGTTTCAATTTTAAGCACTGAATATTTAAGAACAACACTTTTTGATATGAAGATAACAAAGTGTTCTGGGTTCTCTGATTCGTAGAATCCGATTCAGATGTCAAAATACGCTGAAAACAGATTTCAGTCTGAGAAAATGTCACATTATCAATAGTGCGCGTGGTAGCCGTGGGAGATCAAAATTGATGATTTCTAGAAAGCTTTATATATTTCATAGATTTAAATGAGCCCGATACCCATACTCTATAAAACATTTGGAGTTTTGTCATGAGCTCTGATCAAAGGTTTTAACTATGAAACATGTTCCTAGGTACCATTGAAATTTTGGCGATTACTAAAAATTTTCCAGAAGATCCCGAACTATGGGAATTTTAGAACTGTGCAGGTTTCCTCAGTCTAGTTTTTTTTCTAGATCAATTTGTGAGTAACTCAAAAATCAGAGTCGAACATTTCAATATTTTCAGGGTTCTCTAAAAACCTTCCGAATAAGAAATTTCACCATAGTGAATCGGTCTAGAACATTTAGCAGTATTCTAAATTTGTGGTGAAGATTTTGAGGTAGTGTGAGAGTATTATTTTTTATTTTGAAATCATTTTGAACTAGTACTGCAGAAAGTTCAGTTCATAGTTCACAACCTTTTCAGAATTTTTCTGAACCTAGTTTTTGATTCGTATCTCTAAAAATCAGTCTTTCGAAAACACATATATATTTCTGCAGTAAATAGAAATTCACGGAACTATCGTCGATGAAAAATACAATAATTCAAAACCTTCCTAGATTTTGTAAAAAATTTTTTCGACGAGCGTACATTACCAAGCTTTTATAAACGAAATGGCTAACCTACAGTACTTTGTTATCTATAGTCAGTAGCCAAGAACATTCACAAGTTATTTTTCATAATTATTTGATATCTCTTAGTATTTGAAAAATTTATATGACCTCACTACAGTAAGCACAACTTCATTAATTCGTCTAAATTATGCAATCATTTTTCAGAACCTACATGAAGGTGAACCACAGTAAACTAGATTTGTCACATCGATAAAATCAAGATAATGAGAGTCTTCAGAACAATCATTAATACCCATAATCTTGGGGACTTTTGGAATCTTCCGGATATGTCTACATAACCATAAACTAGTTACAGAACACCTCTTGAGTTTAAAAACTTCGGAAAGTCCTCAAGACTCTCAAATCAAAAAAAAAAAAATCTGAAACTTTCCCTGAAAAAAAAACAAAAAAAAACTGTTAAAGTATAGCTCAATGAGCCGAATCAAATGAACAATGATTTCAAAAAAAAGAACGAGCAAAAAATGAATTCTGAAATAAAATTTTTTTCACAAAAACAATGTACAAATGAGCAAGATCCCGACTAGGTAACAGAGAAACTCTAAGACATTAAAATAATATGAAACCGGTAATCAGAAGATTTAAAGGAGTGGGGAGGTACAGTAATACCTCCTACAGTAATCGGGGGCAGATCTTCTAGACTTATATATATATAAATTATAGTTTGTTTTTTTAAAGGGGCGGATGCTTTGTGGCATGCAGTTGTATGAGTGATTCAAGGGGATTGAAGTGTTGTTTGGCTCCGGATGTTGATGTAGGATTCTGAAGGTCATGAAGAGCAAGGCGACGGAGAGAGTCTTCTGGAGCCGCGCCTTCGAGCCAAGGCCATTTTTCGCAAATTTGATCTGTTGGATCGTCCAAATTCGCGCAGCGACCAAAAGTTTTCTTACCTGAAAACAAATAATATTTTTGGTGAATGCTAATTTAAAAAAACTGGTACCTTCTCTGGCAACACGTTCCATATAGGGAATGAAATTGTCGTTCCACAACTTGATGAACCAATGTCTCGATTCGTCGACAGAAAGGGGACATTGAAGGAAGACACGGGGTCCAATGGTCACGTCGATTGAGTTGGTCTTTTCGATAAATTGATTGACAGCCTGCAAGAATTGGATATCAATTTTTGAAATTTCGTGCTCTCAAAAACTTCTAATTTTGGAGCCAAAAATGGGTTTCAGAAAATTTTGCTTATTTCAGAATTAAGAAAAACCTAAATTCAAGAACCTGGAATTCAGAATATAATTTTTAGAAGAAAGAATTTTCAAATTTGGTTTAATTTTCATAATCTTAAAATCGTAATTTGAATACGAAAAATGGCAGAAAAATGTTTCAGAATTCAAGTTTTTAGAAAAATACACTTAAAATCTACGTTTCAAAGTTTCAAAATAAACGAAACACATATCTCAGATTAATGATGTTATAAGCTCCATTCGAAAATTGCAATTCAAAATGTTCAACCCGAGGTTCCAGAATTTATGGTTCAAAATTGGGAATTTTGAAATCCATATTTCATAAACCCAGGTCTTAACTCAGGGTCCCAATAATTCAAGAACCTAGGTTCCAGGTCCCAAAGATCGAGAAAATAAGATAAGTTCCAATAATGAATCAGATTTTCAGAACTTGAATTTCATAATCCAGAATCCGAATCTAAACTAGATCCGGACTGTGAGATGATCAGGGTTCTAGAATCTGGGATCGGGGATCTGAATTTTTAGAATATATTACTTGTAGTTTTAAATTCATATTTTAGAAATGAATCTTCAGAAGTAGAACTTTATGATTCTGAATCATGATTTCTGAACCCTTGATTTAGAATTCACACCTCAAAAAATGGATATTAGGGTTCGGGTCAAACTCTGAAGTTTCAGAATCTAGGAAACCTCTATAATTTTAAATTCCAGAATTTTTCGTAGATTTCGAAAATCTGATTACAAGGTCTGGTTTCAGATTTCAGCCTTCTAGTACTTCTGAGAATCTAGGTTTATGATTTCGAATCTTTAAAGCCTGAATTTCAGCATTAGAATTCAAGTACTAGAAATTTTTTGAAACTATGTCAAACCCCTCCCGGAACCTTCAACAAACCTGAAGTGCAATCGGCAAGAATGCGATAATCTCCATCATCTCCATCGACATTTGGCGAAGTTGCCGATATTCCGCCTCGACAACTCTTCGTCGCAAGAATCGCAACATAAACCCGTTGACACCTTCCATTCGCATCGTTAGCAGGAACATTTTGAAGTTCTGATTCTGACTGATCTGCATCTCGGGAATCTGATATCGATTCACTGTGCAAATAACGATGGGTCCTGGTGTGGCGAGCGAATTCGCGGCGAACACGGTGGCGACGAATGCGATGCGATTTTTCGGGATATTATCAATAATCACTATTGATGTCTTCTTCGACTTCAGAATCGTCTCCAGAATCCGTTCAGTCTTCAGAAGTTCAGAATTATCTTCAGGGATCTTGAGGTCAACAATATCTTCGGCATTTGTCGCCAATTTCATCGCAATATATGCGGCCAAACTGCGCGCCAATTTCGATTTTCCGATTCCTGCGGCACCGGCCAACACCAATCGTCGTTCGGTCTCAATATATTTCACCAATTGGGTGAGCATTTGGGTGGGAAGAAGGGTGTCGAGGACGAGCGAGTCGACGCGTGATTGCGCGGCGCCACGCATAAACATTCGGATGGTGGTGGATGGGTGGAGAATGTCGGCGGGTTGGGTGTTGGTGGGGAGAGTGGTGGTGTCACCAATGATACGCTTGATTTGACCAATTTGATAGCCTGGAATATATGTATAAGAGTTGTTGGGTTAGGCTTTTAACTTAGTCTTATAAATTCTGCTTTGGGCTTAGGCTTAATAATTTTCACCTTGTTGGGCTTAGGCTTAGGCTTTTATATTATACCTTAGGCTTAGGCTTAATGAATAATTCTTACCTTAGGCTTAGGCTTATAATTTTTATCTTAGGCTTAATAATTTTCTCCTTGTTGGGCTTAAGCTTAGGCTTTTAATTTATACCTTAGGCTTAGGCTTGATTAATAATTCTTACCTTAGGCTTAGGCTTTAGTTTTCATCTTAGGCTTAGGCTTATAATTTTTATCTTAGGCTTAATAATTTTCTCCTTGTTGGGCTTAGGCTTAGGCTTTTAATTTATACCTTAGGCTTAGGCTTGATTAAAAATTCTTACCTTAGGCTTAGGCTTATAGTTTTCACCTTAGGCTTAGGCTTATAATTTTTATCTTGGACTTAATAATTTTCACCTTGTTGGGCTTAGGCTTAGGCTTTTAATTTATACCTTGGGCTTAGGCTTAATTAATAATTCTTACCTTAGGCTTAGGCTTAATTAAAAATTCTTCCCTTAGGCTTAGGCTAATAGATATTACCTTAGGGTTAAAGTTAGGCTTATATTTCAGGCTCAAAAATTTGGCTCAAAAATCAGCTTACCAAGAATCGCATCACCAATATCCAAATGATTTTCCGGGTCAATTTTGGCGACATATGCAGCGAAAAGGTCCAATACATGTCGATCAACATCGCTCCAAGTTCCGCTGACACTTCCCGCCAAATATCCAACAATAATCTCATTGTCTGGACAAACCGCCGAACTGATCTCGCCAGCCAAATCAACATTGACAGTGACTTTGATCGATGTGGCACCATTTGATGATCGCGCACTTCCACCGCTGCTCGTCGCACCCGCCGCCACGTCGTAGAGAGGTTCTTCGGAAGCGCGAGAGGAGGTGCGAGTCGTCGCACCGCATGACGTCAGACGATCCATCTCCTTCTTCAGCTGCTTGTTCTCGTGTTTGAGCTTGTTGACAGTTTCGCGGAGGACATCGACTTGACGAGCGCGATCGAGAGCGTCAAGTCGAACTTCGGTGAGAGCAGAGTCGCGCTCGCGTAGCTCTTGACGCAGCTCAATGACATCAACGTTGTCAAGGCTGAAAAAACACGTGTGTTTTGGGATCCAAAAAAATAATAAATAATAAAACTCACGTTTGACTAGATCCCGAAATTGACGGCATTTGTTCTCCATGCTCTTTTGAGCTCTTCTTTTTTGTCAATTTCGACAACGAACTTCGAATCTGAAAAAAAACGGGTTTAAGACTTTTAGTTTATAGAAAAATCATCGATACACACTATGTACAACACTACACCTAAATTACCTGTGAGTCAACACTAAGAGCCTGTAAATTTTTAGACATATTTTTTAGCCTCTGAAACCTGTCAACTTACCCAGCTCTTTTTCGACTTTCCAAACGAGTTTAGGCTCATTTTCTCGTGTTTACTGGATTTCGAAGATGATGACATTGAGGAGCGAATTGATTCGAGACTTGGTTGACGGAGAAGTTCACCAGCGCCATCCTGGAAGACAGAACGGTGATGGATGGATTTAGATGAAAATTCGGTGATTCTGATATTCAGAAGTGGTTAAAATTCAGATTTGAGATTCTAATAATTTCAAGATATAGACTTCAAAAATGTCCTTTTTGTAGCTCTGGCTCAAAAGATGAGATTTTACGTAAAATTCGTAAATTTTTCTAGCAAAAAAAATCAAAATCATGATTTCTGAATTCATGATTGGGAATTCACACCACAAAAATTGGATAATAAGATCCGGGTAAAACTCAGAAGTATATCAGCTTCAGGATCTAGGAAACCTCTATAATTTTGAATTCAAGAATCCTTTGTAGGTTTTGAAAATCTGATTCCAGAATCTGGTTTTAGATTTCAGCCTTCCAGTACTTCTGAGAATCTAGGGTTCTAAATTCGAGATTTAAAAAAATCGGGAATATCTTTTAAAGTTTTCTGTTCTTTTTCAGCCTCCGTAACATATAAATTCGAGAATTTCAGCTGCTCCAAAAGAGGCTCTTGATAATTTAAAAAATTCTAAAATTTTAAGATTCGCCTCAAATTGAAGAATCTTGGATAATTTATCAAGCTCTCTTTTTTTGAGGTATAAAAATTTGTCTGAAATTCATGAAAATCAGAAGAGTATATTGAAAAGTTCAGTTTTTCGAGTTTTTCAAAATCTGGAATACCTTTGAGCCCATGGGATTCTGGAGTCTTAGATCTCAGCCCCTCCTCTGCACTCACATTATGATTTTTCATTTGCGCAGCACTCGCCAAATGCGTCGAAATCTCTCGCAAATGCGCAATATCCTGTCTGAATCTCGCCGCTTCTTCCGATTTCAAATTCGACTTCTCGATATGATGTGTCAATTTCTTGAGCTTTTGCTCGAACAGCTCAAAGAGCACCGTATAATTGTCTTGTTTTTTGGTCAGCGAATCGATGGTGGATTTGTAGGACTCCAAGTCGCGCGTCATATTCTGAATCGCGTGCTCATACTTCTCATTCAACTGGAAAAATTCATTTATGATTTTTTGTGAAGTCTATGTATCTTACTGTAGCGTAGGCAGTAGTCGAGGCCAACGAGAGTTGCGATCCCATTTCGCTTCGAGACCCCATCCCAGACGAGGAGTACTGTAATTGATCATCGGCGAGGCGGTAGAGTTGGAAGGCGTCAGAGTGATAAGTTCCATAGATTCCAGTGGCTGATGAAGCATTGCGCGGGCGAGCTGTAAAATGGGCGGTATGGAAAGGGGTACTGTATGGGGATGTAGTAGAAAGTTAGTAGGGTGGGGGTTCACAGGTTACTGTAGAATTAAAAAAAAGGTGAAACAGAAACTCCAGTAACTCAATATAACATAAAATCTAATGTCAAAAACTCTAAAATAACTTGGACTCAAATCTACAGTAGTCAACATAACTGGTTCATAATACGGTACTTAGAAGCTACAGTAGCCTAAAGATATAGAAGCACTAGAAATTCAAAGTGATAACCTATAGTAATCTTATCGGTTACAGTAACCTGAAAATGAAGGGACCCTCTGATAACCACAGAAATTTAGAAGTTATTTTAGAAAATCCACCAGAACTAAAAATCTTTGGATACTCTGAAACTAGATTGCAAATTTCCCCTAACTTCTACAGTAAGAACTACAGTAAGCTGAGGCTCATTAAATCTACAGTAACCCAACTCGAAACCACAGTAACCCAAAAATAAAAGAAAAAACCAAAAAAGCGAACCCTTGTTAATAGGCGAAGCGATAGAGAGCGATAATCGCGCAGAAGTTGAGCAAGCCGACGGTGCTCGCGGCGAGTGCGATCGTCGCGACTGCGAACCCGTCGCCACATCAATGACGTGTTGATGGCGACGCGACTGGCGT
Source organism: Caenorhabditis sp. 38 MB-2015 (assembly GCA_900536415.3). Classification (NCBI taxonomy): domain Eukaryota; kingdom Metazoa; phylum Nematoda; class Chromadorea; order Rhabditida; family Rhabditidae; genus Caenorhabditis; species Caenorhabditis quiockensis. The sequence goes on along the minus strand of LR548686.1, from coordinate 106,301 downwards.
GGCGATGAAGACGACGACGCGTTTGTCGCCGATAGCGTCTCGAGTAGAATCATGGATCGCGACATTCCGGAAGCGTTGAGTGCTGCAGCTGCGGCTGACGATGACGTCAATTGATAGTGATATTGTGGATGGTGAGAGACTGTTAGAAAAAGCGAGAGGTTAGAGAAGCGAAGAAAAAAGGTTATTTTTCAAAAAAATAGTGAGAAAAAGCCACGTGAATGGAATTGGAGCTTTTTTGTGCGCGAAGAAAGAAAATTGGATTTTTGGTAAATCCTGTTTTGAAAAAAAAAGAGAAAAAAAGTAAAATGAAGCGAAGTCACGCAAAAAATTTGAAAAAAAAAGCATTCACAAAAAAACTTGAAACATAGTGAAACGACTTGAATTTTGAAAATTTCAAATTCGGCGTTTAAAAACGAGAAATTGAGCCCAACAAGTCGGAATTTGTTCTGTTCTCTAAATTTTTACTTCGAAATAGAGTCTATTTGATAGCTGAGAAAGCCAGAGAAGTCTGAAATTTTGAATTCTACAACCAAAGTGATGATTTTCAAAAATTGTTCCTAAAATAGGGCCCTAAATACAGGAATTCAATTTCAGGATGAAAAACGGCACATTTCGAATTTTCTGAAAAATTTTGGCATGTTCAAAAATTCACAAAAAATATAAATTAAAAAAAATTCATGGCCAATAATTTTTAATTTTGAAATTTAAAATGATTGGTGTAAAAAGTTTCAAGTTTTGAATTTTGGCATTTTATACCTGAGGTTTCACGAAAACTCATTGCAAACCAAGTTTTGCAAATAAAATTGTTTTATATTGAATTTGGTTAATTTTTGAGCGAAAACTTTTTTGGAAAATTCAGGAATACCTTTTTTAAACAAAAATGGTGTCAAATTAAGAATTACCTGGGTCTAAAAGGGTTACCAAAAGTAGGCCCTTTTAGCCTAAATTTTTTAAATCCTTACCTGGTGGTGGATTCGGACATCTTCTTGGACTCAACAGCGCCGCGATGCGATTATCGCCCGACGTCGAAAACTCTGCGAGATGCGCTTTACGATCTAGCGAATGATAGTCTGACTTGGCGGGTGGGCGATGATGTGTCGCGCCGACCGGTGAATATGTCGCGTATCCCGGTGAGCGAATCGAATGCTGTCCGAATGAGCTACCACGTTGACTGGTTCGACATTGAGAGAGCAGTTTGTGAATGTTCTCCTGCTCGGCGATTTTTCGACTTCGCGCTTCTGACGGTGCTCGAAGGGGTTTTGAAGAGGTGGCGGATGAAGAGGAGCGCACGAAATGACCGTAGTCCGAGTGTTTTGAGGCTACCGTAGCCATTTCACTGAAAAATTAAGATTTTGAAGAGGAATTGGGAAATTTTGGGAGATATAGATGAGTTTGGGGGTGGCAATTAGGGATTGAGTATTTTAATTCCTAGTTTCGAATTTTGAAGTTTGGCGGCAAAAATTTCCACGTGGATATTTTGAAATTCAAAAAAATTGGCGTCAAATATGGTATTTCAAAAAACACAATTTTTATATTCAAAATTTTGGTGAAAAAACCAGGTTCACGGTTCAAGAAAACAATTTTTAGGAAAACAAAAAATCCACTTTCATTTTTGGGTTCCAAATTTTATCCACGTGGATTAGAGATTTAAAATTTTGTCGAAAGATTTTTTTGAAGTCAGTTTTGGTGCCAAAAAATCAGGTATCATTTTTTTTTGGGATCTCAATTTCTTTGATAGAAATACAATTTTTCTAAATTCCAATATTTTGGTCTGAAAAAGAAGATTTCAAATTATCAATTTTTGGAGAAACAAAAGAACCAAACCCAAAATTTCGCGCACACCACAAAAATCGTCCTAAATGCGCCAAAAAACCCACCCAATTTTTCACCCATATATTTCACAGAAACTGAGCCAAGACACCAAAAAAAAAAACTAATTTATAATGTTCTTCGTCGTGTCTCCCCAATGACCACAGGACAGGAAATGTAATTACTCAAGATTTAGATGAATTGGTGGCTAGTGTGTTTTTGGGTGAAACGGGGAGGGTGTAAAATGGCAGCTGACTGACTGGCCGACTTGGTGACCAAATATGAGAAAGAAAAGGGGGAAATTGAAGAGTTTTGTTTTTATTGCGCGAAACGGAATATGTGTATTTGGGAGAAGAAATATGATATTTCTATGGTGTTTAGGGGGGAAAACACCCAAAAAACTTGGAAACAAAGGAATAATCTTTCACTTTTTTAATAAGAAGATTGAACAAGGCAAATCTACGTTTCAAAATTATTTAAATATCTTTTAAGAACTTCGGAATATAATTTTGCAATTTTTGGTTAAGAAATTCATATTCCATTGATAACTTCTGATTTAGAAAGAAATTATTCTGAGAACTTACGTTTCGAAAATGTTATATTTCAGTTTTAGTACATTCTTTATGGTTACATAAGTTCTCTTGAAAAAAAAAACTCACAAGAATCTTCAACACGAATTCAACATGTAAATATTAATTTGATTTCCTTTTTGTTGTTTTTTTTTTTGATGTAGTTCAATATGTATGAATAAATAAATAAATAAATAAAAATTAACCCTAAGAATCGCTGTTGTTATTTCAATTTCACTGGGCTCAATTCCCAGATTTTTAAAAATTTCCTTTCTTCAAAATGTCAGTCTCTGCTCCCAATATCCCAAGTTCCCCCCACAAAACTCACATTCCGGACAAATCGTCTGTCGAAACGTCGTCAAACTCGATATTATCCGATATTCCCGACGACAACGATGACGAGTCTTCGAAGCTGCAAATAAGAAAAAATTAGAATTCAAAAATTTTCGAATTGCGAATCAAGGGATTAGAAATGCGACTTTTAATGCGCGGCGCGAGGCGGTCAAAATGAAAATAAAAATAAGAGTTTTTCATCTGACAAATTATAATCGTTTTATGGCGCGCACACAAGACACAAGAACATTCGGGTGGCAGATGGCGCAACTTTCACCCACCGCCAAAAAAGAAATGAAATAGGGGGAAAGAGTGGGCGGGGGTGCTTTTGAAAATTACCGGGACCCATTTCCGGGGAGAAGGGTAATTATTACATTTATTTACACCTGAATAGTTATGGTGGTTTGAGGATTTTGAGCTTTAAAGGCACAAAAAAAGTTTTTTGGTTTATTTAGATATTTTTTAAATTAAAAGTTCGAAAGATGTATTATTGTAGATATCAAGTTACTGTGTGTCATAAATATTTTATTTACTGTGGTTATTAACTGGTTTCCTTTACGTTTCCAGTTTTAGCAACAAATAGCAAAAATTACTTCAGATTTCAAATTAATGAATCAAATGTTGAAGTACGGTAGGTAAATATAAATTTTGACTCCGAAATTTGATTTAATTTATAATTCACGAACCCATATTTTGGAACTTAAACACCGCCTTACTGTAATTCAACTTAAGACCCAATTACTGTAGATCAAGAACCCTCAATTGATATGCACAATTTTTTTACTGTAAAAAATCGCCTGTTTGATATGAGAAAGATAGATACTGTAGATTTTGAATTGAAGGATTTCGAATGATTTATTGTTTTCTGTAGGCTGAATTTCGGCACCATGTGTAAACATTTAAAAAAATAAGCCGAGTTACTGTAGGTTTTGGATTCAAGAACACAGTGACGAGTACTGTATACAAACATAATTTGAGCATCTTAAGAACTGGACTACTGTAGGTCTGAAAATCAACAATTTTCGCTAGATAGCTGTCAAGAAACCCCGCTCACATGTGATATTTCTATAAGTTTAAAAATTTCGCAGTGAAAAACTTTTCAAAAAATCTTCTGAACCCCATCGCAAGTCTAAAAGATCTCTAACCGGAAATCTCGAAATTAAAAATGCTCCAAAAAATTCTCGAAAAAAGCACCAACCCACACACAAGAATACATCTGCCCTTCCTACCACCCCTCAAGACAACGCAAAAAAATGTGTTTCAATGCAAAAGATATTGAAAAAATGTGCGATTTCTATTCATTTTCCTGTGCTTCTTGAAAAAAAACTCACTTGCTCAAAATTCTAGACAAAAACGACATAATAGAAAGATGGAACAAATGGAGGTGAAACAAGGAATTTGTGCAAAAATTCGTAAAGTGCAACTATGAAGAGCAGAAGCAACAACAACACAATAGAATATTCTATATGAAGGTCCAAGTCAAGTCCAGTGCGTGGGGGGGATGTGGATGAGTTTGAAAATTTTGAAAAGAAAAAAAAGTTTGAAGGGAAAAATATTCACAAATTGAGCATAAAAATAATTTCACCAAAATTCGGACTTCTAGCATTTATTTTTATTTCCAGAAAATTTTTCAAAGCTAATAATTTTGAACAAAAATTGGTTACCAATGTGTCTTTGAAACTTAGGAAAACAATTGAAATATCTTTGAAACATAGAGTATCCAGATTTTGAAATTTCGCATTAAATTTTTGGAAAACTGGTGTAGAAATATAAATTTATAGAAAATCCATTGCTTTACTAGAAGTTCTGTTATAATTTAGCTATCTTACAAATTGAGGAATATTTAAGTTTCTCACTACTCTGAAAATGAAATGAAAATTTTTCAGAATAGAACCAAGGGCAAACCGAAGATTAGTCACTAATTTGAATATTCTAAGTTAAAACTATTAAAAAAAAAGTTCAACATAAATATAATCTATCGGAAAAAAAATATATAAAACCACATTATCTGTAGAGCTCTCAAAAAATAATTCAAATGTTTTTGAAACGTAGAATCTCATACGTTTCATTTTTTCGAAGTAATTGAACGAGAATTATCGAAAAATTCAGGGTTTATTTTTTCTAATTATCAAAAAACGACTTAAATCGACTAACTTTTGACTTGAAGTTACTAAAAAGGACCCAAATCTATCAAATTTGGTCCTATATTTCCAAAAAAACACAAAATAGAGCAAAACTGACTGAAAAAATGCCTGAAATGACTACAAATGTATCCAAAATGATAATTACCAAATTTAGGACAGAAAAATTACTGATTATGTTTTCGACTTTTGGGGCCAAGCCTACAGTAATTTGTAACATTATTCTAACAACAAATTTACGGTCTATACCGCTCTTTACATATTTCAAAAACAACTTCTACAATTTTTGAAACATAGATTTTTCATGAAAATTCTCAATCTAAAAACCAATAAAAATTCGAGTGAAACTCACTGAATATATAACCCGATATGACCAAAAAAAAACAAAAGTATAAGAAAATAACTAATATGGACTCAAAATTACCAAAAAATACTGGATTTGATTGATGTGCTCGGGCCAGTCCATCGGACTATAACAGCTCTCAAAACACGCTGGAATTGTGGGGAAAATATCAAATTTTAGAGGTGCAAAGATTCAGATAAGAACTGAAGCACTAACTCTAAATAAAACGATGTACAAACTTTCAAAAAATTTTGAAACATAGGTACACCATTAAAATTCTCAATCAAAAAAAAAAATTATATGCAAATAATTTGTCATTTCATGTACATAGTATGTCGTAGTAGTAAAAAGGTTCAAGTAGGCGGCATTTTCAAAAAGTAGTATACATATATTTGAAGTGGCGAGAGAAAAGAAAGAAAGGCGAACACTTAAAAACGAACATGTGCATATACAAAATGAAGGAAAATAAAAAAAGAATAACAATAAAAAATACGCTAATTCGATCATCGAATTTCCATTTTTTGTTCTTGTCATGACAGAGCAGCAACAAAAAACATTTCATTTTACAAATCTGTTCTGTTTGTCAGGAAAAGGAAACATGTTTCCTTTAGGGTGAACAAAGAAGAAAAAGAAGGGAAAATGGACATTTTTTCGGCGAACATGCAATTTTTCTAGCTTGGAAGATATGGAAATTCAAAAACTCTGTTAGATTTTGACTTAGGAGAGCTACAATTTAAGAGAGTTTTAATGTAAGGTTCGACTGATAGAATACTATTATAGAAACAATTTCCGAAAATCTCGTATGCGATGTCCAAAGCTAGAAAAAACCGAAAAATCAGCGAAAAAAAACGTTCAAAGCATCCGCCTGATTCTCTCTGTTCCACACACTCTCTCGAGAGTACTGTACGAGGTCTCGACGCGATTGAACGAAATAGTGTGTGAAACAGAGAGAGTACTTTGAACGTTTTTTTCGCTGATTTTTCGGTTTTTTTCAGCTTTGGACATCGCATCACAACATTTCTGAAACAGTAAACATTTCAAAAATTCTTGAACTTGAAACCAGCCAAATTTCGCTACAGTATTCCAGCCAAACTGCACATTCTGTTATCTGAAGGTCAGCTGATGAGAATAGATTACTGTAGTTTCAGAAATTCAGTAAATAAATGTACAGGAAGCTTTTCAGAGGTTATCGGATCTGTAGAAACTGATTCTGACATTGATAACGCAAGGAAAATCCACATTATCTTTTAAAAACATGATCATCAATAGAGCGCGTACCAAGTGGATTTTGGCTCATACGTTAATAATTTTTGGCAAAAACACGAAATTGTAAGTTCGACTAAATTGAATAAAAAAATCATGAGAATCTGATATAAACTGTCTGAAACAGTAAATAAAAAAAACCATTATTCGAAAAACCCCAACATATTCTCATATTTTTGATGCTCAACTTCATTACTAGAGTAGCGATTGGATTTAAAACAGAGTAAGTTGCTTGAAGTGCTTTATTGAAAAATTAAACTGCAAAAAATATGGAAACATTTTCATTCAAATTTTAAACGTAGTTTATCCAGGAGTTTTTGAGAATTTGGAATTTTTTTTTGATTTCAGGTCGTGCTTGGTAAAAACAGATTCACATATTCAAAAAAAATTTCAAAGATAATTGAAACGTAGATTACTTGGAATTTATACAACTTATTGAGCATCTAATTTAAATCATGAGCTCAACTTTTTGAAATACGAATTTTCAAAATCGGAGAGCCCATTGTGTTACCTTCAAGTAGAAATATAAGAGCAAGTTAGTCAAAAGTAGAGTGCGATACCAAATGTGCAACAAAATGAAAAAAAAAAACTTTGTGCTCATCCACACATCTGGTCCACCTAATTAACCCTCAATTCTCCTAATAACTATGAATTAGAAAAAGTTTATAATAATAACTCTGTCCAAGAAAAAAATAAACAGGGTAAATAAATAATAGGAGTTGGCCACCAGATGCGCTTCTTCTTCTTCGCGCATTCAACCACAATGCAAATTGGTGCTCCCTCCCCCCTTTTTCCACTCATTCATAAGTCATCTTCTCTCATTTTGTTTTGAGAAGAAGAAGAAAAAGAAGATGAAGAAGCAGAAGATACTATCTTCTTCTTGAGGAGGAGCCGTGGTAGGACCCAAAAGTCTTCCGGGACATGAATATTTTATGATTGTTAGTGTGTGTGGAATGGAATGGAATGGAATGAAAAACGACGACGTCTCTTTTTCTTTCAATTAATTTTCCCACCATGAAGAGTCGAGAAGAACAACAACAAAAACTCCATTGAATTTTTAATTCTGGTCGATGACTTTGTGGGAGAATTTTTTCTACGATAAGAACAAGGAGATGGGGAAGTCTCAGTTTGAAAAAAACTCAAAATATTAAGTCAAGATTTATGATTGGTACCGAATTTCGGTTTAAAAATATTTTTTTTTTTTGGTTCAAATCATATTAATTTGCGAAAATTTTTAAAAGGCAAAATTGAGATTAACTATTTCTGAAACTCTCATATAAACTCTCAGAAACAGGAGAAACTTCAAAAAATAATTTTTTGCAGAATTTTTGGGACTGAAACTATTTTTGATGTCAGAAAAGTTTTTTACTCTCGTAACTGAACAAATATTTTTCGAAAATCTTACTTAAACTCTCTGAAACAGTAGAAAATATCCAGAATTGTAAATTGAAAATCCTTGAAAATACTTTTTTGGAATTGACTAATCGAATTCAGAAAAGCTCACTCAATTTGAAAATTTTGAAGATCTGACTCGAACTTCAAGAAATGTGCTCCACAAAAAATTAAGCATTGTCAAAAACTTCAGAAAATTCAAGAAAAATTCTGACTTGAACCATTAAACAAATTCTGCACATGAAACTCCCTTTTTCTTAAAATTAAAAAAAAACGTAAGACATGCAGGCTGTTTGGGGTACAGCAAGTTTTCAGTCTAATTTCACTCGATTTACTAATCTAAAACTCCTGAATTTGATAAAATCTCTCTGAAACAGTAAAAATTTCAAATATTCACAAATTTCAATATTTTAGAATTTTTCTTGATAAATTTGATTCTTATCGTAGAAAAAATTCTAGTAACGTTATTGAAATCCCATATAACTTTTCTGAAACAGTAAAAATTTCCGAGGCGAATTGGGTTCGAAAGTATTTTTCTAAAAATACGCTTTGAAATTAGCAAATTCCCAGGCTAACATTTAGGTTTTGAAAAATTCCAAAAGTCAGAAAAAATGATATTATGTCAAACTTTATGAAACACTAATTGCCAGAATTGAATTGAAAATACAAAAATCCCAAACATTCATGAAATCTTTGAAACAGTAAAAATTTCAAAATTATTTTCCAAAATTCTTCAACGTACTACAGTACTCATCCAACCTGCACATCAAACTATATATTTTCTTCATAAAAACGAGTAAGAAATTAACTGAAAGAAATTTCAAATATTTATACAGCCTCTTTGAAACAGTAACAATTTCAAAAACTAATTTGCAATAAACTCTAAAAATCAAAAAGTTTGTGCTGAACCTACAATACTCCCAATTTACAAGAAAACAACGATTAATACATGCAAGTTTTTTTGTGGTACTGTAGTGATGTTATATTTTTGTGATTTCAAAAGATTTTAGAAAAGTCTCGAAACAATCCTAATCTCGGAAATGTGACAAAAATTACTCTTGAGTTTGCAACACTCAGCTCTGAATCTTGGATTTTGAAAATTTAAAAATCACAATTGAAACGTAGAAAGTGGTGTAAACATTTTCCGAAAGTATACCAAGCAAGAGATGTAAGACTTCAAAACCTGGCTTGAAAAAATAACAGAAGTAGTAACTCAGAAAGATGAGTGCAAAAATTATGAAACACATAATACATATTTCACAACATTCATACAACTTCAATGGGACCCGGGATAGAATTTCGAAATACCCTTGACATAAACACGCATTTTTAAGTTATAGAGGTCACGCCGCGACTATTACCTACAGTACCCTTCCCAATTCTCACCTTTCCGGATATCCTTGTTGCGCCTTCTTCGTCATATCATCATACTCCTTCAACTTTTCGCGCATCTTTGCAAACATGGCGATTCCACCCTCCGAGCTAGTATTATAGCCACTCGATTCTGAAAAAAGGTGTATGTTATTTGATATGCATGGCGCGGTGATATTCAACACCATTTTGGTGTGAAAATTTTTGAAAAAAAAAACGCGACTAAAATTGCAGTGCAATGAAAAAATAAGTGCACGGAAAATGAATGAATGAGCAGCAAAAAGTGCTCAAATATATTATGAAAATTGAGATTTATGAGGAGACGGGTGTTTTATGCAAATCAGGAAATCCGGCCACTTTTTTAGCGGGGCTCAAAATATATATTGCTCTTTGAGAAAAAACTATTAATTCGTTTATTTCGGTTTGTTTACTGCTAGGCTAGGAGGTCTTTTAAGCTCAGAAGGTGCTGTATAGTTTTGTTAGTCTGATATTGATTTTTTTTCTGAACATACAGTGATCCAACTAACACCAGATCACCTGGGCTTGTTGGTTTGAAACTACAGTTATACACTTTTTCATTCAAAAAAGGGGTTGGACTCAAAGTTTGGATATAGCTGATTAAATTTTTGAGCACAGTAACCTTGGTTTTAAAAACTAAACTAATCCTATCCTTGAAACATTAAAAAATGTGTATATCTATACTCAGTTTCTCCAGCTTACAGTAAGCCTAGTCACAAATAAAAAGGGGCGCCACCTGGTTCTATGTAGGAGTTGTTACTCTTCTGGATTTTTGGGTGGGAAGGGCTCTAACCTTTGAAAATCAGCTAATTAGTTAATTCGGTAGGCATAAGAAAGGGCCATGAAGCCAAGACAACCTGATTTACAACAAGTTGTTACTCGAAAATTGGCTAAACGAGATTTTTCATGGCATTGTCAGCGTTAAAAGTGGTCTAGAACTCATTTTTCGGCACTAGATTATCTCAAAAGTGACATTTTCAGGAAAAAAACTCGTTTTTTTTGTGATTGGTTCCAATTTGTTGGTATTTTTCTGGTCGGAGGGGTTCTAACTTCAGTGTTCTAATGGGGCGACCTTTTTATGTATGAGCCTTGTTGATTTTGTGCTAGAATTAACATTTTCAGGTGCAATAACCTATTTTTGTGACATCAAGCTACTATAGATGTTAGCTATAGTAGTTCATGACCTCATACAGTATCCCTAATTCCTGGTTCAAGGTTTTCAGATCTCCCTATCTTCAATAACCCACTCAAAACTCGACTTACCCGAGCTCTTCGCCTTATTCTTCTCTCGTCTCTCCAACGACATTGTACTATCTTTCGACGATTTTTTGTGATTGAAAATTCGCGTCGATGAAGAAGTCGAAGGTTGCGCGACGATTTGCTCCGCCGTCGACGTCGATGGCTCACCAAACAGCGGGGAAGCACAACTCTTGGTTGGCGATGTGATTTTGCCCTGCTCCAGGAGTTGCTCATAACTTGGCGGTTGGCGGATAGGCGCCATTTTTGGGACTGCTACTTCGGATTTTTCGGATACATCGGGAGAGGATTCTGGAGAAAAAGGGATGTTGAAAAGGGATTAATTAATTTTTGAAACTCACCATTCTTCGCCAACAACTTTTTATGGGTCATCATTGGTGAGACGACACCAATTGCTGGTTTCTTAGCGCCTTCTTCTTTTGTCTCTTCAGATACACTTGATTTCTCCGATTTTATTCCAATCACCGCTAAAACGGGTCTCGTCTGGAAAAAAAACCAACATTCAAATCTTTTAGGACCACTGTAGTTCACTCACCTCGTTCTTAGCTACAGTAGTAATGATCGACGCGTTCAATGTCAAATCATCTGACGATGGAGAATGAGAAGAGGTGGAGCTCTGCAAATACAAAAATATGCACTTTATCGGGCCACCCACGAAGAATTTCAATAGGCTAATTAAAGAAAATTTACATGGGTACTGTAGTTCATTCATTTCTATTCAATGAACAGCAAACACCTGCACCTCTATTGAAATGGATATTTTTGCGAGGTTAGGCAATGTGTTTTTGATTAAACTAAACAAAAGTACGGTAGAATGAAGTTTAGAATGAGGAGAGGAGAAAAGAGAAATGCAGATACAGATAGAATAGGGGTTTCAGGTCGTATAGAAATGAATGAAAATTTCGTGGATTTCTAGAATTTTAAGAATTCATATGATGATGAAGAATCTGATCAGAACTTCTTTTGAAATTGAATAGAATTATTTTGCTTTGAAGACTTGAAAAGTTTTCTGGATGCTCAAACATTAGAATGATATCAATGTTTGACCTATGATCCAACCTTCCAGAAGTAAGGCCAAAATTTAAGGTATTTTCATATGATCTGGAATCCAACTCGAGTGAGAATGAGCTAACCTGTTCTGCTTCAGAGTCTAGATTTATTCTGACTATGCTCTAATTAGATATATTATCTTCTATTTTTGCTAATCTTAACTACTTGTCTTAAGAATCCTCAGAAGATTTCTAGAGACTTTATTCTATTTTTAAAATTATAGTGTAGTCTTCAATAACCGGCTACAGTACCCAGAACCTTTGAAACCAAAACAACTCACCTTTGACGACGCCGAATGCATGCTCAATGATCCTTCGGTCGACGAAGTCGACGCCGGTGACGATCCGGTTGATGAGAATCCAACGTATCCCGACTCCTCCTCGCTGCTCTTAGAGCATCTCTTCACCGCGTCCACTTCGATCTTCTCCTCTTTTCGATAGGCAATTTTAGAGGTTGGCTGAAAATTCAGAAATTTAAGAATCACTAAATCAGAAATATGTAACTCTTGGCTTGAACCTTCAGCACTCATAGGTCAAAAAATAGAAATCCACACTTGAAAAACGCGAGAAAAAAAGGTTCTAATAAAACTAATTTCAACGACGTCGGCAAATTTCCGACACATTTCACACAAAATGAGCACACACATCTGGCTGGGCTGGGGCTCTTTTTGTTTTTGACACAACGCAAGAAAAAACACACACACACATTTCCGGATAAAATTAGCAACATTTTTTTGGAGGAGAGAAAAAAGTATACTTTGAAAGTTGAAAAAAAGTGGAATTGGAACATTTCATAGTACTCTCTCGGCAAATTTTCCCAAGGGTCTAATCATTTGTTGTAAAATGGGAAAAGGGGGAAATATTTGTCTTATTTTTTGGAGACCTAGATTCTAAAAACAATTTCATTGTTTGAACTTTAAAGATTTTGTGGCTATAAAAAAGTGAATTTTTGAAATTTGAATTCAAATGTAGTGAAATTGTGGGACAATAGTTACGATATATTGGTACCACCAAAAATGTGATCTACTTGTTTTTTGTTATTAGCCGGGTGTGCTGGAGTCATAACCAAATTATTGTAAGTTGAAAAAATTTCCGGAACCAAATACTCCGGTTACTGTAGATTCCAGAGAAACAGGATTAGTAGTGAGTCCTCTTACTGTAAATAGAAGAACCTAAAATTGTAGTCTTGAACAATATGTACTTTCAGGTTGTTAGAATATTCGTGCCAGATAAGACTGTTTAAAAATTTACAATAAAAATTACTGTTTCGGGGTTATGTTTTAACATTCTGTCTTATTACATAATACGGTTCTGGAGTTTGATAAAAACTTTAATTACATTTTGAAATGTTACAATTTCAGGTGTCAAACATCCAAGTGTCAATTTCTCGATTTTTCGCCTAAGGTATTCAATTAAAAACTTTTGTTACAAAGTTCACTGTTTCAAGTTTCAGTTGTAGAATTTTGTCAGAAGATATGCATAATTTTTTGTAAGGTCAATCAAACTAAAATTTTGAATTTTCAAAATTTAGGTTTTAAAATTCCACGTGTCAATTTTTGAATTTTAAAATTTCGGTGCCAGCTATGGTGTAGATCAGCTGATAAATAATTCAGTTTTTCAACATTTCAAAAAAATAAAATTAAACTAAAAATCACTGTTTCAGATTTACATTTTAACACTAAGTCAGGTGACATTGATAATTTTTTCAAGTTGGGAAACAAAAATTCAACAAAGATTTTGAATTTTCAAAATTCAGATGCCTAAAGCAAATCCGACATCCCAATATACTTACCTTGGCTAATTTACTTCCATTTGCACTTGGAGCTTTCAGACCAGTTGTACTACTCCTGACCGGTGGGGCGATTTTGCTCTCTGTGGCACCACCACTGCCACCAATTGGTGCACTTGATGGTGTCGATGATTTCTTTGGTGCATTGAATAGTTTGAGCTTCAACATGGTGGGACTTTGTTCTTGTTTCACCACACTAGTACTTGTCACTGGTTTTTTGATACTCTTCACTGCGGCGAGTTTCTCTGGCGGTGTTGGGACTGCGATGCGATTCGCCGGCGAATTTGTCGCCACTCGAACTTTCGAAGGTTTCGCTATGGAAGAGGAACCGACTCGCACCGTGTTATTATTGCCACTGGCGCGACTTGACGTTGTCGATGACGCGGATGGTGGGCGAATTCCCGAAGATTTGAGAGATGTGGTGGATGAGGTGGTGGAGGATGGTGTTGCTGTGAGTTTGGAGGTTGAAGATTTTTCGGCTGTAAAAAAATCACTAAACAATAAGTTTTGTTGTTGACTGAAATGATGAACGACTAGCATATTTTTCTAATCTGCCCGCGCGGAGAAAAATCTTCAGAAAAAAAATGGAAAATAATAGTATAGCGCCTTGGTCAATCGTAAATAACAACCTTTATTTTGAGACAAAAAAAAACAAAGAGAAAAGGATTTGCTTATGTGTCGAAAATATGCATGGAAAAACGAACACATTAAACTCTCGACCGCGCGGGGTGGCGGAAAATTGATATGAAAAAAGGGGCACGCGGGGTGGAGAGTTCGATTCTAGATTTTTTTCTAAATTCCCTGCTGAAATGTATTATTCAGATCTCAAAGCACTCTTGAGAGTAAAAAAAAATAAACCTACAAAAAACCTCCCCTGGGAATCGAACTCTAGATCCGCGCGCCATAAAGTCACTAAACTAATACATAGAGTTGCAATTTAGCAAGCGGAAGGTCAAGGGATCGATTCCGGGTGAGTGTAACTTTTCATTTCGTTTTTTTAGAAATATGTTCCGTGTAGAATCGTATGCTGAATCTGAATTGTCTAGTTTCTGATCCAAATTTTTATGGTTGAAAAGGAAACATTTATTTCTAATTTTCAGAGTTCTGGTACAGAAATCGGCAGAAAAAAATCATGTGGTTCTTTTCAATAAACCGAAATGTATCCAAAAGAATGTTCAGAAAAAATACATACATGAGGAAACGAACCCTCGATCTTGTGCGCAGGAACTCGGCTCGCAAGGTCAAGAGTTCAAAACCAGGAGAGCTTTCATTTTTTTTAAATTCATTTCTCCGGTTCGAAGTTTTACGCTCAACCTGAATGTTCAGGTACAATGGTGCAATTTTCAGCTTATCAGGTAGGAAAAACTAAATTTATAAATTAAATTTTGGCTCAAAATTAAAATTGTTGATATTAGCCTTTTCAGAATTTGTCAAAAATATGATTTTCAAATTACTATGATTCCTAAAAAGTTCCGAAGATTTAAGAAATAATCACAAAAAAAACGCTTATGATTGTACCTACGGGCCAGAAAAACTTCATCCTTCTGCCCTTTTTGAGCTCAAAACGTAGGGAAAAAATTAACCATTTTGAAGTGCTAGAAAAAAAGTCAATTGGTGTACTCCTCACCAAATAAAACCTAATTACTACTTTACTACAACTCCTCTCTTTTCTTCCAACCCGTCTTCTCTTTTCCTTTTTCAATTTTCATCCTATTTTCACTTCGGCCGGGGCAATAGAGACGGACAATTAATTAATTTGCGTATATGATGACAAGAAAATTTGCGCGGGAAAATTAAAAATTTCCATTCATTCGCCTATTTGTGCACTTTGTGAGACATGTATTTGACGGGGCCAAGATTTTCAACAAAAAAAAAAAAATACTGTACCTGGTCTCGAGATCCGTGACGGTGTTTGCAGACGGGACGTCGACATGATGGCTGATGAGGGCGCCAGAAAATTGGAATTCAAATTTTCAGCCGGTTTTGGAGCTGTTATTCGCGATTTCGGCGAGGGCAGTCTGGAAAAGAAGGGATTTAGTTCTCTATAAAAATGAACAAAAACCCAAAATCACAATCAAATATCTTGAAATTTAATTTTAAAAAATATTTTGAACCAAAAAACAATATATTTTCACATATTTTTGTTTTTTTTTAATCATTTGAGTTGAACCTTCGACCTTATGCGTTTCGAAAGTTTAATTCTTTAATCTTGCTAATTTTACATTGCGCAGGATTAAGATTCAATTCCCGATAAGAATTAGAGGTTTTTTTGAATGGTGCTAACAAGGTAAGGCCAAAAACTTGAATCGTTAAAAAAAATCACGAGCCAGGTCTATAACAAGAAAAATAGAAAACAGGCAAAATGAACGTGAGATTTCGAAATGTTGTTATTGTTAATTGAATCATTGTTTTCACACGAACATTGTACATGTTATTCGGGGTACTGTAGTATGATTAATGAAAAAAGGAGAATTGGAAAATTGAGAAATTTTGAAGTTATGAAGCCATCAGAATTTGTGGAACTAGATAATAATTGTGAAACTGTTATAAAAATTATTTTCGGAATTTGTTTTGATTTTGAACTGAAAATGACAAAAAAATGCATTTAAGGCATAAAATGAGACATAGCCAAGTGAATATCTGAATACCGGAAAAAGAAAAAAATAAACAAAAATATGCTCTGCTTAACTCAACAAAGAGTTCGAGATTAAAAAAATAAGCTTTTAACTTTGCACATAAAATCTGGCGAACTCTCAAAAAAAATTTAACATGCCCAAATGAATATTGGAATACCTTAACCTACCATTGATAAAATTGAATCCATTAAAAAAAAACTGAAATCATATTCCGACAAAATTACTTAGGTGGACTTTGAAACGTAGGGTCTAGAATTTCAATGTTTGAATATTATTTTCAGAATGGGTTTTTCAAATGCTGATTTTGAGCTGAAAATCACACAAAAATACATTGAAGGTTTGAAGTGTAACATTATCATATGAATATGGAATATCAGGAACTGAAACTTTGAAAAAAATGAAAACAACTGGCAGACATTTTAACCCATATCCCGGCTGGCTAAAACTTTTTGAAATGAGTTTGAAACGTAGGGTCCAAGGTTAGAAATTTTGTATAAAATTTTCCCGATTCAAAAATTCCAGACTTTTTTGATAGCCTCAACTCGGATACTCGAAAATCACTTCCATTAAAAATATTGAGTTCACAATATTTGTAATATTGAGAAAACAGTAGTGATAAGAACATAAGTCAAGTAACAATTATTTTTCTCAGTGAAAATTTCAAGCCATAGCTCGCTGAACAAAGCACTGAAGTTTTGAAAATGTGCTCGCTGAAAAATTTTGCGAAAAATTCAACTTGGGCTCGAAAAAGTGAGCTCAAAACTTTGCGCTCCTACAAATTTAGTTATTTTTCATTTAAAAAATGGTGTTTCAATGAGAAAAATATCCGAAAAGCTCAACTTTAGCTTTAAAACTAGAACATCGCACAAACTGATTTCAGCAAAAATTCTCACTGAAAACCAGTCACTTTTCTCACCCAACACAATCAAGAAAAAACTCTGAATACACAAAAGAGAACATTGGCCACTCAAGGATTTTATGATTGGCAAATATTAGGATTCATGAAAAAAAAGGAAAGGACAAAATAAACTTCTTGAGAGTTGTTGCTCATGACACAAAAAAAACTCACTTGGTGACCGCCGGCGGCATCGCATTCAATTTCAGGTCCTTTTTGATTTGCCGCAATTTTTGTTTATACGTGGATAAGAGATACAAGAGTTGCAAAACAGCTCCGAGATTGCCACTATCGATGTCTGGAAATTAGTACAGTTATGTAGTTTCGAGTCGTAAAAGCATGACAAAAAACCATGGGCGCGCGCGCGCATTTTCCTGAACATAAAAAAAGTTTATTTCATTTCATACATATTCATGTATACATAATTTATATCGTATAGTGTGTGTATTTTTTGTGTGCCGACAAAAAAAAAGTTTCAATTGCAGAAAAAATAAAAATAAACACAGGCATGGGGAGTCGAACCTGTGATTCTGTGCATTGAAACTTTTTAGATGGGTTTTGGGTTAGGGTTATGGCTCAGAAGATTATGGGTCCGATTCCTCGTTGGGTGTTATTGGGTTTTTTTTTTAAATTTTCAAAACAAAATTTTTTATATAGATTTAGAAATTTTTGCCGAAAAAAACAAGACGCTGAGCATCGAAACTTCATCAATTTTGTTCAGAATCTCGGTCCAGAAGGTCCCGGGCTCAACTCCTGTTAGGATTTTTTTTTTCGAATTTTTTTCTGATAAATGCGATACTGAAAACCAGGTTAATAAAAAATTCACATTCATAAGTACAAAATTTATCTTCAGAAAAAAAAACCCAAAATTCACCAAACGGGAATCGAACCACGTTGGAAAAAAATGAACAACTTTTCTAGTCGCGGTGTGTACACAATTTAAGCCACGCCCCCTCTGAAAAGAAAAAACAAAGAGGAAAAATTAATAATTATGCAAAATTGCGGCACACAAACTTGTGATTTTTTCCAATATCTTGAAAGTTTGTGCGGCAAGCAACAAATGTACATAACTAAAAATGACTGTTCAAAATGTTTATTTTTTTCAACGTGTCGAACCTGTGACCTCGTGCTTTGAAATCTCACAATAAAATTAGTATTCTGAGGATTATGAGCCACACGGTTCCAATTCGATTCCCATTGGGGACTTGTGCAAAAAAAAAGAGATTAGGCTACATGAGAATTAAAAAAAATTGAGAAGAAATTTTAGCGTAAACCACCTTAATACAAATTTAGAATTAAAGAAAGTGAAATTTTAAAAATAATCTTTGAATCTCAGAAGCTAAATGTCGTTTTTTGAAGCCTAACTTCAAGTTTCTTGCTAGATTTCAACTAAAACATTAAAATTTTAAAAATTAATTTAAAAAAAACATTGAAGTGAATCACAAATTTAGAAGTGAAAATTAGTTTATCAAGATAATAATTTGAAATCTCGTAAATCAAGTCAACTTCAATTTTCAATTTTTTAATCACCTAGCTTTTACATTAGAGTTTTACAGTACTTCAAAAACCTGCACATCAAACTGTTCCTCACAATTTTAGCATTTAAATCTCTTAAGGTACTCCAAACAAATGAGAAGTTTGAAGGCAAAAAATCAAAGTTTTATATCAAGAAAAAAATGGACACATATTTAAGTATATTTTAAAATTTCAATACATCCAAACACCCAACCCACTTTCTAAGAAAAAAAAATTCCAGAAATTCGTAAAATTGAAAAAAAAACGAGGCTCGATAAAAACATTTCGACGCCATTCCAAAGCACCCAATAAACCAACACATAAATCAACCTATGTGATGCTCTCGGCAGGCGAAAAAAAAATGGCTGCCTAATTTTAGTTGGCGCCAGAGAAAAACACATTGGGGAAAAAGGAGAATGTGATATAACAATTATTATTATTATATTATATTATTGTTATGACTATATCTTCAGAAATCAGATAAGGAAAAAAATAATTGAGTGGGGTTGGTTTAGGGTGGTTCAAGGTTAAACTGTTCCGTGTTTGTGATAAAGAGTAAAAGGTGTCAATAAGAGAAATATGAATTTTGTGTTTATATATTTTTAAGCTGAAGTCGGACTAAACTTTAATTCGAAAATTATCAAAATTTTGACTGTGATATGGCCCTTAAACCGGTAAATTTAGGTATAAATTTTTAGATGTTCAGAGGCAGATTGCAGAAAAAAAGTCACATTAAGAATCGAACCCCTGGTCTACAAGCGAACTTTATAGGTTTCAAACAACAGAAAACCTCAGTTAAAAAAAATTAGTTTAGCAATAGTCCTACAACTAGTTAATATTTTTAGGAACCACTTTTAATAAATTGACCTTCTGACTTTACGGGCAAATGTTTATTAAGGTCCTCGTCAGAATTTCAAAGAGCAGCATCATAGGTTCAATTTATGGTGGTAGATTTTCCAAAAACTTATTTGTTCTACGCAAAATTTCATTCTGAGTTTAAATAACAGGATCTCAATTTTTTTTAAATTAATTCTAAAAGTTCTAAAAAAAATTACAATATACCTTTTAACAATATCATAAAACTGGTATAATTTCCGAAAAAAAACACAAATGAGGAATTGAACTCTTGACTTTGCGGGTCAAAAGTATCTTTGGAAAATCGCCATTATTTTAGAATTAATGATCAAGAGTTTGATTTTAGGTAGTTTTCTTCAAAAATTCCTTTTTGTAATTCGAAAAAAAATCGTTTGAAAAAAATACAAAACCTTATCTAAAAGCAGAGAAAAGTTACAGTATAATAGTTCTCATAGAACTAGTATAATTAAAAGCAAACATTTCGAAAGTGAACAAGACGAAAAAAAAAGTGAAACCGGTAAAAAAGGCAATTTTTTTTTTGAAAAACATTATAATACATACAAATATATCCGACTTGTTGCGGTAAACCGAAAAAATGAAGTGCTAACCTTGAAAATTTTATGATTTTGATCTCAAAAACGAAACACAGCGATAAAATCTTCGGCTGATTCATTCATAAAGTGACCCCAAAAAAAGAAGTATTTTTTGAATTTTGCAAAATACAAAACATATTAATATGAAAATGAAAATCTTTTTTTTTTTTTTGATTGACAACACATAAAATCGAAGCAGGTGTTTAGTAGGAGATAGTCTGTACCGCCCAACCAACCAACCGACCGCCTCACCAAACAAAATTCTCATTTTTCTTCATTTTTGATTACCAACAAAAAATGGGAAAATATGATAATTTTATGAGTCACCCCATGGGGAAATTCTTTGTACATACATACGGACGGAAAAAAATGGGGAAAAGAAAAAAAAACTCGGAATTTTGGTTGTTGTTTTTTCTTCCTTCCTTATATGTCAAAATCTACATAAAACTAATCATCCGGAAATGTTCTATTTGAACAAGTTTGGTTCATTTTTCTTATATATGGCTGAAAATTGGAAAATGAAAGTAGTGATATGGGGAATCAAATGCTAACATTTTTTTTTAGTATTCAATGTCAAAGAGAAGAAATTCTCAAACGATTTTCAGTACAATTTCACAAAAAAGAAGATTAGTAATTCTGAACCCAATAATATTGGGGAAAAAAAACTTCATAAAAAACTCGGTGGTTAAAAAAAATTTAAATCTAAAATCTGAAGATCACAGTTCATATTTTCATCTCTGAAAATCTCAATTTGTTTACTTAAAAAAAACTAGTTTAAAATGCACCCACCGGGAGTCTCTTGACCTTGCGCTCTATATCAGTCTGGTTCACAGCGGTTAACACACCAGGTTTGTGAGATTACAGATTCATATCAAAATTGTCACTCTATTATGAACCGAGAGTATATTAGTTCAATAATTCACAAAAATAGAAACAATTTCGTTTTCGGATGTCAGAAATGTGAAATTTCCAATCGTGTGCAAATTCCACAGTTTTAATCTCAAAACTTTATAGAAGTAATCGAAGAATAAAAAACACCCTTCGGCAATTGAACCCTCAACCTTGTGCTCACAAACCGAAACCTTGTTACCATGTTTGGCCCATAAGGTCAAGGGTTCGATTCCGCTCAGTATAAGTTTTTATCTCAATTTTTCAATTAGAGCTAAAGTAACCCTCACAAACGTTCTGAGCATCAAAAAATCTAGTCCCAGGTTTTCTAAATGTAAAACTTCAAAAACCCATAGAACCATCACGAAAAAAAACAAGAGAAAAACGAGACGAAAAAATTTTGAAGACGACCTCTCGTTTCGTTTTTATGCTCCCCGGGGAGCATAAAAGTCGATTTTGGAGCATTTTTTAGGCGAGCCGGAAGAGGAGGGAAGAATTTTTTTTGATGATACTTGTATACACATCTATACATCTTTATGAATGTCCATGGTGACATTTCAACAATGAGGCAAAAAATAAAGAACTAACCTGTTTTAGTGAGTTTTGCACAATCTAATCCAATGATTTTAAGATATTCGAGGCACGTGGCAAGACCATCAAGCTGGAAATGAAATGTTGGAATTTCGCAAAATTTTATTACACAAAACGAAATTTCGCCCCATGTTTAATAATTCGATTTCGATTTTATGCATGAATTGGCATACTGTAGATAATAAATAAAAGGATTAAAAACGTTATGAAACATGAATGTGTGTATGTATCGTAGATTGTTTCTCAAGAAAAAATTCATATAATTTGTTGACTACTATTTGTATTTGTGAATCACTGACTAATTGTTAAGTAAACAAAATAGGTCTAAAAATGGGCGGAGCCGTGGGAAGGAACGGTGTAATTGCTTTAGAAACTTTCAACTTGAGAGCAACTGTACCGAGAAAACTGTCAAAAAAAAAACTCACATTCGATGTAGTTTTGGCGATTCGTTGATGAAAACTTGGTGTGTAATCGTTGGCGGGCACTGAAAAAATCGGGTTTTTTTTTCTTGATCAAAGAAATGTGGAAGCTGGAGGGTATACGTTTCAGTTTTTAGTCGAAATGGGAAATTTTTGAACTTGAGCACTGGAGATTCGAATCTATATTGTCGGGACGAAAAAATTAGAGCCTTGTGGATGAACCAATGTGGTCTAGGTATTGTAAGAACATTGTGGAAGCTGGAGGATCTACGTTTCAGTTTTTGGTCAAAATGGGAGATATTTGAAATCAGAAGTTCTGGAATAGTAGGATATATGTTCCAAAAAACATGAATTTTCTAAATCCTTAAAATTGACAACATTGTGAGAAAATTCGCATTTTTAAAAAAGGGGTTTGCAATTTTTAAAAACCGATAAAAAAAATGATAAACACATTTCTCTTGCAGCCAGCCAATTCCCCCCCCCCCTGGTCACTAGAACAAGCAAAAAAAAAGAAAAGAAAAAGGGGAGGTCGATCGGAGTACACAACAACTGTTCCCTGCTCGTTTTACTACCAAACCAATCTCCCCGAGATTATCAAATTTCATCTTGATAGCTAGGCACAAAAACTCCAAAAAATTATCATCTTCGCGGAGAACAGTTGTTCTTCGATTTATTATTATTGCAAATTGAAAAATGAAAAATGAGAGGTGGTCTTGAAAGGAAATTTCTTGACTTTTAAATTGAATAAAATTTCACAATGTGAGAAAAAAAAACGTTTCGGCTTTGAGAAAAGAAGGAAAAAACAGAAGAAAAAATGAGTCATCCTGAAAAATAATGCTTAGAGGAAAACAGATACAAGGTCTTTCCAGAAAACAAGAGTGCAGAAAATTGAGGGGTACTGTAGAACGGCAAATTGGGTTTTTGAAAAAATTTGTAAAATGTTGAAACTTTTTTTTGGCATCAAAACTTTAAAAATTGTTCTTGAATTTTCTAATTATGGATCCAAACTGGAATTTTTTGAATTTTCAAATCATTTCAAATTTTATAACGAAAAACCGATGTTTTTTTTTGTAAAATTTAAACTTTGAAGTCGGAGTCCCAAAAAATATGAAACCTGGAAGTTTCAGGCTAAAATTCACGTATATTTTATGGCGCCAAAATACATTTTTGAAATTTCTGAACTATGTCGTTGAAATTTGAAATTTCGGATAGAGAAACGTTCAAATTTTGACGTCTGAACCAAAATTTCAAAATTACACGTTCACCTCTAAAATTCTCTGTGTCAATTTTAAAATTTTATTTTTTTCGGCTCAATAATTCAACATTTTGAAAAATAAATAATTTATACCTACCAAAAAAATTCGGGGTGATTTTTTTTTAATTTTGACAAAAGCTACAATTTCGAATTTTAGGGCAAAAATACTTGTTTCTTAAATCTTTCATTCTTTATTCGAAACAATCACCAATTCAAGTTTTGGTGCCAAAATCCACGTGTCAATTTCAGAATTCTCTAATTTTAGCGTCAAAATGGAGCACACTTGTTTTCGAGAAGCCATGTTTCAAAAAATTTTCCGTAAAACTGCAAAAAATGCGGTTCTTGGCAAAAATACGCTCCTCCCTCTCTTTCGGCTCAAAAAAACTGGGCAAAGTCCATTTTTCATCGTTCCAGGAGCACAATGGCACCATATTTATTGTAAATTTAATAATTTTTCGAAAAAAAAAGAAAACATCTTCTCAGGCGCCAAAAATCTTATCAATTGCTCATCAAAAAGAAATGTTTTGCGTTGTAAAAAACAAAACCGCCGCTCGGAAACAAAAAAAATGTTTTTTTTTTTTGAGGAATTTTTCAAGGTTTCAAACCGAGATTCAACAATATACATACTTTTTTGCAACAAACGAAAAAAGTGAAATAAAAAAAGAGAAGCGAGTGAGGGAGGGAGAAAGAAAACATCATGTATGTTCGGAACGAACTAATTGAATTGAACATTTATCAAAATGTCAATTGCGACAAAAAGAAACAAAAACGAAGGAGGAGAGGAAGGAGAAGGTGTGTATTATGGGTTCAAAACTGAGAGCGCGCGAAGTACAAAGTTTTTGGCGCCAAAATTTCAAAATCTAGAAGAAGAGGGTTTTTCTATTAGAGTTTTGAAAAATATTAGTGAATTAAAAGATGCTAAACTTTGACCAATATGACTCTTGGGTCCAAATATATAAAATGCATTTTAGAGTAAGAATTCAAAAGGTTCGAACTTGCTCATTGGATGAACATTTGAAGAATTCTAAATTGGACTTTAGTATTTAAAAAATTAAACGTCGATTTTCAGTAGCAAAAAAATGAAAATTTAGAAGCGACATTTTTTCAGCCTCATACAGAAATATTTTACTATCATTTTGAATCTTTGAAAATCAGATTTTTGGTTCCAAAAGGGTAAGTTTTCGACGACCAAATGTGACAATAAAAAAATAGGTAATCAGTTTTTTAAAACTAGTTCTTTAAAATTAACTTTTAAAACCTTGAAAAGGATATTTGAATCGTTCGCACCAGAAATTGGGAAGTCAAATCTAGATTTTCGTTTACCGAAAAATCTGGAACTTTGTTTGATAATTCAAGAGAAACCAAACACAAAGGGATTTCAGTACCGAAATTTTGAAGATCAAGAAAATGAAAAGTCAATTTCTGGCTCAAAAAGTTGAATAACAAGGTTTTTGATGCTACTAAATGAAAATCAGTATTGATTTGTATGAATTTGTCAAGAAATATTGAATTTAAAAAATATTAGCTCTGAAATAAGAAACGTTCAAAATTCAGAGCAAGAATTGAAAAAAAGGGTTGTTGACGCCAAAACTTGGCAACTAGAAGAAATTTCAGGCGCGATCTTTTGATCCACGTGGGGTTTTGCTCAAAAATTTGAATTTCATAAATTGTTAGATCAGAACTAGATTTTTTTTAATTGTAGGAACTATCAGTATTTATCTAGGAACTAATCAGTATTTAATAAGTGACTTATGTTTTTGCAAAAAAGTTAGCCCAGCGCTCTGAAAATTGAAACTTCAAAAATTCTACGTGGCTGCTCGACTCTAGAACTCTGACATTGAACTTTGGCACCAAAACCATCAAATTCAGAAACGTCACTTCTATTTTAGAAACTCTCTGAATTACTACTTCCAAAAAAAGAATCTTCGGGGGCATTTTGAAGTGGTCAACATAAAATGGGATTATATTTCGAGATTTTTTCCAATTTCACACTTCTTCTTCAGAATCCTCTTCTTCTTCTTCCAAAACTCTTCTTTTTCGGAGTAGTGTGTAATTCAATCTCTCCGTTTTTCGTTTCAAAATGTCCGCAGGGGAGGGGGGTCAATTATTAAAATCTCTGCTTTTCTCTGGTGTCTCTCACTCTCTAACCTCGAACTGCTTTTCGTTTGCCGCCAAAATGAAGAGGAAGAATGAAGAAGATAGGAAGAAGACATGAATTCAGAATAATAAATAAATATTTTATCAACCCTCTGCTTCCTGTCATTTATGACCGGGCGGTGTTCCTTTAAAAAAGTGACTTGGAGCAAAAATTTAATCCTTGAAATTTTGATTTTGAGTAAAATTTGAATCTTGAATCTAGAAGAGATTATATTCTTGACTAGAATAACCAGCGAATAAGATAAATTAAATTTACAATGATTGATTTTCAGAATTTACAGATCCAAATTTCAGTTCTAAAAAATTTCAGACTCGATTTAGAATTAAGTGAAGAATTATAGTAAACTAGGCGCCAAAATCTGAGAGTTCAAATTTCAAAATTTATCAGTTCAGAAAACTACAGTAATCTAGAAAGGCTACATATCGAATTATCAATTTTCTTTATGAAGAATTGAGTATGATGTGCAGGTTTTGGAAGGTACTGTAGTAAACCTTATCAATAAATAAATTTAAGAAAATCCCCTTTCTGGAGCTGAACCCTCGACCTCGCGCGCTTTAGCTCACAATCACGAGGTCAATATTTCAATTCCAGATGGATTTTCAAAAAACAAACAAACAAAATCATTGAAATAATCGTACAAAATATATCTTCATCAAAATCCTCATCCCGACGAGCCAACTATTTTTTTTTCTTCGTTTTTCCGTCCAACGGGACAAAATCTCATAAATTTCGAGATAAATTGCCAAGATAATTGGTTGTGGTCATCATAGCAAAACTTTTGCACAAAGAACTAACCTATGACATTGATGAGTTGCGACACAACGCGATAGTCGCGAAAATCGTTGGAAATGTCACGAATTTGTCGCAGAGGTACTGTCGATTTGGCCAGATACCGATTCGCCCAATCCGTGTAGATCTGAAAGAAATTGAAGATTAGGAGAACGTGAACAAGGGAGGTGGATAGTTTGATGCAGTTTCAGAGAATGTGCTAGAATTTCAGATAGGTGATCTTTTTTAAGGGATTATTTCAGCCAGAAATTTTGAGAGGAGGGAAGTTCGACCTTTCGCGAGTAATACAACTTTTGACACATATTCTACAGCAAAATGGTCAAAAAAAAAATAGAGAAAATTTGTTGTTATTTCAGATTCCTGATTTTCTGAAAAGGTTACTCAGAGTAGGAAAAGAACACTGCGATTTCAGGCAAGAATCTTGACCATACCTCTTTCAGATCTGTGCAGGTGCCCATCTTGAAAATACACTGTGGTTTTAAAAAAGAAAAATACACTGTGAAATAAGGGGTGAAATTGTTTTGACACTTATTTTCCAAAATTACACTCTGAAATTTCCTTTTCGGAAACAAAAATTCGAATTTTCCTCTATTTTACACTGTGAAATTTTTCAAACCCCAAATTACACCGTGATTATGACACACTCTGAATCAGGTATGATCTTGACTATAAATATTCTGAAGTACAATACAATCAGTGAAAACTTCGAAGATAAAATTTCAGAGAGTAGGAATAAAGTGGTTTGATTTTAGACACAATATTATTATCTGAATTTCTGTTATTTTTGACAGAAATTCTAAAAGTAGGAAACGCATGCTCTAATTTCAGACGTAGTGAAACTTTGAAGAAAAAATCACAAAAAATATATTTGACAAGTTTCACTGGGTAGGGAACAGAGATTGTGAATTACAACAAGAAATACTCTGATCAGGAGAAAATAGTGAGACTTGAGTAGAGTAGGATACGCATCACACGATTTTTAGAAGTAGTTTTAAATAGGTAAAATATGGTGATATTTGCAACATATAAACTGTTTTCAGTTAAAACTGAAATTCAAGATACTATTTTTTTAGAGTAGGTAAAATATTCTAAAATTTTCGACAAAAATGAACAGAGTAGATGGAACAAGTGGATTTTCAAATCAGATCTGAAATTTCAAATTTGCGGCCAGAAATTTGATACTTTTCAATTGATAAGCTTCAGCCAGAGCAGGATACAAATATTTCTAAATAAATTACAAAGCGAAAGGTCAATTTCTCAAGGTGTCCACCTTCCTCCACCCAGCTGCCTACACCAAAAGAAAGAGACACCCAAAAACAAAGCATTATAATAATTACTACTATTTCCATGAGGCTTTCTAATTACATGTGCACCGGATTATCTAACACTGGTCAGTTTTTAGTCAAAAGGACATGAGAACAAATTTCGTGTTTTGTCTTCTTTTTGAATATAACTTTTTTTTTGTTTATGAAAACGAAAGAAGAATAGGATTTTTTGTGGTGACCAGTTGAGGGACAAAAACAAGTAAAAAAAAAAAAAAAAAAAAAATTCGCGGACAAAAAAAAGAGAGGCGAAAGAAAAGGAGAAGGGAAGTTAGTGATGAGTCACGCTATATCGCTATGCATTTTGGAAATTTTCAAAAATTTAGGCAAAATTCTTTAGCATACATGAAAATAGGATTTCTGGGGTGAATTTGAAGATTCGAAAATCAGATGTGGAATTTTCTGAAGCCGAAAAGTGGTTTTCAAATCTTGAGTACGTTTTTGAATTTTCGAATATTCAAAAAAAATTATTTCTGAAAATCAGGTTTTTGCTTAAATATGGGGAATTTTAATAAAATTACATCATTTTTGGCGCGAAAAAAATAATTTTGAAATTTTGAAAAAAAAAACCCACGTGGGGTTTTGATACTAGAAAAACAACAAGCCTAAAAGTTCAAGAAACTAAAATTAAAATTCAACATTTTTAGCACTAACATCTCTTTTAGCACTAACATCTCTAAAAATTTTCAATTTATTTTCAAATTGTCTCAAAAAACCCCCATTCCTGACACCCAAATCCACCCACTTGCAAAAATGTGTGAAAAATCTAGCGCTATGTGCTTATATGAACACATACATAACATACATCAACAAAAACAAATAACATGAGTAATTGTGAAATCCGAACCTTTGAAACATATTGCACAAACAATATGTTCGTTCGGGTAAGGGGTGAGCCTTCAAGTACTCGAAATACAATATCATGCTCTAGCATAACAATAAGCAACAAATTTGAGAGCACTTTTTTGTGGTGCGCGGAATTTTTTTAAGTTAAGAAAAACATGAGGCTTCAAACCTTGGCTGGCAATTGGCCGCGGCACTTAATTAGTGTCCCCTGCAAGAATAAAGGTGTTGTTTTGATGACATCGTATAGGTGTGAGAAGGGAGGGGGCAGCTGGGTGAACAGAATAATATCCTCTTATTGGAGAATTGAATAAGAAGGAGAAGTAAGTTGCAATTTCAGAAGAGGATTCTCAAGAAAAAAAATCGAAATATATCAAGTTATTGTCTTCTCCGAGAGAAATACACAGGAGTTCTTAGGATACTCTTGATTTTTATACACTTTGGAATAGTAGTTTAGTAGGTGAAAAATACACTGGAAAAATCATCAGACTGCAAAAATGAGTGAAATTGTAAAATTAACATTTTGAATGAATTTTTGTCTACATCTCGGTATTTACTTTTAGACTAGTTACACTATGATGAAATCGGTATATCAGGTTTCAAAGCTGGGAAATGTGAACACGAAAATTCGAAAAATTGGCTAGATTTTCTGGATAAAATATGTAGGGTAGGAAAAATTCATTGTGATTTACGAAAAATTGTGGTAAAAAATAACTTCGTGTTGATGAAACCGAATACAAGTTCTCAGAAATTTACCGCATAGCTTCTCATATATCAAAATGTGATCAGTTGAATCAGAATTATGTTCCATAGAAAAAAAGGGTACTTAAACTTTACCAAGTTATATTATCCATTATTAAATCCCCGTCCAGGATTACTGTAGTTTCAGTTTTGTCGATCAAACAATTCTGAAATTTTTCAATAAATCGGAGTTCTCGAGTTCTCCAACCCGATAGCCATAAATCTGAATTAGACCTAAAAATAAGAATAAAATATGGTTACAAAGGTTTCAAAAAAGGAACAATCGGTTTCAATTAACATTCCTGAAGTTCAACATTACAATTTTAGTTCTACGAAACATGCAAAAAATGGATCTTTTATAACTTAAAAAATAATGGGTCCATATTTGTCTTGGATTTTTCTCATTTCTCAAATTTTCTCAACCGCTTCTCATCCACGTGTTATCTGCTTGTTGACAACTTCCCTCCATAAACCTTGAAAATTTGAATAATCTGTTTTCCTCGTCGCGCGAAAACAGATGTTTCAAAAATTGGTGCACCACACACATTTACAAAAATTTCGCGCACTTTTACATGACAGATGTAGTATAGGTGCACAGATTGTTACTATTATACTTACATTTTTTGGAGGGGCAACAAAAAAGTCAAGTGGAGAGGTTAATTGATGGGGGAGAATCTAAAATGGGACCAAAAAGGTTTCAAAACGAACACACGCATACACTAAATAATAGTAGAAACCTAGCCAGCTAATCCTTCTTTTCTGAAATTCCCCAAAGAATTGGGGCGAGAGAGTGTGGGAGAGCAAGAGGCGCAGAGATATTGAAACAGATAAGGAAAGGGTTAAATTAAATTGAAAAGTTTGTGCTGCTCCTGGAGTTTTATGTGCGCGCAAAGAAGAAGGAGAACGAGAATTTCAGGGAAATGAAAAAATTGTTGGCTGGCTGAAAAAATGGGGTCGAGAGGTGGTTACGAAATTTTTGTGGTAATAGGCAAAAACCGGAATTTTTCAACAACAAAAAATGGTTGTGAAATTTTTTTTCGAAACTTGGATTAGTGCGCGAGAACGTGTCAATTTCATTCGAGAATATTGACAGCTACAGTAATTTAAGTAACCTGCACATCAAACTTCCTATATTCAATTTTAGGAAAGTTCGACTTTCACCAGATTTTTTAGAACCTATTGTAAGCTGTACCTGTACCTAAATCGGGCCTAAATTCCTAGCAGACGATCTTTCTCGATGCCAAGCCAAATTTCAGCAATAATTTCAGAATCAGTTACAAAAAGCCTCCGATATCCAAACAAATGATATGAAAAAAAACTTAGTTCGAGCTAGAAATTTTATTTTTTTTAATTTCAGAAATCCTTTGAGAAAATTGAAATTCTGAATCCTCGGATTTTACAAAGCACATTTTTTCATTTTCAAACAAAACAAGTTAATCTTACTTTTTTTATTATCTTACTTACATTCATTTTGGCTTATTAAAATTGTAGTGTGCAGCGATTTTGCCAAAGCTGGTTCACATTTTAAAAATTTATACAGAATTTTTTCTGTGGATGAGGCTAGGTTGAAATTTTGAGACACTGAGATTTGAAACTTGTCCATGATCTCTTTTAACAAAAACTGCGATGTACAGAATTACTAACAAACCCTAATGAAGATTATGGCCAAATAATAATAATAATATTATATTTATAAAAACGTATATTTCTCTGGGTTTAAAATTTCAAGCCTTTATTTCGATCGACATTTCTTGTTTTTTTGAAATATAAAAACAGTGTCTCAAATATCGAACCGCAGAAGGAACAAAAATTTTTCAGCTCAAAACTTTCAGTTTTCTGAATCCAAAAGTTCCGAATAACAAATACCTTTGACAAAATTGACAACTTCTTCTGAATTCTTTTTTACTTGTTTTTTTTTTTTTTTTTTTGAATTCTAGGCTCTCAGATATTGTTGATTCGATTTTTTGTGAACATTGAAAGTGAAATCGCGTGGGTTCACTACCGTATAGAAATTGGAGAAAAGAGAAATTTAGTAGATCAAAAAAATTAGGGGCATGAAAAATTAACTTACCTTTGGTTGAAAATCTTCAAAAAATTGTGTGAAAGGTTGAAACTTGCCGCATGATTTGTTTCACTGTTGTTCATTCAATTTTGAAAAATACCTGTGAAATATATTTATGGGATCTCCAATATTTTACGATCTCAGGATAAGAATGTTTAAAATTAGCAAAACTTCGGCCACGTGTCCAACAGTCAAAAAAATCGAATTGAAAAAATATTCAAAGTGTCATTTGAAAAATAGAGACTTTTGTCTCACAAATGCAAAATTGTCAAAAAAATACATCAAGGCTTATTTTCTTAAACTTTTTAAAGAAAAAAATAAATGGTGTGGTTTGAAAATACATAGTTCTGACCACGGATCTGGCTGAAGTATGATTTTGGTTCAACTTCGGTGCTCATATCAACTGATCAAGTATTTGGATCCAGAATATTTGGGTTTAAAAACCACATGGTTTCAACAAATCTTTTCACTGTGACGGATGGAGCTAGAAAGAAGAAAATCTACGAGGACAGAAAACAAGCAAAACCAACTTCAAAGTATCCCTTTTACCACCAACCTGTATTGAATCACCGCCCGTCGCTTCTAGACCAATAATACTACTCATCCTTTGCTTTTCTCTCACCCAAAACCACTACAATAAAAAAAAATGCGGGCGAAGAAAATCCAGAGGACGAGTGAATCCTAATAAGATGAGCTCATCTTCAATTGAAAAATGCTCCTCGGCGAGATGCCTAAAAATCCAAGCCACGCCCACTTTTTTTTTTCATTTTTCGTCGCCTCTTTCCCCTTCCAAAACATGAGGATTCTTCTAAGTGGATGGGGTTGCCACCAGCCACACCAAAACTACACCACCACATCATAATATACACCCGCGCACGCGCGCGCTAATTACAATCTTCTTCTACTCCTACTTCTTATGCGCATGTGTTCACAAATTAACACTTATTCTTATTATGTGCATGTTCATTAATATGAGCTATTGGCAGGAAATAACAATGAAGAAGAGGGTAAGAAACGCAGGACAACTAGGAATGAAAAAAAAAATGAAATGTTCGCTCTATTGAGAACTTAATTTTACTAGCATGAAAGTTTTTGTTCAACAGAGCACAAAATTAGGGGTTTTTCGGATTTCATAGTTTTGGTGTTGTCAAAGTTTTGATGCTGACAATCAAACTATATAAATTATGAGTAGTTAGAAATTCTGAACAACTTTCAAATGAAATTCGTTTTAAGAAGTTCAATTTTCAGAATTTTACACAAGTGTCTAACCAGTTCATTGCCAACTTTCTTGTTTACTAATTTATTCAACCAAAAAACCAAGTCGGCTCTGACCATCTCAACAATCTAATGCATACTTAATTCGTTAAATACTACTGGCTTCTAAAAATTAGGAGGAAATTTTTAGAAATATGAATTGTCAATTACAAAAATTACGCGATAATAATTTTTAGTAGGCAAAAGTGAGATATCTTGAAGAATTTCGATTTTATATATTTTTCAATTTGAGCATTCTATTCAGTTAATCCGAGTAGTAGTATTTAACAAGTTAAATATGCATTAGACATTTTTGTGATGGTCAACGCCAACAAGTTGTTCGTTGAATAAACAAATATGTGTCCAACTTGTCACGGAAATAGTTTGGAATTTGGCCCCCATAGAGTAGGGAGTGATGTTATACAGCCCATGAGAAAAAGGCTTCCAAAGCTTTTCCGAGCCATTGAGCTCTAGCCACTTTTCACAAATGCTCCGTAAATGTGAAAAAACTATTCACAAATGTGATTATTTGAACCTACGACTCTCAGTTCAGCAATATTCTTCGATTTCCTTGAAATCGTAAAAAAATCGTATAAAATCAAATTTGTGAAATGAGCCTATTATATTCAGAAAATGTCAACGAGTCCTATAAATTCTTAACGTTTTCCGATATTATTATCATCAAGAAACATGAACATGTCTCTTCTTGTCATGTTCATTCTCATAGTGGGATTTCAGGTTAGTCAGGGGTTAAACTTAGCTTGTTTGTTAGTGGGGAAACAAGAGATATTATTTAAATGTGAGATGAGTAAAATTCATTCCATCACTTTTCGACTGAGAAGGAACATTAGAAACCCGAATTAAATGTACATTATTGTTTTATTTCTAGGTTGAAGTTTCAAGTGTAGCTGTTACAAACGTGGTGAATAACCGAATGCATCCCGATGTTGCCGAAGAAATAGTTGCCTTCGCATCACACTTCTATGAAAAAAACAACAAGGATCTCTTAAAAACAGTTTTGGATGTTCGAGATTATGCGGAAAAAAATTTGGGGAGGGGAGATACTCTACTTTGGACTGTTGAAGCGGGTAATTTGATTGTGGCCTTTCGTCATCACGGCAAAATCCAGTTTCAATTAGACGGAATAACTTTTCTGGCTTTCAATTTCAATTTAACCCCAATGTTCAAACTATTGAATTGTACTTTGGAATGAGCACACCTTCAATGATATTGTATTATTAATTGGGAATTTTATAAATAAAATGATTTTATGGGAAACGTTAGAGAATCGTTGAAGATGACAATTTTCCTCAAAACATGAGATATACCAGAATTGAGAAGAAAGCATCATAATTTTTTTTGAATTACGAAAATGGAACAAATCCGTGTGTGCAAAAACGCGTAGATTGACTTTGCGCGCGAAAAAAAACAGAAATTTTACCCAAATGTTAATTCAGAAAATTTGCAATAACTTTTCGAATCAACACTTTGCCCGTATGGATGATATTCGACAAGAAATTAATGCTGTGAACATAAAAATTATTCTGACTTCGAGTTTTGGATTTAATTTTAAAAAAAACGCAGTTTTTTGTGACAATTTTACCGCAAGGTTTTCTTTCTTTCTAAAATGAGATTGACAATCATTAGAACGAATTTGCTGGTGTTCAACCTAGAGCTTTGCACATAAGATGAGCAGCATTATGATCAGTGGGTCGCCAACTATAATGATACATTTCCCGTGTGAGATTGATTCTAGCTGGGCGCCTATAAGACTAAGATTTCAAAAATCATGTCTTTACGCTTGATGTTTTGTAGAATTGAAAAAACCGTTAAAAGGGGAGTATAGTAGCACCAAAAGTGTGCAATTGGCGTGAGCGTGTAACGTCCTGATTGGTCATTCGGGCTCTATCAAGAAGACAGCGGGCAGCACGATTTTAAATTTTTTGGGTGAATTATATCGAAATTTTTTCATAAGGCGAGTTACAGTATTTCGCAAGCCCAATTAAGCCACATAAGAAGGCCCGGCCTGATCCCGGCTGAGGTTTCTTTTTTTCTAAATATGGCCCCACACATGGAGGCAAAAATTCCATCAAATATCCCTGAAATCGTTAAAAACACAATTCAATTCAATTTATGAAATGTGGCCATAATATTAGGAAAATGTCAAAGAGTCCTATAAATTCTCGTAGTTTTCCTGTATTCTCATGAAGAAGTCATGAAAGTGTTCATTCTTCCCATTTTAGTTCTTCTCTTCTCTCTCCAGGTAAGTCAAAGAAGTATTTGAAATAGTGTATGTTTTTGAAAATCTCAGCTGGAAGTTTTGAGTGATGATGTCTCGGGATTGAAAAGCCAACGAATTCCCGCAAACGATGTCGAAAAACTAGTCGCCTTCTCTAAATATTACTACGCTAAAAACAACAAAGATCACTTAAAAACTGCAGCGGAAATCCAAAAATATGCCGAAAAGATGTATACTGGAGGCAAGCATTTTTGGACAGTCATAATAGGCGGCGGTGGGATCGCCTATGCTTTCAGCTACCAAGGACACATGTCATTCTATCACGATAACATAGGCTTTGTGATTTTTCACGTAAACCTAACTGATTGCAAGTAAACGATTTGTTGTGTTTTAATAAATCAATTTCATGGGAAAAGTCTTAATAAATTGATGTGCATAATCGAATATCACTAAACCATACTTCCGTCCAATCTTCCACCGTAACGTCCAGAAAAATTAACAATTCATGTTGGCAAACACATGTTTGGGTGAAATAGAAGTTCAGATAAATTGGAATCGTGAAATTACAGATTAGGAGTGTTATTTCTGACACAAATGTATCCCAGAACATAGAATTTAGAAATATTTCTGAAATATCAAGCTCAAGTTGAAAATTCTATTGGTTCCAGATATTGAAGGTGGGGTAAAGGGCCTCAGGAACTTATTCTTAAATGAAAGAACACATTTTTTATTGCACCTAAAAAACTTGCTCTTGAATTTAAGAGCAACTTTCCGAGTTTCTTTACTCCAACTTTACATTATAAGTTATAATCCAAGCACACAGCATTTGATGTAACTATTAAATGTGGGAAAAATCCAAGTGTCGCAAAACATTTTGGTATTTCTTGGTAAAACATGAAAATGCCTATTCTTTCTATCTTGATTCTCATTTTCTGTTTCCAGGTTTGCCACCAAAACGTTTTTTGATAATACTACTGTATTTTTAATTCAGGTTCAAGTTCTGAGTGAGAATGTAAAAATCTTAGAAATGAAAAATATGAAACAAAGCGACGTTGACAAGATAGTATCCTTCTCCATAAAAGTGTATCGACGAAACAACTACAAAACCTTGAAGATTGTCACCGAAATTCGAAGTTACTTGGAGACAATGATGGAAGGTGGAAACCTGATCTGGACTGTTATCATGGGCAAATTTGTGGCTGCAGTTAGCTATCACGCCGATTTGGCGTTCTCTTATGACAACACAGCCTTTTTTATATCTTATTTGAACAAAACTCCGGTATCACGATAGTTAGCGATTTTTGGTGATTTGTGATGAATAAATGTTACATGGGGAACTATTTTTTTTTGTCCAACATTTTCTGTGACTGTTTGTGATCTTTATTAAGAGAAAAATTAAACAGCCGAGAAAAATTTGGAAGACTATATATTTGAGTACAACTTTCTGGATGATTTGACCTCAAAAATACCAATTCTGATAATAATCACGAGTGTGAGCAGTCTATTAACATACACAAACGCGTAGTCACGATAGAGCACACATGACTGACTAAAAGGAATGAGCATTGTTTCTTATACATGTTTTGTGCATTCGCGCCAAAATTGTCTGATTTTTGGTTATGTCAATTTTTTTTCTCAACTTGTGCAACGTGGCATATTTCAATATACAACATTTGTTTCTCTTCGAATCACATTAAAAAATCAATTAAATTCTATTTATGAAATGCGATCATTCGATTAAAATAATGACAAAATAGGCATATAAGATTTCAACGTTTCTCATAATTTTAACCAATAAATCATGAAAGTGTCCTTCCTTTCTCTCGCCATCCTTTTCTACCGTCTTCATGTAAGTCAAAAATATCTCATCGGTAAAGAAAATATTTAATAATTTCAGCATCCCGTAGAATGTCAGCAAGGAGTCACCGAGTTGGACAGCGACGGAATCGATGCCAAAGAGGTCAAAGCCCTTGTCGAGTTCTCTGTGAAAACCTACAAATCCAACAAGAACGATATCACAAAGGTGGCGCTAAAAATCACCGATTATGTCGAGGATAAAATTACCACACCGGATGACGTTCAAGTCAGCTGGACAGTCGAAATCGCACCATCAATTGATCACGCAATTAAGTACAAGGGCTTCGTTTCGTTCCGTTACGACAAAAACAGTTTCATCATTTACTATGTCTGAATTTGGTGTTTTCATTGATGTAATGAATGATTTTGCAACACATTGTGTTTATCAAGGTTGTAGGTTATTGCAAAGATTACTGTACATTTACCTAAAGAATTGGGCTTCTTCTTTACTCGGATGGTGAATCGAGCTGATAGTCAAAACATCATCAGATAAGTTTCTTGAAGTGGTACATAAGTTCATTTTAGATTGTGTGACCTGGGTGTTGAACTTGGCCATAGGGGCCGTTAATGTAAACATTACTTTAGGCCTAATCGTTTTGGAGTTCGAACAATCGGGATTTTTGTAATTCTTTGTGGAAATCCGTGCTCAATGTGCTCAGATTGACGAAATATGAAAATCTTCAATTTAAAAAATTGGTGTGAAAACCAGGAGTTTGCTTTCAGACAAGATTTTCTTTGAAGATCAAGTTTTAGAGCTTAAGGGCTGTCGGATGGTGCACCTCGAAGCGAGCCCAGTCCGATCTATTCTACTTTGAAAATCAAAGTTTTCTTTTGGTCCAATCTTCATGGTCACAAATTTGAAAGTTTTGTATCAAAATTATTATCAGGAACCGATTGATCAAACTCGTGGGAGGTGCCTAATACGTCCGAATTTTTCTCAACGTTATTCAATATTGTTGTCGATAAATTATGAGAGTGTTCATTCTTGCCATCTCGATTATTTTTTTCTGTCTTCAGGTAAGGCCAAACTTTGTGCAGAATATCAAATCTTAGCTTGCAGGATCAAGTTCATTGTGGAGATGTGATTGGTTTACACAGCGAAGGAATGGATCAAACAGATGTCGAAATGTTCGTGGCCATGGCTAAGCACTACTACGTAGATGAAACCCAACGAGGACGCTCAAAAACGGTTGAAAATCTCAGAAAGTTTGTTTACTCCAGATTGCAAAATGGGGAAAGGAGAATGTGGACTATCATGGTGGGGAGATTGGAGGAGTTAAACCTGTTTATCGAGCGACAGGCACGGGTTGATTTCTCATACGAAGGTCTAAACTTCTATGCGTCCTATATTGTTGTCAAGTGAATTCTTTGGGTTAATAAATTTATGCATTGGAGTAGATTTGAGTCGTGTTGGCCAAAACGGCGACATTTCGAAACCGGTTGATTTTTAAGTGTTGAAAGTTTGTTACCAAAGGGTTTTCAGGTACGCCAAACATGATGGTGATGTTCATATATTTCACTAAAAAAGTGTACCTGAGTTTTCCTTCATTTTAGGTCTGAAATTGACTGACCCAGATATCGATGAAATTTTCAAGTAAAGGAATTTGAGTTCCTTTGTCCCGAAAACCTTTGGTAA
Source organism: Caenorhabditis sp. 38 MB-2015 (assembly GCA_900536415.3). Classification (NCBI taxonomy): domain Eukaryota; kingdom Metazoa; phylum Nematoda; class Chromadorea; order Rhabditida; family Rhabditidae; genus Caenorhabditis; species Caenorhabditis quiockensis. Next base: position 68,419 of record LR548686.1, on the reverse strand, counting down.
CAAAAAATTTTCAAAAAAAAAACGTTCAAAAATATTCAGGAAAAACACAATAAATTCTTCACAGGTTCTGATAATTCAATCCTCAAAAACCTATTTAGAACTAGGCTAAAAAATGAGATGATATCTGGGCTTCAAATAAAATTCCTGAAAAACGCTAATCGTTGATAGTTCCATTCACGCTCAAAAAATCGATATTTCAAAAAGCCAACAAGCAAAATCAAACTTAATCGAATCAACGATTCTCCATAAATTTTTAAGAATTTTTCCACAATTCACATTCAATGCTTCTATTCACTTCCATCATTCTACTTTTTTGTTTTCATTTCACCCTAATTCACACACATGATGGTGTCACCAATCTAGATACAACTATCTCAAACGAATTTAATGATGTCGATAATTTGATTTCGATTACAATTTCGGAATACTTGAAAGCTAACAAAAAGTGAGTTTCAGGTGTGCCGGGCTAGAAAATAGAAAATTACCACTTTCAGCCTTGAAATTGCCAGCAAAGAAATAGAAGAACACATCAAAGCAATCACAAAAGGAGTTTCATGGACAGTGGTCATTGGCAACTTCTCCATCGTCTACCGAGCCAAAGCCTACTGCTACTTCAACTACGATGGTCAAAAATTCCTCATGTTTTACAACTAAAAACACATAGTAAATTGAAATGAATGAAAAAAATGAAATAAAAATGTGTATATGTGTTCAATTAGCAACAAGCAGAGCGCCGCCAGATTTTTTAATTGAATTTCATCAATTTTAGGAGGGGCTTTTTTCGGAAGGCACATTTTTATCGAAAAGGGGACTTTTTGGTGTCTCTTATTATTATACTCAAAATGAAATGAAATTGCCAATTAAAAATCGCCGACGGCGGGTCCAACTACTAATTCAATTGTTTTTGTTATTATTATAACTATGATTATGGTTCTCAGGGGTCAAAAATGTCCCCAAGAAAACCTCATTCACTGAGAGCCCGAAAAATTGGCATGAAGCAATTTTTCAAAATTCCTCAATCCATCACCCATTTTTTCGCGTGCATGTTCCGCTTTGTGTGAAAAAAAAAACTAGAATAATTCTCGAGGGACCGGTCGAAAGTGTCATTTTTGGTCACCTTAGCATAAGAGGGCAATGATTGAAAGAGAGAGGAGCAGAGAAATTATATTTGAAAATTGAGAAATTACGCGATTTCAAAACTAACAAATAAGTTTTTGAAAATTAAAAAAAAATGATATATATTTTTTTTTGCGCCAAGATGTAAGTTTACGGTGTTAAAGTTGATGATTTTAAAAATTATACGTGTATTTTCGAAGTTTAAATTAGATAAAATAAAATTTTAACATAAACTTTTAGGGCCAAAAGCAAAAATTGAAATGTTCGGCAAATATTTGATGACCAAATAAAAATTTGGCGACAAAATGGTCAGTTAAAAAAACTGTTTCAGGTGTGTTTGAAATTTTCCAGAACAGACATTTAAAAGTTTAACTATGATAAATTTGTACTTAATAAAACCATGGAGAATTAGATTTTAGGATAAGAAGTTTAAGCCACCTAATTTCGAATTTTAAATAATATGCCAAATCTTAAGATTTTCTGGATTACAAATAAATTTTCAGCACTGATAAAAAAAAATGCAACTAACCGGTATCAAATCGATATTCGATAGCACACTCATATCCTAAACTTCGTCATTTTCGTCAATTCTATTCGTCGTTCGCTGAAAAAAAAATTCTTCATTTTCTTATAGAGATATCAAATAAAAAACCGCTGTTTCACTAGAAAAAAAAGTGTGGCAAAAAAAATTATGCTAATTCCATTATTTTCGGATTATTTTCCGACATATTTACATTTTCTGCTGCTATTATGTGGTCAAACAAAAAAGTATATTATACTTTTCGGATAAATATAATCTACTGAATATGTAAAGATCCTGGAAGTGACATGGCTTCTTTGGCTTCGTTCCAACGATTTTTGTGACTAGAATTTAAAGTAGTTCTAGTGAGACAGAGAGAGAGAGAAGGGGAAACGAGAGACGCAGAGAAAAACTTCGAAAAAATCTTCAATGCAAGAAATGATACAACTGCTCAAAAGAAATGATACAACTGCCCCCTGGACCCCATCCCGAAAAAAGTCCACGTTCTATCCAGAGAAGACATCTGTGTGAAAATACTATACAGATTTTTTTCAGCAAAAAAAATCACATTTAAAAAATTTGGAAACACATTTTGATTTGAAAAGAGAAGAGAAAACTTTGACCAGAAAAAATAAACATAAACATTTTGTGGTCGAATTTTTTTCGAAGCGCGATAATTGGAACGTTGACATTTCAAAAATTAGAGGTGTCTTTCTGACGTGAAAGTTTTGGAATTGGAAAAATTTGGCAGAGACTGTGAATTTCTTTGAAGTCGATCGATTAAAAAAAATGAGCGAGAACTTTTGAAGTTTTTTTAAATTCGAGAACACAATAATAAATAGTGGTTTCTAAATGTTTTGAATCTCCAGAAACACCGCGTGAATTTTCACAATGCATAATTCGAACTACTTTTTCAAACCCAAATTTTGAATTTATCAAAAAAAAATTTCAGAAAAATAAGAAAAATTTCAGGTTTCGAAACTTTTAAAAAAATTCTCTTGGATTTTAAGAGTCGAACTTTGTGAATTAAAAATTGGTTTCTATTGAAGCTTCACATGAATTTTGAATGATTCGTGAAAACCACGTGGGTGGGTGCCAATTGTAGGAAAAAAATTTAGAACAATTGAAAAAATGGGATGTGCGTGCTAAATTTTCCTACTTCGATTATACACTAAGAACTCTTCGTAAATAACTACACAGAAAAAATACTTTATGAAGAAAAATTTGAAATTCAAAAAAGTGAGTTTAGAAAGAAAAAAATTCAAATTCAAATTTCGCACTAACTTTTTGGTCAAAATTTTGTTTTAATATTTGAAAAAATACAGCTCTCAATGTCAAAGATCAAAAATACGAAAATGAGACGTGGCGTTTTAGATACAAAATTTAGCACATGGATTCTAAAAACTGAGAAGATAAACATTTTGAAAAAGAAAATGAACTTTGTGCTAAAAATATCAAGTTTTATTTGGCCCGGGGATTTTTGATGTCAAAATTCAGAAACACATCATAACAGACCTCAAATTTTGAAAGTTGATTATGAAAAAATTTGGAAAACTACCAATGAATTTTCAGAGCCAAAATCTAGAAGCTCAAAAAACTTCTCTGCGTCTCTGTCGCTTCCTAGCCTCATTTCTTTTCTTTTTTCTGTTTAAAAAAAGGCGAACATCAAAATCGAGTTAACAAGGAAGGGCGAAACTAGACAAAAAAAAACGAAAACTAGCAAGTTTTTTGGTGATTTCCGAAAGACACAAGAAAAAACGAAGAGTAACTGCTGAAAAGAGGAGAAAAGTATCTTTGGAAAAACGGGGCACAAAAAAACTTGGGCGAAAAAGAGTATCTGGGGAATAACCAAACAAATAAGTACCAAACAACCAACTAACATTTTGAGTAGTTAGGCAAATTTGGTGAAAATTTGTGAATTTTGTTGAATTTTTGAGTTTTGAAATTTTAACGCTAAAACTGATACAAGCTTCCGAATATTCAATCGCCACAAATATACGTAGTATTTTTCACAAATTCAAATTTTGGTTCTAACAATCCACGTGGAACCAAATTTTTTTACATTTCAATCATCAAATACTGCTCGGGGAAGAAACGGCAAGCGTGTCGCAAGGCTTTTTCCTTGTCGAAAACTTGCGACACATTTTTTTCTGGCGCAAGGGTGTCGCAAGCCGTGCAGTAGTTTTGCTGCTAGATGTCGCAAAGCTTGCGACTATTGGCGCAAGAACACCGCAAGCCTTGCGACAGCCGAATGTCGCAAGCTTGCCGATTTTTCCCCGATTGGTGTCCAAAATCCACGTTGCTTTATTCAATTTTATGATTCTGGCGCCAAGATTAAAATTTTGTTAGCTATGCGAAACACCGCTGCCGAAAACTGTATTGAGAAAATATTAATTCTCAAATTTTGGCACCAAAAAATTTCCAAGTGGTATTTTTTTAATTCTGGCGCCCAGAATTTACATTTTATTTTCCGATTTTGAAACTTTGAAGCCAAAAAACCACGTATCAATTTTTGAATTCTGATATTTGATATTAAAAACTATGTTCCATTTTTTATTCTTGAATTCTCAAACTCTGGCGCCAGAATTATCCACGTGTCATCTTCGGCGCCACACACAAAAAATTCAATTTCCTTTTTTTTCGAAAATGTGTAAACACACATAACATCTGCCATCATCATTAACAAGGCTTCTAAGCCACTCCAAAAATGGGAAAAAGTGCGAATTTTTTCTTGGGTTATGGGGAAGAAAATTGAAGAATTTAGGGACCAAGGAGGGGAAAAAATAGCTAGCCCCAAAATGAATAAAACATGTATAATATTTACTTTCAACATATTTTCCGGCTCCTGACAAAGAACAAACATTTTTCTTGACAAATAGTTGCCAATTATAAGGGGTCCGGCAGGGCGAGAAAGAGAGACCTTAGTAGGACAAAAAAGGACACTTTTTGACATGAATTCGTACTACGATTTATCATTTAAGGGGCATACAGGTCATTTTTGGCTGTTAGATTGGTTTTTGAACAATCGTACAACAATTTTTAGACATTTGGTTGAACTTTCGATGTTTTAGAACAAGTTTCTACAGATTTTGATCACCAATGCAAACAGGTTTTTAAAAAGTACCAGGAACTCATTTCCGAACGCGTTGAGTTAGAAAACTGAACCCTCTTTGTCCAGCGATAATTTGGAGAAGTTAGGTACCTCGTATTGTTGGAATCGTGCCGTTTTGAGATCAATTTTTGTTTTACCTGTGATTTAATAAAGTATGCAAGATAACTGAGATTTTCTGACAGCATTATGGAATAAACGGTTGAATTCTCAAAATTTTGAAGAGTTAGCCATATATCATCCTTAAATAGGACTGGGCTGCGATATATGCACCAAGAAAATACTTGAAGGGTCCAAACTTTCAAAGTTTTATAAAAAACCGGTCTTGGAAAATGTTTCTTTCTTGGGCCGTAACTCCTATGAAAAAATTGTGAATTCTTATATTATTTTGGGACCCCTATAAATGATACAACCGATTTGACTAAGTTATTCAGATAAATTATGTCAGATTCGGGTTCTACTGGTCCGATTACTACAGGAAACATTTTTTTATTCATCGCGCATCCGCTCGCGATGATTTTCAACTGGCGACAAATAACTCATATGTATCAAACTCACTTTAAGTTTCTTGTTGTTTGAAAAACATCAACTCAGCGAAGATGATTTTGAATGTTGATCGGAGTGGTAGAGAATTAGTCTGAAAAATAGGGTGAAAACAGTTTTTTTCGACAAACTGTGAAATTTGACATGTTCAGTATGTTCAGCTTTAGTCAACTAGAATTTGTCTCCCAAACGATTGGTAAGAGTAATTTTTCTCGGCCTCTATGGGTATTTTGAGAATTTCAATGTTATAAACAGGCTTTATGAATTCGTTTAACATACATAGTGCGGGTTAAATTTTTCAATGTGAATCTTGCCTGGAATGTAGTCATGAGTTAAATTTGTAACGTGTAAAACTAGACTCACTGAAAATTGTTATCTCATGTTTTGGTATATTAATGAGGACAACGTTTTCATTGATTTCAAATCAAATTTGAAATATGCACAAAACTTTCAGAAAACATACAGTGTCCGATCACATAAACTACATATTTCACAGTGTAAGTTGACTCAATCTCCAACCTCAACCGGACACAAAATTATTTCTCTTGATCTCCATACAAAAACTCGAAAACAAAAAACTATTCTGCTTTGGAAATCAAAAAATGCTTTGCCTGTTTTAGACCGCAAAGCCCAACCCTCTTTTTATCTATGATAAACATTGTGGGTTCGAATATTTGAAATATTTTATCAATATTTCCCGAAAATTGTTCTCTAGATCAAAGTTTCGTTCTCTTATTCTCCTAATAATTTTTTTTATCTCGCTGTTCCGCCTCAAATGTTTCAGCTTCGAGTAACTAACCGATAAAATTTTGAACCAACACTTCTCAAATCATCCCAGCTTCAATCATTTCTTATAATGCTAATTCTTAAAATGAATAAACTCAAGACAAAAACACTGAAAAAAGTTCACGCATACAAGATTAAAACTTTACCTACATTTTCAAAAATCTTCACCAAAAGGGAACTGAAAAAATCCATGAACAGGAACTAAAACGAATATACACCAAAGAAAGCCAAAAAATGTAAAGTTTATGGAAAAGAAAAATTATGTTACATGCCTGAGAAAAAAACATTTGTTTTGAAGGAGTTTTAGGTTTTCAGCTTTCTATAATCGACCAATTTTATGCGAACAGTTGAAGTTTGATTGACATTCGAGTTGGTCGAATTACTAGCATTTTTTGGCTGAAAATAAAACAAGTTTTGACAATGAAATATGTATTTTAATCAGTTTCCGAAAAAATATACAATTCTATACGTTTGCCGATTTTTAGTAATAAAATTCTTGACAAAGGGCCCATGTTTTTTTTTTAACTTTAAGAAAAAAAAATGGAAAACTCACTTTGAATCTTTTAAAGTTCACTCTCGTTAAAGTTGATTCATTCGTAGTCGTTGTGATATTTTGCGGTTTTTGATGATTCTCGTAGATTAGATTTGTGAAAAATGTCAAATTCGACGCTTTCTTTCTTGAGCAAGTTGGAGGTGAGCTGAAATTTCTTGAAATGAAACTTCGGTCAATTCTTCTTTCTTCTAACTCACATTTCTTCTTTTTTGGCAAAATTATCTGGAAGCTTTGAAGAACTACTCGGGTTGAAAACGGATTTCTCATTGTCTTTTGCTTTTGCCCCTGTGCAATTATCATTTGAAATCATTGGAGAAGTGCCTCTTTTCGCACGACTTGGAGTTTCAGAGCTGAATATTACTATTTTTAAATGTTAAATATATTCCATTTCTACCTTTTGGGCAATTCTCTTTTTCTGCTAGGGTTCACATTTCTTGAAGAAGACGGAATTGGCGAAACTTTCTCGGTTCTGAAATTCTTTTTGTCTTGTTTTTTCTTACTGCAAATTTTTAGAACCTATTTTCATCTTCTTCGAGGGTTTCAAGGTTTGTTTGGAATTTTCTGTTAGATTCCTTTGGCTTAACTGGAATCGGTGAAACCTCTTCAATTCTGAAAGTTTTCGAGATTTAATAAGAAGAGGAGCACCGGAAACGAACATAATATCTGGCTCTTCAAGAATTTTAGGCGTCGCAGCTTTTTTGCGAATCGGTCCTCTGTTAACTTGTGATTCCAGATCGAGAACAATCGAAGCATCTGACTTTCGTTTTCGAGATTTAGACGTGAAGAAAGAAGACGCTTTCATCGTTTCACTGATCACTTCAACGTCGCTTTGTTTCTCTTCGAGAACAACACAATAATCTGATTCACCGACTCTCAATTTGTTTTCACCAACTTCGAGAACTTGTGAAGACCCGATATTCTTCTTGCCATTGATGAATGTTCCATGAGAACTTGAGTCAGTAAATTCCACAATTTTATCATCTTTCCACTTCAGCGTCCCGTGTATTCTTGAAACACCTTTCGCATTTGGGGCAAATAAAATTTTGCACCTTTTCGGGTCTCTGCCGAATAATGCTTCATCTCCACAAGATGTCAACGTATGTACAACTTTTCCATTCTGATCTTTGATAAGGATGGAGTTCATCCTGCGAAAAACTCTGATAACTTCTTCCAACTTACAGAAATAGAGTACCGATGATTAAAATTACATTTATAAAACAATGAAACACGGATATATCACCAAAATTTATTGGAATATAACAACAATGGTAACGGCTTAGAATTGGATGACTTGTCCTCTCGACTTCTTTTGTCCTCCAAGTTCGAAGTGCTTGCATCTGGAATAAATTTTTCAATAAAGAAAAATAATATAACATCGATAATTTTTCGATCAAGTCTGCTTCAATAATTTGATTTTATAAAAAAAACAACTCTACTTCATTAAATTCGCCATATGGACTATGAAAATAACTCATATACGTTTCTAAAACGTTTAGAGAAAGAATTCAATAAAATTGAACATTTTTGATTAAATATGTGAATTGCCTTCAGCTCTACTTCCTTGAAGAGAAAGTACGATTTTCCAACACTAGGTCGAACAGAAGTTACTGTTAAATTCGCCCAAAATTGTCACTTTTACGAAAAAAAGGCACTACTTCTGCAGCGAAATCACATTTTTTACAAGCTATTAGCTATGTGAAAAAAATCAAAAACGAGAAAACTATGGCGAAGTAGTCGATTATTTTTTATAATTGAAATGTCTTGATTAACATAATCTGTTAATCAAAAATTAAAATACACGAAGAACAACTGTCGCGCTTGATAAAAATTACAAGTTCAGGTTTTTCGAAATATTTACGGAAAAATTCGAAAAATCAAAAATAACAAACCTCTTGATGGCGAGTTGCTTCTTGTGCTTGCAGTCAGTGCATTCCATTCTCAAGACGATTTTCTTGGTGGTCTTGGCCTTCTTTCTGAAGATTGGCTTGGTTTGACCTCCGAATCCGGCTTGTTTACGATCGTAACGACGACGACCTGAAAAGTAAAGTTTTAACGTGTTGAAATCGGTAAAAATACTCACCTTGGGCGAATTTGGAATCTCTTCCCTTCTTGTATTGTGTTACCTTGTGGTTGGTGTGCTTGCGGCACTTTCCGTCACAGAAGGTTCTTCTGGCTTTCGGCACGTTGACCATTTTACCTGCAAAAACATATTTAGAGACGAAGATTTTCAGTAAACCAAAAAAGACGAAGGTTTGCACAAAAAACAGAAAAAATTTAACTTTTTTAAAGAAAAACCTATTCTAGCGAAGTTTCAAACGAGATATATACAGAACTAAAAATTGGGTTTGCACATTAAACTTGTTTTTCTCTCATTGTTATGCCCTAAACTACGTAAACTTGCGTAAAATCCCAAAAAATTTCGCAAAAAAAAAAGAAAAGAAAATAAATTTCCATTGAACGGCCATACTGTAACACAAAGTGGACTGTGCCAATTTCATCCCAAGACCAAACACACAATCTCAATGCGCCTTGAATCGAATTGTCCAACGACACTCCGGTACCTCGTCTGCCTCAAATTTAACAGGAGTCGCCAATTTATTTTCTTTTTTTCACGTGTTTTTGACGTGTTTTTCAGAAGTTAACAGATAATATTTCGAATAAATAATTTCAGGGATGACGACTTCAACAGTCGGTCTCGGAGCTAGGCTAATTGGACACAATGGTAAGTCCAAAAACCGCCCAAAAATTTGTAATTGAAAATTTGCAGTCTCAAAAGTGGGATTCCGCGGAGTTGTAACAAGCGCGACCAGTGGAAATGCTAATGTGAAACAAGAAAAGACCAGTTTCGGAAATTTGAAAGACAGCGACAGAATTTTCACCAACTTGTATGGTAGACATGATTATCGTCTCAAAGGAGCTGAATCAAGAGTAAGTCGGTCGACAAAAATTGGGAAGTAATTGATAAAATCGAGCAAGAAGGCTTTAAAGTTTTTATTGGAGTTAAAAAAGTAAAATCTGTTAAAAATTGAGATAACCAGCTGAAAAATTTTCCTTCGAAAAATCTGATTTTTTCAGTTTTGTTTCAAGACTTTCATTTTTCAAAAAAATAATTAATTCCATCCTGGAAATTTTCAAACAACATGAATATTTTCAGGGTGACTGGTACAAAACGAAAGACATAATTCTCAAAGGTTCCGAATGGATTCTTGGCGAGTTGAAGACTTCCGGTTTGCGTGGAAGAGGAGGTGCCGGTTTCCCATCAGGCATGAAATGGGGTTTCATGAACAAACCATTTGACGGTCGCCCGAAATATCTCGTCGTAAACGCTGACGAAGGTGAACCAGGAACCTGCAAAGATCGTGAAATTATGCGTCACGATCCACACAAGCTTATCGAAGGATGTTTAATCGGTGGAGTCGCAATGGGTGCTCGTGCCGCCTATATCTACATTCGTGGAGAGTTCTACAACGAGGCGTGCATTTTGCAAGAAGCCGTCAATGAGGCATACAAAGCGGGATATTTGGGAAAAGACTGTTTGGGCACTGGCTACAATTTCGATGTGTTCGTTGTTCGTGGAGCTGGAGCTTATATTTGCGGAGAAGAGACTGCTCTTATTGAATCGATCGAGGGTAAACAAGGAAAGCCAAGACTGAAGCCCCCATTCCCAGCTGATATTGGACTTTTCGGATGTCCAACTACTGTGAGTTGATTTTTACTTGAAGAAAAAAATTCAATAAGTAAAATTCATGAAGAATTATTTTTCCACAGTTTTTGAATAGAAAATACTGTTTCAATAGTGTTCATGTCTTGATTCTGATAACTCGACAAGCCAGAAGTTGCTTCATTGAAAAATATAATTACTGTTTTGAAATATATTTGTGAATCATCTGAATTTCTGAATATTGATCAACTTTCCTATCTAAATTTGTATATCAGAACTTCAGAGGTGTACTCGATTGTTAAATTCATAATAATTTGAATTTTCGGTGAATTACGTATCACCCCTCATTTTCAAAAATGATTTTTTAAAATTAAATTTTTGTTAATCAAACTTCATGGGATTTTTACAATAAAAGTTCTCAATTTTTGTAATTTCTAGGTAACCAATGTCGAAACCGTCGCTGTCGCCCCAACTATCTGCCGTCGTGGTGGTGAATGGTTCGCCGGTTTCGGTCGCGAACGCAATCGCGGAACAAAACTTTTCTGCATCTCCGGACAAGTCAACAATCCATGTACTGTTGAGGAGGAGATGTCAGTCCCACTCAAAGATCTGATCGAACGCCATTGTGGTGGAGTTATTGGTGGATGGGATAACTTGTTGGCCATCATTCCAGGAGGATCCTCCGTTCCACTCATGCCAAAGTAAGTTGTTTCGAATGATTTTTTATGTGAAAATCTATGTGTACATTCTAGGAGCGTTTGCGACACAGTTTTGATGGACTTCGACGCTTTGGTCGCTGCTCAATCCGGTTTGGGAACTGCCGCTGTTATTGTGATGAACAAGCAAACTGATATCGTCAAATGCATCGCCAGATTGTCACTCTTCTATAAACACGAATCATGCGGACAGGTTCCTATTCCAAAAAATTCAATAATTTTATTTTGTTAAAATATTTCAGTGCACACCATGCCGTGAAGGATGCAACTGGTTGAACAAAATGATGTGGCGTTTCGTTGACGGAAAAGCGAAATCATCGGAAATCGACATGATGTGGGAGTTGTCGAAACAAATTGAAGGACATACTATTTGCGCGTTGGGAGATGCTGCTGCTTGGCCGGTTCAGGTTGGTTTTTTGTTGTAAATTTCAAATAGATGTTTCTCATGAAAATTCATTCAGTTACTTTCTAAATTTGAAGCGAATTTTCCAATAATCAATTTATCACCAAGTTTAAAAAATTTTCTCTTCAATTTTTCGCCCAAAATATTTAGGACGAATTTCTAAATGATTCTGAAACTGAAAAATCATCTATTAAAAAAACTTTAAAAGACCAATCAAAAATAGAAATTGAATTCGATTACAGAATTAATGAATGAAATAATTATCAATTTATTCAAAATTTCACAGAAACGTATATTTCTCATCTTATGAATTTTCATATCTCAATCAGTAATTCAAAATTTTCATAATTTTCACTCTTTCCAGGGTCTGATCCGTCACTTCCGTCCGGAACTCGAGCGTCGGATGGCCGAATTCCACAAACAAGTGCTTGCCGAGCAAGGAAACAAGCAAATCCAACAATAATCAATTAGAGTTGCTCCCGACAAAAGTTCTTGTTTTGATTTTCAATTTTAACTGTGTATTTTCATATAGATTTTTAGTGTTATGTGTCTTTTTCCGTAAATACGAAAGAAAAATAAATATCGAGTTGCTAAGCGAGGAGAATTGAATCTTGGAAACGGGGAAAACAAAATAAAATTCAGAAGATTTTGAAGATTGAAGAAAATGGTGAGTTTTGGATTAAAAATATATAAAACATTTAAAGTCTGTGTTTGCTCTCCAGATTCCGTTCGTCTCTGCGCTCTTTCTCTACCGTTCTCATGTCACCGATTTGGCACCACTTGGATTGATCTATTTGGGTAATTTTTCTCTTATACACACCTTTAGTAATATGAAGCTTTATAAGAATATAACAGCTTCTGAAGTGTTCAGAAAAATTAAAAAGTTTTCTGAACACTTCGGTAATATTTTGAGAACCTTAATTTCAAACATCAATGGGAAAAAAAGGTAGAGCGAATTCTCGGCTTAATTTGAACCACTTCGAAAGGCCCAAACCTGTGCTAAAAAGTTCATCCTAATTTCAAGCTCGATAAAACTTGAAACCCTCGAATATTTGCAGCCTTTGTCTACTACATGATAATCCGTTGCATCATCGATGATCCGGTCACATCGTCGGCGTCCAACTCGACTTCATCGGACCCGAATCAATACAATTTGATGTTAGTATAATTTTTATCAGAGGTACTAAAAAAGGGAGAATGTAAATTAATAAAACCTCGTATAAATATAAGAAGGAAGGAGGAAAAATGAGAACAATAGCAAATCATAGATGAGGCATATTTACAAAATGAGATGAAAATGATGGCCTTGTCGATTTTAGAGAGCGACGCCTGGAACTCCGTAGAATGTCCTGAAAGAAGTGAATTTTCAGAAGAATTAGAAAAACAAAATGAGCTTACATATCAACGAGTTTGTTCTCGAAAGCGGCCTCGTCATCAACGTCTTCATGATTTGCAGATATTTCCGAAGAATTTCGGAATGTGCAGTTCGATTCGAGCTCGTGATATTCGCCTTGATGTAAGATGCTTGAGTCGACCGGGTTGAGGCTGGAAAAAAGAATAATGTGAAAAGAAGATGGGGCTTTTGTAAAACTTACAATTCTCTAACACTCTGCAGGAATTCGACGCGTTCCCATCGGATGTAGTTTCGTAGAATGTCGACTTCTTTCATGTGGCCAAGACAGTACATTTCTAAAAGAGAATATTGGTTTGGATAAAACGATTAGGAGAATTCTTTAGGAAAACCAATTAGTTTTATCATAAAAAGTGTTTGGGGTCAAAATTTACCGACTTCATCTACACCTATTTTTCTATTGGGAGGTTACTGAAATTTTTTCAGTCGCGATCAATGAATAGTTTTGAAGTAAACAAAATTCTTCTTGTTTTACATTCAAGAAAGTCGAATTTTTCATTTAAAAATTGGCTTATAATTAGGAAGCTCATTCAGCGGAGAAATAATTAATCTAGTCTTAGAATAGACTGAAAAATGATAGAAATATGACAATTTTCGTTGTTACAATTTAAGTACTGAATTGGGGTAAGTTATTAGGTGAAAAATTTCAGGTTTGGAAGAAAGACCTAGTTTTTTGACGGAAGTTTTAATGATGATTGGGTTAGGATTGATTAAAAATGGCTCAACTTTGATAAGCTGAAAAAGCGGTTTGGTTGTTACCGATAAAACGTTATATCACAATTTACGAAGCTTCATTTCCGCACATTTCCGATTTCAACTTTTAAAATTATAAACTTTTGTCTTCAAAATAAACTCACCCAAATATTCTTGGAACCTCTCGCGCGAAGACTTCGAAAAATCACATTTGATCAAGCTGGAATCTTCGAGCACTCTTTGCTGTAAAAAAATTGTTTGTCTCAAATCAAGAAAAAACGCCACACGCAATATTAGAATTGTTATTGGCTGCTAATCTCATAAAGTGCGATATTCATATTTTTTAGAACATTTTCTCTTCTTTTTTCGAACTTTTCGTTCTGCAAAAATAGGTTTTTGAATTTTAGGTGTGTTCTGGAGGTGTTTTGTTTGTATTTTTGAATTTGGAGCTGAATATGTCATTTTATAGTTTTCGGGTCTGGAAAATAATTATACTCAGCTTATGTGAAAATTTATGTTAATTTTTTTCCTGAATACTTAAATCTCACTTTTGAAACTTTTATATCGAAATATATTGATTTTAGGAACGTTTCGTGTAGTTTCAGACATTTTCCTCGAGAATTACACAACATCGCGTGACAACTTTCACACTATTTTTCTATTTATAACAATTTTTGAAAATCTCACCTTTTCCTCTGTCAAATCGCTGTCCACCCCGACAAAAACGCCACCAATGACACCAAGAATCGCCACCAGCCTCAAAGTTTCAACAAATTTGGCGAATCGCATAACATCGGAACTGTCCTGAATCAAAACAGAATATTATTGGAGATAAATAACGAGAAATACGAAAAATAACGGCTACAATCAATAGATATTCCCACGAGTCGACGTGGAGCAATTACTATATTGTGAAATCGATAAAAAGTCGCCAAAACAACAAGAAAAAAACGAGGCGAAAAAACTGAAAAACAACAGCTGATTTTGGCCATGGAGCGCGGTTGCCGACTTGAAAGAAAGATGACACATTTTGACGAGACGGAGAATGGAAAAAAGTGCAAGTTGTTCAATTTACGGCTTGTTTGTTGTGGAAAATAGGGGTTTTCGAGAGCGATAAAAGAGAAATTGAAATTGGAAGAAGGTTCGAAATTTTGAAGACAATATTGGATGTTGGGAACTACAGAAAATTTAATTCGTGTTGTGAAAAGCAATAGTAAAGCGGTTTTCATCTGCAAAATTCAACAAACTACAAATGATAAAAAACTTCCAAGAACGATAAGAATTGCGATTTTTCAATGAGGCCACATATGTTACACGAAACTTACTACTTAAAATATTTTTTAATTGACAATCTACATCGATACTACAAAAAAAAACTCTTGAAAACTTCCAAAATAGCTTGGAAAATGTGCAAAATTAAAGTTTGCTCAAAAAAATAAATAAAAGTAAAAATGGAAGCGCGCTCCATTGAGCTAAAATGTAAATTCAAATTTTTTGTTTTTGACCTCGCCGCTTTTTTTCATTTTTTCTAATTGTTTCTCGACCCTCCAGTTTGTTTTTTCCTCATTTACGTCGTGTGGGTGATGTGCGGTTATGTTGACATGCTCTTCAAGAAGTTCTTGAAGTTAGTTTTGTAATTTTTAAAACATGTTTTGCAGTTTTGTAGCAATCCTCATTCTGTTGTTTTATGTAGTAATTTTTTAGTAACTTGATCTCAAAATTTAACAAATTTCTGGCTGATAATCTTCAGAAAAAACTTTTAATATATCAGTTTTCCTTACAGAAATATTCCTTTTAACATGCGCACACATGATTTTTAATTTCTTCTTTTGATAATCTACAAACGTCATTATTTCCAAACATTTAGAATCTACTCAACATTTCACAAATTTTCTTGAAATATAAACCGAATTCACATTTTCATAATTTTTGCAAAAAGTGAAAAAAAACAAGAGTAAAAATAGAAGTGCGCCCCATTGGAATCGTCTTACGTGGGAATTTAAAATGACTTTATTTTCTTTATCCAACTTTTTGCGCGCAATTTAAATCTTTTTTGTAACGTTGTTGGACAAGTTTTTTATATTTATGGGTTCATGCTTTGTTCTTTGTATTTTTCGTATTTTTTTCACTGTTCTCTCTCTGCCACTTCTTGTATTTTTGTTGTTTTCATCTCTTAATATTTATTTTTCTTATTATAGGATATACCAAAGATAACAATAATAATCAACGACATCGATTCAACGAAAAATCAACAAAACTCTTGCTCAAATGGCAGAATCTGCTGCACGAAGGAAATAGAAATAAGATAAGTTTAATTTTCCTATTGTTGGAGGACACGGGACCCCCAAGATCTCTCTGAGACTAAAAAAGAGGTCTAACGCTGCTGGTGGTTGGTCGGCTCTTCGGAGTCTGATCTTCACAAGCCAGCATCCAATTTAGACCTCTCCCTTTTTCAAAACTAAACTTTCAAAAAATTATTTTATTTCCCCGGGTCTTGTTGAACAGATGAACAGTTTCATTTTCAGCGAAATTGGACTACTCAACAACGACAACATCAACTGCGCATCCACAGCTCCACCAATCTTGGCTTCTGACGCTGGCCATCAACTACACCAGACTGCCAACACGCCAACAACACTGAAAAATCGATTCGTTCACTGACACTCCGATAAAACTACAACACTCAATGCCAATTTGAGGACGGCTATCCGATTTGAAAGATCGAAATACGTAAGGTTTTGAAGAAAAATGAGAGAAATATACTCGAAATTAGTTGAAAGGGCTCTGAAAACTTCTCAACTTGTTTAAAAAATTTCTTCTCACTTTCGAAAAAAAATAGATATATGGCCGAAGTTTTTCTCGTCCGTCCCTTCGTGTACTTCTCTCGGAGAACTTTTTTCTTCAACATGTCTGATTCATCTGAAACTGAGTGATGCTTGCAATTTAAAAGTCAATATTTAGCATATTGAAACGAAAATTAAGTTAACTAAAATACTTTCAAAACCAAAAAAAAATTTCTTTTTACTTCAACAATTTTAATATTCTTTCAGGCTTCTCCGAAACAGTGTGAGAATTCGATTCAAACCAAAGAGGACGATATTCGATGCCAATAGCCGCTGTTCTTTCAAAAATTCGACCTCCATCCGAGCCGAAATCAGTACACGGCTGCCAACTTGAAGCGACAAAAGTTGTTACGAGCAAATTTTGAAAGTGTGTGAACGCGCGCAACAACAAGAATTGTCGAAAAATCGAGAAAAAGACGCGAAACTTGAAGAATACATAAAGGATTGCAAGAAGATCGCCACAATTCGGAAAGAATGGATCATAGAAGCTGTCAGCGACAAAACGAGTCAGATGCTGATGGATCAGCTGCCATATTTGAATTCAGAATGTTCATGGGAGATGAAGAATTTCAACAAAAAGTAAAGGAATGCGCGACAGAATGACATACTTGATGCTTGAGAATAGCCGTTTGATCGAGTACATGGTGATTATTTGGCATGTAAAACTACTCGAGGTAACTTTTTTCATCGTTCTATTATACCGAAAAGCCTGTTTTGAAATAGCAGAAAGTGAAAAAAACAGCACAAAATTCAATTGGACAATACCTGAGCAGAATTTTTTCCAGGTTATCACTACATCAATTCGCCGTACTTGCTCTTTGTCGCGCCTCTGCTCCAACATCGAGAATCTTCACATTATGCGAGGAATTAGAAGGCGTGAAACTTTGGTTCAACTACAGTACAACGATTTTGGTGCTGATGAGTACTTGTCTGATTGGATTCGGAATGTTTATTCTACATGATAAGATAACCTAAGGTAACTTCTTGCTCCATGATTTCATTCTCACGAAAATTTTAATCTCAAGTGACAACATTGAAAAGAGAACACTTGAAGATTTTCGCGAAAAAATTGTTTAGAATTTTCATATCATCCAAAAAAAAAATGTTTTCAATGGAGCGCTTTTTTTCTATTCAAATTTATTGATTTCAAAAAAGTAAACAAGCTCTATTTCAAATTTCTCGAATGACTGGAAGCTCAAAAAAAAATTGGCTAAACAAGCTTTAACCTTTTTCTTTAAACCTTCTTGTTCAATTCTGTCTAATTTAGTTTTTTCCAGATCGCCACAACGACTTCTCCGTCCAATTCCCCATGCTTGCTCCTTGTCGTGGTCTGGTCCAACATCGAGTATCTTCACATTATGCGAGGAATTAGAAGGCGTGAAACTTTGGTTCAACTACAGTACAAGGATCTTGATGCTGATGAGTACTTGTCTGATTGGATTCGGAATGTTTATTCTACATGATAAGATAACCTAAGGTAACTTCTTGCTCAACATTTTAATCTCAAGTGACAACACTGAAAAGAGAACACTTGAAGATTTTCGCGAAAAAATTCTTTAGAATTTTCATATCATCAAAAAAATATATATTTGCAGTGGAGCGCGCTTTCTCTATTACAATTTATTAATTTCAAAAAAGTAAATCAGATGTATTTCGAATTTGGCGAATAGCTGGAAGCTCACAAAAAATTTTCTAAAAAACTTTTAATTTTTTTCAAACAGTCTTGAAGTATCTAATTTAATTTTTTTCACTTCGCCACAACGACTTCACCTGCCAATTCCCCATGCTTGCACCTTGTCATGCTCTGGTCCAACATCAAAGATCTTCACACCATGTAATGCGATGTCCAAAGCTAAAAAAAACCGAAAAATCAGCGAAAAAAAACGTTCAAAGCTTCCGCCTGATTCTCTCTGTTCCACACACTCTCTCGAGAGTACTGTACGAGGTCTCGACGCGATTGAACGAAATAGTGTGTGAAACAGAGAGAGTGCTTTGAACGTTTTTTTTCGCTGATTTTTCGGTTTTTTTTCAGCTTTGAACATCGCATAAGGAATCAAAATTGTAGCTTTATTTTTTCATCGCAAATAAGCCGATGTTTTCGCCGTATTTCGCAGAAAAGACGAAATACGGTGAGTTTTGTAATTGTATTTTCTTTCTTTTCTTATTCGTCATCTACAGTAATCTCTACTTCAGTTCATAGATATGTTAAGAAGGGTGTATTACTGTGGATGATGAATATTGAAAAGTTTACTGTATGTGGATTACTGTAGGTATATTGATGACGAATTTACTGATTCAAAAATGTGGAGTGAACTACAGTAATCTGAAGCTCTGTGGTTTGGTTCAGATTACTGTAGATAATTCTACTGTTTAAGAATAGCAAGTTGGTTATCTAGCTACAGTAACTGTCAATGCATTTTGGAAAAGAAAACTACGGTAGTTGTCGGTCTCTACAGTAGTTTAGCCTGTTTTAAATTACTGTAGGTTGTATTTCTTGTAAGAAGAATAGTCATGTAGCTACAGTAGCCATCGTTTACTGTAGGAGTAACAAATGTTGTAATTTATCCTTGAATTTTTTTCTAAATATTAATTTTACAGGCTGGTCCACATCGCGATTCGAAGATTGATCGATACAAGGAAGCGAAGAATGATGAAACGATTCGATTGTGTTACTGTGAGTTTAGAACTTTTAACAAATTGGACAATTATCATGGCTGAAATTGTTATCGAAAATTGAAATTCGAATCTCAAATGTCGCTAACTATTCCAGCAGAAAATTTTTAAAAAATCCATGCTCTAATTTTGAACTTATAATTAATTTTCAATGCTTCCTGAAAAATAGCTTTAAAAAATGCGTTGCGTATCTGATTTCTTTTTCCCATTAAGTTTTCTAAAAACTGTCTGTTATTCATGGTCGACCGCAAACGCGACCGCGACGCGGTCCCGTCACAGCTCTCCCTCTCTCACTAATCGCTTCATTTTCTATTTTTTGCCATTCTTCGTCTTGCTAGAACGGATATCTTGTGAGGAACTCAAACTTTGATAATTTGTCATTCTTTTCAAAAGTTTATTTCAAGCTGTTCCAATGAATAGAAAAAATCAGAATTATTAATTTTTAAAAATTGAATTGAATCAGAATTAGCGAAAATCCTGTGTTAAATTTTGAAACCATAATTTTTTGTGAATTTTTCAATCGAAATTTCATCAAGCATATTTGTTCTGAGTTGCTATTTTCCTTTTTCAAAGTACTTGAAGCTTATAAATTATATTAATTTGTTCAGGTTCTCGTAACAACATTCTTGACATGAGTCAATTTGTGGTGTCGTTGTGAAGCCGAATGGTGTTATGGCGAGAAGACAAATCGATACTTCGGAATGCGTTGAGAGTTGGACAAGAAGCTGCGAATTTACAAAAGCTCCACAAGTTCAAGGAGATGTTAACGAAGAATGCGACTATTGAGAATTTTAAGAATTCTGAGAGAGAGAAAGGTGAATATTTAACCATTTTGAAAATTATTTCTGCGGGAAAACTAATTAAACTTAACCCAGAGGCTATAGGTTTCACTTATCCTTTAGTATCGACGAACTGAAACGTTTTCTTCTCAAAAATCTTCGTTGGGTAATTCGGGGCATAAACTAGAAACAAAACTACAGTAACCTGGTGACACATTTTTGTAACCGGCTGATTGTTGAAGCAGGATCTCTCGAAATGTAGATCTACACTATCAAAAAAATCTTACTAGTTTAACTTTTTAGATTTAAAGTCTTTAGTTTTCCGACTCATTTACGTTTTTTCAAGAGCACGTGTAGCTTTTTTTTAAATGTTCTGTATTAGAAGAATTTTTAGCACTTCATATGAAACAGATACATATAGTTTTCATCCAGATTTTTTATAAAAATAAGCAAAATAAGCAAACGCGCTCCAATAAACAACGCTCTCAAAGAACCTTTTTCTATGTCTGTGTCTCTAATCTCTAACTACTCGTTGTGTTCTCGGCTTGGCTAGAGAAGCAGTGACCTGTCTCTTGTTGTCTGTGTCTCTAATAATCAAACATACATGACATTGGGACGGCCTCTCTTCTTCTCTCCAGTTATCCATATCGTTTCTGTTTCTTTTTCGGTGTGCCTAGAGATACAGATAATTTTACATTTGGTAGTGATATAAGGTTTTTTGAATTTAAAACCACAGTGTCAAGAGCAAATTTCTCATTTTTTCAGAAAAGTAGCAATGAATCGACGTCATGAATATTCTCAAAGATGATGAGTGTGCAGCTTCTCGTCCACTAGTTTTTATCGGAGCTTTCGCGTCGAGCGGATGAAGACATTCCTGCTCCAAAGTCGGACTGTGTGAACATCTGCACAATGCTCTTCACACAATGTTCAAAGTCAATTTGATGGTTCAACGCGAAGAAGGAAGAAGGTCCAGCCAGTTACAAGAATGCCGATTATCGTCTTCGGAATGGTCTGCATCGCAACTTGGCTGTGCGAATAGTTGCGCTATTATGTAAGTTTGAAAAAACCTCCTCTGTCAAAACCTACCGTCCAAAGAATACTGTACTTCTTAGATATGGTCAGATATTTTATCGGTTCCACGCGTTGCATACACGCAACGTTAACTTTCCAATAAAAACTCATGCGTTGCGTGTGTGCGATGCGTGCTCTCGTCCAGAGCGTGGTACCGATTAAGTTTTGGATTTTCTGTTTGTTATTAAGAAATCAATTGATACCACGCGGTTACTGTAGTTCATAACATTTTTCATATGGGATTTAGTTGACCAATAGAGATCTTTAATCTGGCTATTTCGATTTTTCACAAAAATTTTAATTCAACTTTTTTCAAAAGAAAGTGAAGTTTTTTTAAGAGTATATTCAACATAGGATAAGAACATATTCGTTTTTTCTCATTTCATCAAAAACAAGAGGAAAGTAAGCAAATGCGCTCCATTGAACGACGATCTCTAAAATGACGCGTCTCTTGTTGTCTGCGTCTCTATTAATAGAACTTACTGGCCTTTTTCTCTAACTCTCTATGTCTGCTCAGCTCTTTATTGTTCGGCGTGGTTAAGGTACAAATTATTCCACATTTGCTAGTGTTACATGTACAACTTTTTTCTTTCGAAATTTCTAAATCAAATTTCTTTTTTTTTTCAGGATAGCAGCAATTGATCGGTGTCGTGAGTGTTCTCGTGATAGGTGTGCAGCTCCTCCTCTACTTGTTTTCATCGGAGATTTCGCGCCCAACGAAAGTAGAAGACCGGTTTTGAAAATCCTCGAAATTCGCTCCTTCAAATCGTGGCTCTGTGGACAATTGCACAATTCTCTTTACACGATGCTTTAAGTCACAATGGTTGTTCCAAACAGGAATTTTCAGTCAATTACAAAATCTTCGGTTTTTGTCAAGGAACCAGCAGCTTGGCTCTTTCGAAGTTTGCTCATTTACATCGTGTAGGTTTGAAAAGTAAACTATCAAAAAATAATTTCCTGTGCCAAAATAGATAGCCGAGTACTGTACTTCCTAGCTATTTCACACAGTACCATATTTTAGTTTACATGTATGACAACCGTGATGTTTTCAAAATTAATGAGGTGAATTAGAGTAACCGTAGGTTCCATAGTTTGTTCCATATTTTGAAAAATACTAAGTTTTTAATTTATAATCTGTTTAGTGTAACCGGTACTGTATTTCAGGAAGCATGAACTATTATAAATAATAAGCTACGGTTTTCTGTATAGGTCTCAAGAATAGTAGGAATGAGCATCAGTTTCTGTAGTTTAGATTATAGTAAGATGCTCTTTCGCCTGTAATTACCATAGTTTTGTCATCTAGCACACTAATTTCAATCATACTTTGAGATAATAATAAGAAATTGGGCACGAATTTTCATCTTATCAATAAATGATACGCTTCAATCGGCAATTTACAAGCCTATCAAACACTGATTAGGGAAAACTCGAGTTCCTGATGCTGCCAAACATTCATTTATTTTTTTATTTTCAGGTTCGCGTATGCTCATCGTCTTGCTCCAAATTCTTCGAGGAACCGGAGGCCAGCAATGGAGCACAAACTGTCGAAACGTGTAAGTTTTTTTTGAGTTTCTGAAAATATTGACAAGAAACCGCTGATTTATGAAATCGTTGTCGAAATTTCACGGGTTTGTGTTTCCTTATTGGAAAATAGAACAACGTAAAGTTTTTGGCCACAATTTCGGAAGTTGTACTCGATTTTCTGTTATGAACAAGCTGTTCTAAATGCATAAAGTACTCTAGACCTATATAGTTTAGTGAGCTACAGTAATCTGGAGTTTTATAGTTATTCCATTGCGACTTCAGACTACGCTAGTTCTTCATTCAAGCTCCGAAAATTTATCATTAAAATTTTCCAGATCCAGTCCCACTGTGTGCCCGAATTTTGGTAGAAGTGAGAAGTAGCTGAAAATGTTCATCATCGGAGAGATCAACTCGGATTACATCGTCGCCGTCGTCGCCACCCCACCCACAGAAGGATTCCACTTGGATCGATCGATTTGTTTACGTGAGTTGGATCTAGGAGTACTGTGTTGTTGTTTTCAAGAAAACTGCATGGATCACAGTACTCCGAAAATAAGATTCTACACAAATTAATTTGAAAATCATTTATTGAATTTTTTCATACAAAACGACTACTCATCTTCGATCTACAGGCATGTGGGTAAGTTTTTTGCCTCTCTGAGCCTGAGCCTAAAGCTGCCCATAACAAGCCACGCCCATTTACCCGGCTGTCAAACATAAGCCCTGCCCATTCCCCCGGCTGTCAATAATAAGCCGCGCCCATTTAACTGGCTGTCAATAATAAGCCACACCCACTTTCCGGGTGTCAATAATAAGCCCCGCCCACTCAACTGGCTGTCAATAATAAGCCACACCCATTTAGCCGACTGTCAATAACAAGCCACACCCATTTACCCGGCTGTCAATAACAAGCCACGCCCATTTACCCAGCTGTCAATAATAAACCACCCCCATTTACCCGGCTGTCAATAATAAGTCCCGCCCATTTTCTCGACTGTCAATAACAAGCCACGCCCATTTACCCAGCTGTCAATAATAAACCACCCCGTTCACCCGGCTGTCAATAATAAGTCCCGCCCATTCACTCGGCTGCCAATAACAAGCCACGCCCATTTTCCCGGCTGTCAATAATAAACCACCCCCGTTTACCCGGCTGTCAATAACAAGTCCCGCCCATTTTCTCGGCTGTCAATAACAAGCCACGCCCATTTTCCCGGCTGTCAATAATAAACCACCCCCGTTTACCCGGCTGTCAATAATAAGTCCCGCCCATTTTCTCGGCTGCCAATAACAAGCCACGCCCATTTACCCAGCTGTCAATAATAAACCACCCCCCGTTTACCCGGCTGTCAATATTAAGTCCCGTCCATTTACTCGGCTGCCAATAACAAGCCACGCCCATTTTCCCGGCTGTCAATAATAAACCACCCCCGTTTACCCGGCTGTCAATAATAAGTCCCGCCCATTTTCTCGACTGTCAATAACAAACCACACCCATTTACCCGGCTGTCAATAATAAGCCACGCCCATTTACCCGGCTGTCAACAATAAGCCATGCTCCCTTGAGTACCCTTCAACGATTAATCCCGCCCATTCTATGTTTCGACCACTAGCAGTCAGCCACGCCCCTTTCCCAGGTTTACAAGTCCCGCACCAGAAATTCCTATCAATTCACCCGACTAGAAAGGATTCAAATGGTAAAAACTACTAGTTTGCTCATTTAAATTTTGTATTACAAGTAATTCGATGAATACATGTGAAGTTGAAAATAATTGTGATTTTTTCTAAACGGTACAGGTGTGCTCAGAAAAACGAATCTCGCGCATCTTATTTTCCTAGTTTTATTCGCCGAAATGCGTATCTTCTGGACACATTCTTCTTAGGAAGCCGATTAATTTAAAAATCGAAATTAAACATTTCACGAATTTTGGGTGCATTTGAGAGGTGAGCAAATCAAAATGAGAAATCAATTATTGATTACGCGAAGCGTCTTCTTCTCTTGGTGTTCCTGTTTTTTTGTTGTTACAGATTAATGAAGTTTTGAAGCGATTTTTTTCCCGAAAATTTGAGACTAGAGGAGCTCGGGATTCAAAACCCAGGTATTTTGTTATACAGATAAATATAATGGCTAGGAAACTTACTGAAACTAAAATTTAGACATAATAAACTGAAAAATTTAAGTGAAATTTAAAAATTATCCTAAAGCTCATGGGTTTTTTCGAAAACTTAAATTAAGCCTAATAACCTACCAGAAATAAAATATTAAGAGTTATTAATTAGTTGGGAAATTAAATATAAAAAATGCGAACACTTAAAAATTATACTAAAAATTTTTAAAACTAAAGAGAAAAAAGAGCCTTACGTATACAAGTCGAACACTTAAAGTAGGGGCTGTGAAATTTTCTAAAAATGTAGATTAAGTTTACCCGGTTGAACATTTCGGTTTGCGAGAAATAAGAACTAACAAAAATATCAATTGCTCACTAGTACTTATCTGCCTGGTGTTGAAAAAGTTACTTAAAATTAATGAAAATAGAAGAATAAACCTAAAACTACCGCTAAAGCTGATAATGAAACTTATTTTTTAAACTAAGGTAAATGAAAAGTTTAAATTTCATCAAAAAACCCGACGGATTAATTAATCAAGTTTTTCAACGTGCAAAAATTGGAATTATTTTTATAAAAGTAAAAGATTGACCTAGCTATAAATAATGAAAACCCGATTTTTTGAATGATTCTAAAACGTTAACTTAAACGTCCACTAGAATAGAATTCATCGAAAATCCAGAGGAACAAAAATTCACGTAAAAGCATTGGTAACTGGCATAGCCGCGGTCAAAGCGAGAGTCAAGTCCCTGTCCTTTGGGTGCAACCATACGCAAGAACACGAGCAGTATTTGCGAAAAAATGCCCCAAGGATTTTCAACGTGCAAAAATAGGCTTGGACAAAACCTATAAACTGAAAAACTTAAGCTTGAAAATGATATTTGAATCAAAATTAGAATTGAAATATTAAAAGAATAGACCTAAAGTTAGAAGTTGAAGTAAACTGTAATCCAGACACCTGACAGAAATTCACTAGCACTGAATCGATAAATCCGAAAGATTCCATTCAAGCAAGGTGAAATGTAGAACTGAGTCCAGACTACCTGAGATTGAAAGTGGCCCACTAGTTTATTTTGGAAGTTCTACAGCTACAAACCCTTATTACCTTAAAGAAAAACATACTCTACAAGAGAAGTACACATCAGAATCGAATTTAAAATTGAAATGATTTTCAGATATGCTCTCAAACCTCTCGAGCTCGCACTGAATTCGTGAAAGTCTCATTCAATTTATATGATATTGAACTTTTTCCTGGAAGATCAAAATGTCATCTAACTAGATAGCTTTGTATTTCGTAAAACCGGAGTGACAGCTTGAGCGGACCCACTAATCCCAACCTACATGCCCGTTAGATCCCTATACACAAAAAACCGCGGAAAATTATAAACTAACTAGATCCTCCGTCACGGTCGATCGTCTGCGGTTGGGCGTTTCTGTCAAAATTCGTTGAAATCCTTGGTTGCTCGAAGTCGAATGACGATGAATTCGAAGTTGAACTTGCATTTTGACATCCTGTAAAAACATTTTGTTAACAATTTTTGATTCGAATTGCCAAAATAAAAATTCTATTTTTTACAATGCATGAAAAATCTTTGTTGTTCGGACTTTTATTATTTTATTTAAAAATGATACGACCAAATATCTGGAACGTATTTTAACTAAAATCCATTGAAAAAATGTTTTAGGCCCAGAAAAAACGGTACCCTGAGCCAAAAATACATTTTGCTTCTGTGAGAAAATTACAAAATTTGTTGGGTGATAATTATAAACGTACTTGAATTTTAAAAGTATTTTCTATGCTGAAAGTTGTTTGTAATTTACAGCTTTTTTCTCGACATGCCGATTGAAGTTCCGATTTTTCATACATATTCAAACGATCGTCGTGATAATTGATTCGAAAAAGTCTCACCTTAAATTCCAAAATTCCATCTGAATCAATCGATGTCGCCTATTCCGCGCATCTCACACATTCGTTGGTGGCAAACACTTGAAGATTGGGTAAATGAGAGCGCGGAAATAATGGGGGGGGGGGGGGGNGGCGGAGAGCAGTGAGATCTGGAATAAAAATTAATTGAATCATGTATCGCTTTTTTATAGGAGAGGATATTTCATGAGAAAATATCGAGAATAACTCATCGTTCGAGCCAGCTAAAAATTATAGCTTATTTTTAGTTCACTTGGAATAACCCTCATTTTTTAAAAAAAAATAATGAAGAATGTTTTTCAAAAATATGAATTTTCAGCAATAATAAAAAATTGCAACTTGAGTTTTCAATCTGTTAAATTTAAAAAAAAAAACTGTTTCTGACAGATTTTCAGTCTCATAAAGTCATGTTTTTATCCCATATTCGGATAAAAGTTTTGATTTGTCTGATGTATTCAGATTCTTAATCGTAGTGATATAATTTCGAAAACTAGAGCACTCTGCGAAAAATCCAAACTTGCTCTATAGTGATGCAGAGAACATGCGTTGCGGTTTCCTTCTTTGTTTCTCTAAACTTCAAAACACACGCTCACACTCGAACCGCGACGCAAGCACGCTCCGTCAGCAGAATACGAACTCGAGATTTTTAAAATTGAAAATGAATATTTTGGGTTTCAAGAAATTTTACCTTGCGCTCCACTATAACTCTTGAGCTAATCGATTTCCGACCATTCCGAGAATTCCGCAAGTTGTTTGGTGTATTGATTGGTGGAGAAGGTGTTGCAGCAAAATCGGTTTCGTGGAAGGTGATCGGGATGGACAGCAGTAAGGACCTGAAATAGGCTAATTTCAGAAAAATAAGTATATAATTATAATAAGTGAATCATGATAACTCTCTTTCTTATAGTAAAAGGCAACAAAATTAGGCCGTACAGGAAAAGTATGATCACTTCATCTTGAAGGTTTTGCGAAATAAAATTTAAAAAATTGATACATCACATAAAATGTGACATTTTGGTGTGTAAGTATACTTTTTTCGGTTAGAGAAACAACTAGGTGATTTTGGTCCGATATGTACAGCTGATTAGTTAAAGTATAACTGATAAATAATGAAAAATGTATGATTATTACTAGATTATATTGTTTTTTAAAATGAGCCTCTCGCGAAAAACTACGATGTGAGACAAAGAGAGCATGCAACGCGGGTTTCTCTGCATCCCTTCATTGCCAAACACACGCTCACACTCAAACCGCGACGCAAACACGCTTCGCGTTCCTCTCACCCGAGAGATTATCAACAAAAAAAAATTTTGCGGGACTTTCTAAAGAACTAAAATGAAAATAGTTTCTTTGAATCCAATCAGACAGATAACTTTGAATAATTTTCGGGTTTTGAAGGAAAAACTAGAAATTATTTTGAAGTGGAGTGAAGACAAGTTTTTAAATTTCATTCTCGCTTCTCGCCTAAAAATAGAAGACCTTAAGTGAGAAGAAAGTTGAATTATTGCATGACGTTGAATTTGCTGATTTTTTAAAACGAAAATAATAGATAAGAAAGATAATTTCCAGTCCACTTGAAGTCAGGTTTATGTTTTAATATAACTATTAAAATAAAATTACCCTTTCCACAATTCATCATTTTTATCCGACTTTTCGATCACCAGGATGCGAATCTTGATACTCGAGACGCTGCATTCCATTTTTCACTGGCATATTTTCTGTTGAAACTCCGCGCAAATTCTAATTGTCGATGTGACACCGACTTCTCGGCGAATCTGAATGTAAATTTGAGTTTTCCAGACCAGCGTTTAAAAATAAAAACTCACATCGAAATCGATAGAGCAAATCCAGAAATCCACACACTGACTGTTCGATGACTTCTTTGATTGAATTCTTGACGAACCTAAATGTAAATTTGAATTTTCCAGACAAAAATATTAGAAAATAAAAACTCACATTTTGCATCGAAACAAATTCATGCAAATCCAGGAATCCATGCAACTGGCAATTGACTGGAAGGTTGTTATCGTTGTCGCGGGCGATGTTTCTGAAATTCAGAGCAAGAAATTCTGTTCTACATTTTTTGGAAACTCGTAAGTTTCCAGGCTCTCAAAAATTCAAAAAGGTAACAAAAAACTTATTTTCACAACCAATATGAGGGAATTTGTAGACCCAATTTGCGAACATGCTGGCTATTGCTGTTGTTGTTGTCGATTCTTTCACGAGGCTGAAAATAATTTTTTTTCTTTAAAAACTAAAAAAAAAACATTTTTTAGCTCAGAGAGAAAGAATATCGGAAAATTCTGGTATATTAGATACGAAATTTTGCAAAATCCACTTTCTCATCAATTTTCTAGCTCCAGAACCTACAGAAAACCCAGAAAAGCAACATTCTCACCTCGAAAACAAAAAAAATAAAAATATATCATCATTGTCAATTGGAGCGAGCATTCCCACATGGCCAAGGATTCCAACTAGTCCCCGTTGTCTTCAGGATTTTTGAAGTGATAAAATCGTCCTCATTTTCGATGTCCTGGCGAGATGAAGAGTTTGGCAGGAAGCATTGAACCCATATTTTTGAAAATTGTGAGTTGAGAAGGCGAAGACTGCATCTGAAATAATTTTCTTGTTGAAATCAATGACAAAACATTCAAAGAGTTGAAGAAATGAAAGATATTTCACATTAATTTTAATTTTAAAAAATTCAATACGAGTTTGCGAAAATTCCTTACAATCAGTGAAAATTTTGAAAAAAAATCAATATTCATTAGGGATCAATAGATTTTTGTGGTTATTCTCAGTTTACACTGGCTGAAACTTTATGGGAGATAAAGAAATGAGAAGAAAAGGTAGGAAATGTGTGAAAAGGCCAAACAGGAAGGAAGAAGAAGAACGCACGCGTGCATGCTTGTTTTTTCGTTGGTTCGATAGAGCGCGCTTGCATTGTCATCATCCAAAATCGATTTTTGTAAGTTTTTATAACTATTTTTCGGAAAGAATGGAGCATTTCAGATGAGAAAAAAGAAGCGCAATATTTTTGTCAACAAAAAATCTAATTTTCCAAAAAAAAACGAAAATTAACAAGATAATTTTAACATTTCTTATAAGATTGAAGAGGTTTTGAGAAATTATTTTTCATTGAAATTCAATTTTAAACAACGTCTCTAAAAAAATTCCTGAAACAACACGTAACATATAAAAAATAGCAAAAACAAAACAAAAAAGAAGGGTGTTTGTTTTTGAACGCCCTTCGGGTTTGTTCGATAGAGCGCGCTTGCATTGTCATCATCCAAAATCGATTTTTGTAAGTTTTTATAACTATTTTTCGGAAAGAATAGAGCATTTCAGATGAGGAAAAAGAAGCGCAACATTTTTGTCAACAAAAAATCTAATTTTCCAAAAAAAAATGCGCAAATTACCAGGATAATTTTAACAAGATGTGAGGTTTTCGAGGGAATATTTTTCATTGAAATTCAATTTTGAGCAATGAATCGTCGTTTAAAAAATTTCTAAAACAGCGCGGAAGATCCCTTCCTTTTATAAATATATAAAAAAATAGCGAAAACAAAAAGAAAAACACAGCCTGAGAAAAACAACATTTCCTGAAGAAAAAATTCGTCGTTTCACAAATTATTTTTTTCATTGCAATGCCCTCCAAAAAAGTGGGTGCGGTTTAAATGGCAAAAAGGCAAGCCTGGCACGCCTTTTTTTCAGAGAAATAGTGTGGGTTAGAATGAGACAGAGAGAAAAAGAGGGTGCGCTCGAGTGTAGTCAACGAGTAGATCAAAAATATTTTCCGTTTTCAACTTTTCGCGCCGACGACATCTCATGTTGTTTTTCTCAGGCTGTGAAAAAGAAGGGTGTTTGTTTTTGAACGCACTTCGCGTTTGTTCGATAGAGCGCGCTTGCATTGTCATCATGAAAAATCGACTTTTGCAAGTTTTTCTAACTATTTTTTGAAAAGAATGGAGCATTTCAGATGAGAAAAAAGAAGCGCAACATTTTTGTCAACAAAAAATCTAATTTTCCAAAAAAAAACGAAAATTAACAAGATAATTTTAACATTTCTAATAAGATTGAAGAGGTTTTGAGAAATTATTTTTCATTGAAATTCAATTTTAAACAACGTCTCTAAAAAAAATTCCTGAAACAACGCGTAACACATAAAAAATAGCAAAAACAAAACAAAAAAGAAGGGCGTTTGTTTTTGAACGCCCTTCGGGTTTGTTCGATAGAGCGCACTTGCATTGTCATCATCAAAATTCAATTTTTGCAGGTTTTTTTTAATGAATTTTTGTGAAGAATGGAGCGTTTATGAAAAGTTTTTCGGGAGAATGAATATCAAAATCTGGATATTATGGTAAAATCCCTTCGAAAAAAGACGAAGATTCAATTGATTCACAGAACAAAAAAGGCTGATTTCTTACTTGAAAAACATTACGCAGTTGTTTGATAGAGCGCGATTGCACTTTTATCAACAAAAATAGATTATTAATATAATGAACACTGTGTTTTAGACGGGACAAGCGAGAGAGCTGACTCAGAGAAGTGAAGCAAACGTGCTCTACTGTTACATGGGAGAATTTGAATTTCGAATTCCCGCGCGTCTCTTCATTGCAAGACCTTTCTAATTCTCTCAAAAATGAACACTGTCTCGCTTTCTCTAACTGCCTATGGCACTTTCTCTCATTTGTTCCGGCTTTCATTGGGGTTAAATGCAGTGAAAAGAATGGAGCATTTGAGATGAGAAAAAAGAAACGCAACATTTTTCTCAACAAAAAATTTAAATTTGTCGGAAAAAAAAACGAAAATTAACAAGATAATTTCAACAGTTCTAACAAGATGTATAAGGTTTTGGGAGGATACTTTTCATTAAATTTCAATTTCAAACAACGAGTCGTCGTTTAAAAATTGCTAAAACAGCGAGAAAGATATAAAAAACAGCAACAAAAAAAACGAAAATGAAAAGTGTTCGTTTTTCAAACACACATCCCGTTTGTTCGATAGAGCGCGCTTGCATTATCATCATCAAAATGAATTTTTTACAGGTTTTTATAACGATTTTTTGTGGAAAGCGGGGCGTTTGAGAAGAGAATAAAGAAACACATAAGTTTTTTGAGAAAATTATTATCAAAATCTGAATATTATGGTTGAAAAAAACCGAAAAAAGACGAAAATTCATAGAACAAAAAAGGCTGATTTTTTATTTGAAAAACATTACGTAGTTGTTTGATAGAGCGCGATTGCACATACCCACTATATCAATAATTATTTTTGTAATTCAAAATTATCAAATTTTAAGAACGTATATGTTGCGAGTTCTGTTAAATCTAATAACCAGTGAATATTTTGCACAGATTGCAACTTTACGAGTCCAAAAAATTATCCATCAATTGTTTTCTAACTAAAAACTGTTTCTTGAAGTACCGTATTTTCTCTAATTTAAGGGCATGCCCTTCTATTTTTCAACTCATTATTTTTAGTATTCTTATTATAGAAAAAATTAATTTCTAGAGGGTCCCTTCCCGTTTTTTATGATGCACCGAATGAGTTAACACTTTAATGGGCTTTAGTAACAAAATCAACACATAAAAAATGAATAATTATTTTTTCGAATGCTCAAATCAGAACTGTCCCGAGTGCCCTTATATTAGTGGCGCCCTTCTATAAGGGGTGCCCTTATATTAGAGTAAATACGGTAATTTCGAAAGCATTGTTGGAAACCTACAGTATCCAACCATTTTTTTAATCTTTATCAAAATCCATTATCGCAATATATTACAAAAAGCACTATATTGCGGCCCTTTTATCAAATTTTATTACACTCTCGCCTAGCACTGTCGCCCCCACATACCATACGACACGCCCACAAGAGAGAGAGAAAGGCACCCCTTCCATATTTCATTCTTTTCCTTTCCCTCTCAAAAAACTAGTGTTTGTTAGTTTTTCTCCAATATTTTATTATGATTGTTAATTGTTGTTATTTTAATTATAGACTATATGCTGAAGAACGGATCAACTAAGTAACTAAGTAAGTAAGTTATGTTCGTTTCGTAAATAAAGAGGGTAATGGTTTAATTACCCAAGTTTGAGGTATATCTGCGTGGTTGCGATACTAAGTTGGTTTATTGGCGAGCAAGGAACCCCAACAAGCATCCTGTTCTCAAATGGAATTTTTCTTATCAAAATTATTGAACTCGAAAAAAAATGGGAAGCGATAAGAATTCATATGATTGGTTCTCTTTTTTTATCAAGGAATTTTCTAATTTTCCTGTTTCACAGAATGCATATTATATTGCTCTCTGTCTCTCTTTTCTGACTAACGGAACCAACCTTTTTGATAAGAAACATTCCTTTTCCAAACAGGATGTTCTTGAAAGTAGGTGCCTCCTCCATATTAAAAAAAAAAGTATTTAAAAGTACCTTGAAAAGTCCACTTCATTGTCTAAAAATATGCATCTAGTTGTGTTCTTTTTTCTATTCTCCATACATTTTTCTGATGCCTTGAATTGTATCGATGGATTCACTTCGATCAACAACAAATGTCTCCGTGTGAGTTTTGGTCGTAATCTTTTTGTTACACTAATCCATGATTATTTTATTAGTTGATCAGCTCTAATTATTCCAAAGAAGAAGTTCGACGACAATGCAATTTGTTTGGTGGAAATCCTGTCTCAATTCACAATTCTATAGTAAGCCTATTTTGCTCTAAATATGTGTTGTATACTTTTAAATTTTTTTTAGGACAACAACGCTGTGGCTCAATTCGCATTTTCGAATTCCGATCCAATTTGGATTGGTCTCAAATGTTCTGCTGATAATCTCACATCTTGTTTTTGGGATGATCAACTTGGAAATTTTTTAATTTATAGTAATTTTGTTGCCGGTAACCCTTCGATGAATAATGGACAATGTGTCTATATGCTAACAACCGGGTCATTACGAGGAAAATGGTATAGTGGACAATGTGATAGGAATTCATTGGGTGTTGTATGTGAGACTGATCCAATTGGACAATGTTCTCATAGTTATGGAGGATATTGTTATTATCCACTTGGTGAATTAACAACCGGCGAAGCTCAGAGTGCTTGTGCTCAGAACTGTAATGGCAACCTTGTATCAATTCATAGTTACTCCGAGAATAATTACATTCAATCAATCTTCCAAGATCCATCAAAACCCTATATTCGAATCGGAGCAGATGTATTCAGTTATGATAATATATCATGGTTCGATGGATCACCGTACAATTATACACACGTTGGATTTATAGACCCAAGAAACGTTGGTTCTTGTTTCAGCATGGCATTGGTGAACGAGGTGATTAATCCCGGTCTTTGGTTGAGCTCAAATTGTACTACTCCTTTACCATCTATTTGTAAATGGTTATCCGGTTCCTCATGTCTTGCACCAACTTTAGCACCCCCACAATGCGATGGTGCTAAATATGTATCGGATAATGAACCAGAAATTGTGAGTTTAAAAATCAAGAATTCAAGAGCAAACCAATCTCATGTACACATTTCTAGATCTACTCGCCAAACTACCCATACTCTTACACTGCCACGGAAACTTCTCCTTGTTATTATATATATTCAACTTCCACTTCTCAAGCTGCTATATGGTTTGGTGAATTCGACTTGGACCCGGTATTCATATACCGTAATTTCTATCAGCTACAATGGCTAATTTACAGAACTCATCATTCGAATTCTATTCCGGTCTTGATATCCCAACACCTTTTGCAACTCTTAATCAATCAATACAAGGAGTTTTGGATAAAACTATAATTTCATCCACTAAGTATATCAAGTTGGTGTTCAAGCCGTGTACTCAAAATTGTGATCAGAGCAGAAACTATAAATGGAGTGCAATATCCGGAGGAAAATGGCCAATTTTGAACAACACTTTCATTTTCCCCCCCGGTGTTTTTACTTCGCCAAACTATCCGGATCAATACTCGACCTACTCGAGTACACAATATTTGATCGCAAGTCGTGACATTACAGTCGGGTGAACCGTTTTTTTCTTCTATACTTCAATATATTTATTGTTCAGCATGCGAGTAAAAGTTGAGTTCACCGAATTCAGTACAAATGTGAATGATGTTGTTAGGGTTTATGATGGTCCAAGTACAGCATATCCTCTTATGGCAACTCTCAGTGGAAATTATACATCGGGCAGCAACTTGACATTTATAGCTTCTACAAGGGAAATGTGTATAACATTCACCACTAATGGATCAGTTACTTCAACCGGTTTCTTAGCCAGATTTTATGATTATCCTTGATTCATTTTTTATTTTAAATAAATTTTTAATGTCATTTTTTCCACTGTTGCAATATCCAATTTTTCTGCAGGGGATTAAAACTAACTTCAGAAAGGATAAGTTCAAATTTCTTCAGATCATCGATATCAGAATGGATTTTCACAAATCCGATTGACTCAAAACGAAAATGGAAACTACAGTAAGACAGCAGTGATTCAATTTTAAATGAACTATGAGATTTTCGACAAAAATCGATATTCTCGTTTTTCATCACAGATTTCGTTATTATGTGCTGGTATTTCTTAATGACAAACAATTTTAATCTAACTTGCCTAAATTCAAAGAACCTAGTTGATCCGGTGCATGCTGACTATGATGTGAAAAACCTAATAGCTGCTATGAATACCTAGTACATACTATTAAACAGCTCAAAACTCTTTAAGATGGCTCATATTCTAAGTAACCAGTAAACTCCTTTTATTCTCAAATACTTCATTTTTTCAAGAATTTTTGAAATTTAAAAAAAGGTAGGGGGAGGGAAAAAAAAAGCATTTTTTTTTTCTTTGCATTTTTCTTAATCTTCCCTAAAAATTTCAAATTAGATAAGCTTGTTTGCTCCATTGAGAAAAACTATTCGTTTGTCTTATGGTGTGTTTGTGTGCAAACACGACCAAAATGTGGCAATTTACGGCATCCGAGCATTTTTCGATGAATCACAAAATTTTTGAAAATATTTCCAACTGTCTAGGTGTCTTTAAAAAACTAGAGCTGATCAACTAATAAAAAAAAGATCAACTAATATAGAGCTGATCAACTAATAAAATAATCATGGATTAGTGTAACAAAAAGATTACGACCAAAACTCACACGGAGACATTTGTTGTTAATCGAAGTGAATCCATCAATACAATTCAATGCTACAGTGAATTGTATAGAAAATA
This sequence comes from Caenorhabditis sp. 38 MB-2015, assembly GCA_900536415.3. NCBI lineage: Eukaryota > Metazoa > Nematoda > Chromadorea > Rhabditida > Rhabditidae > Caenorhabditis > Caenorhabditis quiockensis. The sequence goes on along the minus strand of LR548686.1, from coordinate 32,778 downwards.
GAAAGAGTAGGAGAATAAGACGCATCTTTTTATAAAATGAATGCATTTCTTATCACAGTTCCCAAACTTACGAAGAAATATGCGACAAGCATCTTTATGTTTAGTTTTTTGGTCAATACGAACTTATCATAGAAGTGAGCAGAACTATGATTTTCTAAATTTCCAACTCTTATTTTTTACTTGAAAAAAAGTGCTCGTAAGCGCACAGCCTGAGAAAAAAAAATTTACCAAAGAAAAATAAAAATAAAAACTTTAAAATGTACAAAAAAAATTTACTATCCGAATGAAACTTCGGTTATGAATAAATTCGATCTTAAAACACCCTGAATCTCGAATGATTTCATTTGGAATCTCCTAATTTTCGAAAAAAATGTCTCCAATTCACTAGTGATTGGTACTGTGTGTTGAAAAAGAACAGGCTCGTTTTTTTCGGGAAACCATTGACATCAAAAAAATTCCGGTTTTCATAATCTACAGTACTCGTTGATTTTTTGGTCGCAACTTGTTCATAAACTGAATGGGATTTTCTGCTCCGTATCAACAATATTGACAAAAAAAAATCAGAAAAGATAAGAGGTTCCCGTCATAGTTTTCGTTTTTTATTCCAATATGTATTAATACGAGTTGTGTATTTTTGAAGTTCCATAAAGCGATGTATAGTTTACATACATTTTATTTTAGTTATCATTAGGTGAGCTCATTTTTCAGAAAATCTCAAGTTCTAATCACCCATTTTTGAAGCGAAATATAATACAACAATTTAAAAAAAATATTAAAAATGAAATTGAAAACAACTAACCTCTAAATTCTCGACGAATCTGATTTCCGCTTCATCTCTCGCAATCGTTGTTAGGAGGCGTTGATCGCCCTGAAAATTATCAGAGTTTTACATAATCATCACGTTTTCATGCAATATCTTCATTTTTAATTTTCTTTGAGACTGAAAAACGACCCACGTTTTTCTCGAAATTTAAATTTGCAAATTCTTTTTGTTTTACTTTATAACATTTCATCAACAAAAAAAAAGATAGTCTCTTGTTCACACGTTTTTTGATGAACCGGTTAAATAAAAAATGCGAATTGTGAAAAATCGAACTCTCATGGGGCATATCTGGGGTAGCAAATCTATTGTCCATTTCAACTTTTCAAAAACCCATGGTTTACATGCTCATAACTTTTAATCAAGCAGCCAAGGGATTTAAAAAATACACGTTAGCTTCAAAAAGAGAACAAAATTTTTATCCTTCCGATTCTCATAAAAAACTCACACGTTTAGTTTACAAAAATGTTATCGTGTTTCATTTTTTAAATTAACACCAAAGAAAGGAAGAAAACCAGCATCTCAAGCAAATTTGTATGTTACATGCAGGGTTGCTCTTTCCGGCGGGCCGCCCGCGGGCTTCTAATTAATTTTATCAATTAAGGTTATACGGGCCGCCCGCGGGTTCATGTTCACTTACCGCGGGCCGTCCACGGGCCCCGCGGGAAGCCCGTTTATTGTCATTTGAAATTAAAAATCCGACAGAAAAAATGTTAGGAGATTTTGTTGAAGAATTTATAAAATCTGTTCGAAAAGTAAATGACGACATGTTTTCTGATCAAAGCTTGGATCAAAGCATACAAAAGTGAGCTGTTTTCTGATGCACGAGACAGTTTTCAACCATTATCAGCAATGATCAAGATGATTGTAGTACCCACTTTGACTACTAATGCTTCTGAAGTTGCGTTTCTAAAAAAAAAAATCCGGTGTGTCTCGGTGCTTGTTAACTTCCAATAGTAGCTCGTCGGTGATAGCTCGATAATTTTATATTTGTTGAAATATTTGATTTGATGACAAACTTCAATACTATGCACAAAAAAAATAATGGCTAAAAGTTTTTCTGAACATATAAAACATTGACGGACTTCAAACAGGCCTTAATTAAAGCCCGGCCCGTTACTCGGCCCGTCTGAAAAAAAACCCGTCCCGCAGCCCGGCCCGTCTGAAATGTTAATTAAGGGCCCGCGGGGCCCGTTTGAGCAACCCTGGTTACATGGCCTCAAACTTAGAACTCCATCTATATTTCCTGCTTTGATCACAATTTTGAGTACATGATTTCAATACAATTTTTATTACTTGTGTTGGGCAAAAGCTACGGTCGAGTTAACTGTATTTCATGTGTAAAAAAGCTGATCAAAATAAATGAGAAAGTGAGGGCCAGAATTTTGTTCGATGCGAGTGTTAATTCGATCTGTAAGTTATAAGTTCTGTAGCAGAGTTGGGCGGAAGTCATTTTTTGAAAAGTCGGAATTCGGAAGTCTGAAGTCGGAAGTAAATTTTTCATTTTTGGAAGTCGGAAGTCGGAAGCGCTAAAAAGGTCCGGAAGTCGGAAGTCGGAAGTCGGAAGTCGGAAACCCGTTGAAAAACTTGTCTCATTTATAGATAACTTTTGCAGCGAAATATTCAATTACGGAGTATCGTTGTGAACATAAAAAGTCGGAAGTAGATTTTTTTTTCGGAAGTCGGAAGTCGGAAGTCGGAAGCGCTAAAAAGGTCCGGAAGTCGGAAGTCGGAATTCCGCCCAACTCTGTTCTGTAGGCAATTCTATGTGGCATTTTTACAACTTAGTATTTTCATGTTTAATATAGTTTGAGTAATTTTACGAAGTCCTATAATCAATTTTGGAACAACACTTCAAAAGTCGAAGACGAAATAAACAATTTTTTAAAGTGATAAGCTACGGAAAAATCTCTTGAAAACCTCTCCTCTTTTTTTCGTGCAAGTTAGATCTTCATTTAATACAACAAAAAATCCATTCAAAGGTAATCATAAAATGTAGCACTAAATCCTTTGAACGTATAAGAATTATCAGTGGAGAATGTCATGTACAATGAACTCGAGCTTGATGTATATCTCAAATCGTATGCTAGTAAATATCCACTAAGATTTGCGAGAAGAGGAGCGTTTGAATTCGGACCATCATATATTGTAACATAATCGAAATTCGGCTCAGTAACAAAGTCATGAAAGTAGAGTTGAATTCTGGAATTTTATATCATTAAACAAGAATCAACTAAAGATCGAATCACCTGTTCAAAGTTGAACTAGTAAGAAGATACACCGAAGTCATACTATTCAAGTATTGATTTGGATAATTTGGAGAAGTGATAACACCATTGGTAGTCATATTAGTGATCAAAGAAGAAGTTGCATATTTTCTCCCAAATCTAGCACTCCATTTAAAGTTACTGCTCTGATCACAATTTTGAGTACATGGTTTGAATACCATCTTGATTAAACTTGTAGTTGAAAGTATAGTTGCATTTATATCACCTGATTGGTCAAGAGTTGCGAATGGTGTTTCATTGTCAATACCGGAATAGAATTCGAACGATGACTTCTGTAACTTTGACATTAAACCTGGGGGAAACTAGGATATCTCCATACCGCGTCCAAGTAAATATCATCAAACCAGACAGCAGCGGTATCTGTAGAAGTTGTCAGAATATAGTAACAAGGAGAAGTTTCTGTTGCAGTATATGCAAACGGATAATTTGGCGAGTAGATCTAACCAAGGAAACGATTTTTTTGAAAAAAAAATACTTATTTTATACTCACACTTCCGGTATCAGTCAAATATGTTGGACCAGAGCATTGAGGAGGTGCTACAGTTGGTGAGGCACACGAAGCACTTGGATACCATTTACAAATAGATGGTAATTGAGAAGAGCAATTGGAACTCAACCATTTGCCAACGGGAACAATCTCATATACAAATGACATACTGTAACATGATCCAACATCTGTATTCCGATATCCAATGTATGAGTAATTGAATGATGTTCCATCATTCCACGAATTAACACCATTACTATCAATTTGTAACCCAATTCGAGCATAGTGTTTGGAAGGGTCTAGGAATAGTGATGTGAGGAAAAAGTTCTCATATTCGTCATGAATCGATACAAGGTTGCCATTGCAATTCTGAGCACAAGCACTCTGAGCTTCATTGGCTGTCAATTCACCAAGTGGATAGTAGCAATAATTATTGTAAAAATGAGAACATTGACCAATTGGGTCAGTCTCACATACAGCACTCATTGCAGTACTCCCACATTCCGCACTAAACCATTTTCCTCTCAATGATCCCATTGTTAACATATATACACATTGCCCAATTTCAACAGCCGGGTTACCAGCAATGAAATTACTGTAAGTCGAAGCATTTCCAAGTTGATCATCCCAAATACAAGAAGATGGAGTGCGATCGGCCGAACATTTAAGACCGATCCAAACTGGATCAGTGTTAGTGAACGCGAATTGGGCAACAGCAGTGTTATCCTAACAAGAATTGACAAAGTGGAGATCATAGAAGACAACTTACAATGGCGGTGTGAATCGAGACAAGATTTCCACCTAATAAATTGCATTGTCGTCGAGCATCTTCTCTAGTATTGTCAGCAATCATCAACTACATAACGAAGAATTATGATTAGACATACATAAGACCTAGGTTCTAGTTGAACTCACTCGAAAACATTTGGTGTTGAATGAATAGAAACCATTGATACATGGATACGCCTCAGCGAATTGTATGGAAAATAGAAAAACGAACAGAAATAGATTCATATCTTCAGAGAATGAAACGACTTTCTTATCAGGGTACTTTTATATTCCCTTTTAATCGTTGGTACTTCCTTTTTCGATCTATAGGAATGCGGTATGTTTGGGGTAATACCTTGTGACAAATGCACCCTGTTTAGAAAAGGAATGTTTCTTATCAAAAAGGTTCCGTTTGTGTTTATTGTTATCAAGGAATGGTGAGTTACTGTTGTTTTTGTAAAGTATCTTCGTTGATATAGGCTTCAAAACTTTAAAAAAACAACGCATTGCAAAAAAGTAAAATTTTAAAACCTTTGTAGGTTAAACTTCTTCGAGCATGTTTTTACTGTGTTTCAAGCCATTGTTTGTGAGAATTAAATATTCTAGAGCTTCTTATCATGTCAAAGAACCCTTAGTATACTTATTCGTTCAAAAAATTCCAGCAAATTTCAGCGCTTAATTTTGAACTTCACAGAAGCAAAATTTCCTCAAACCCTTGTTAAAAAATTATTTTGCTTAAACTTCATTACATACAAAAACAAAACATCCATTCAAGGATAATCATTGAACTTTGCTAGGAATCCACTATCAGTATTCGATCTGTCCGTGTTAAATGTCAAGAACATTGAATCAGAAGATGATGTGAATGTCAAATTACTGGGAGACAAATTACCACTAAGCGCTGAAATCAGAGGAGAAGAGGTATTTCCACCATCGTAAATTCTGACAAAATCGCAGTTAGCTTCAGTGTTGAACGTGTCGAAATGAATGCGGATTCTGTGAATAAAACTATTTACCCATGAAAACAATGAATATCTATGTAGGTACCTGCTAGAAGAAGCGCTTTTGAGCAAGAACACCCAGTTCAGATTATTCCAATATTGATTAGGATAGCATAAAGAGGTGAAGACACCATTAGCAGTCATATCGGTGTTCGAATCAGTTGGGTACCTTTTACCAAATCTGGCACTGAATCTATAAATCCGATTTGTATCACAATTTTGAGTACATGGTTTGAAAACCATTTTGATGATACTTGTGGTAGAAGTGAAAGTTTTATCCAAAATTCCTTGAGAGGATTGGTTGAGGGTGACAAATGGTGTTTGGCTATCAACACTGGAATAGAGTTCAACAGATGAGTTCTGTAATTTTTGGATTTCTGTTGGTGATGAAATAGTAGTGTGCATCATACCGGGTCTAGGTCAAAATCATCGAACCAAAGAGCAGAGGTATCTGTAGGAGTTGTCAGAATATAGTAACAAGGAGCCGAGTCGGTGAAAGTGTAGGAGTATGGATAGTTTGGCGAGTAAATCTATAATAGCTAGAGAGTTAGACGCACACACAAAATAAAGCAGAACTCAAAGCTCGCTAGCCGTCGGCTACTATTAGTGAAAATTCAATCGGAAATCAAAAATTGGAATTTAAATATGGTATATTGAAAAGTTACACTATAAAAACTGTGGGAGTAAGGAGGTCAAAAATGTAGTGAGCAAAACAACTCCAACCAAAGTCAGAAATACCGTAACATTTGGTGTTTTGTGTGTTAACACGGCTACTAAATTATGCACAAACGTTTTTAAAATACGTGAATCAAAAAAATGAAACAAAACTTGAAGTTGAAGTGTATGCAGACAAGACGAACAATCCTACGAACAATTGCACACATTATGAAAATTTTTACTTTACTTTTTGGTGTGTAGGTTAAACTTGAATTATTCATACGAGCTATTTCTATTAATATTTATAACTAGTTGTAGATCGAGATTCACCAGATTTTCAATATCAAAATTAGTTTCTTTTGCTGTTTAAAACGTCCTAGTACATCGGAACCGGATACGTTTCAAATTTAACTATTGGCATAATTATTGAAATTACAGTAAAAAAAAATATATATTTAAAAAAAGATCAAAACAAAACAACCAAAAACAAAATATAGTTTACGCGACCTTCACGTTAATAGTCAGTTCTCCACGTTTACATCATTTCAACAAGAAAACAATTTTTTGCCCATTTTATTCTCGATGTATTTTGAACTTTCTTCTGATAAGTAACACGCGCTCCGTTGAGAATCATTGCTTTACACAATTTACATTAAACTTCACGTAAATTTCAATTTTAAAATCAGCTCAAAATATCCTAGTTTGCTGATTACGTGGAGCTCATCTAGTTATATTAACCTAATAATTGAACCACAGTAACTGTCCCTCCGGACTACAAGCCCCGCCCATTTATGGTGGTATAAAAGGGCCATTCGATCCTCATTTCCCTCTCTCTGTCATTATATTGAATAATTGTGTTGTTGTTGTGACAAGTGCATATTAATAACTGCTATTTAACCAATAAACCATATTGTAACCAAGTCTACCAACCGAACCACCGAGACATTTGGTGCATCGACCGAGACATTTGGTGCATCCACCGAGACATTTGGTGCATCTATCGGACGTATTCTAGAAGTCGCGAATCTAGTTAGCGTGCGGAAGATAAAGGGTTCTGGCAATACCCTGGGAATTGGTCAATTTAGTAGTGTTGGTAAGTCGCTGAGAAATTGCAATTTTTTCAGGACTGACTTTCAACTGGTACAACTTCAAGGTTGAAGTACAGATTCAGAAGGTTCGGAGAAACCTTACTGAATCACCCTCATTCAACAAAGGATCTACAGGTCAGTTAGATCCTCGGATCGCCGTTTGTTCTGCAAACGAGTAAACCAGTCGTTGACTGAGAGGCCGCTGGCCATAGAAAAGTCTCAAGACTTGAAGAATAAGTCCAAGGACTTAGTGAATTGTCGTTATATTCGACAGTTAGCCGCAAGGCAAAAAGTGAACAAACAAGTTCTAATAAATTGCTATCTGTAATTTAAATTTCTCAACAGAANAAAAAAAAATAACCAAAAAAAAAAAACAAAATTCACGTGACCTTCACGTAACGGTCAATTTGCCACATTGTTCATCATTGCAACAAAATAATAAATTTTTTTGTAAATTTTGTTTGGTCAATTAACTAACCTCAGAATCCTTGTAGAACTCCTGGTCTGACGATTTTCACTGGATGTCGCGCAGTCATCGTTGGCCGGACGCAGTTGTGGGTTGTGTGCACGTCGATCGAGCTGAAAATTACAGAAATTTTAGATAATTATCATGTTTTTATGTCGATGTTGGGTTTATTTTTGTGACCTAGAGAATACACGTGGCAAATTTGTTTAAACTCTGTAATTTGGTGCAAAGAAGGAAAAGAAGAAGAAAAAGAAGACTGTTGAGTAAGTACTGTAGAAGATCCTGTAGAAAGAAGATCCTGTTTCTTTGCAACTATCTCTGTTTATACTTCCTTTTGGAAATTCTCTGATTTTTGGCCGCATATTGTTTACAAACTGGTCTTATCAAAGAAAAATCAAACTCATGAAAAAATTGAGAAGAGATAAGAGGTTCCCATCATTAGTTTCGTTTTTTGATACGAGTTTTATGAGAGGGGTTTGTGTCTTTCGATGTACACTTTTTATAATGTTAATAAACATGAAAAATTATTACAAAAAAATCCTAATAAGGATACCAAGAAGGTGTCTGATGGGTTGGTATGAAACGCCTCATAAGAACATTCAATTTCATAACATTTCACACACAAAACACAATAAAATTAAAAGTAAAAAAAAAAAAACGAAAAACAATCAGCCACACACGTGAGGCTAAGATCCAGATTGAATTCTTTAACCCGATTGATAACCTTTGTATTTAATTCAAATATCAAAATCAAAAAAAGATCTAGTCATATTCAAAGTACAGTAGGATATACATAAGTAGTAATTAAAATAACTAACCTTGAAATCCTTGACAAATTGAGCTTGGCGATTTTCATTTTATATAACGTTGACAGTTGGAACGCCGTGCACGTAGATTAATCTGGAAATGGCCAAAGTTTGACATGGGTTTTCATTTCGTGAGTTTTTTTAAGGTTTCAGAAAGATTACATAGGGTTGGGAAAATTGACACAGGTTGAGATAATGTGTGGTTATATATATATATATATATTTCAAAGTTCAGTGCCCAAACCCCGAATTTCTAATTTTCTCACCATAATCTGATAATTTTTCTAGTAGAACCTATAAATGTCAAGTTGCTGCCAAATGTATAATTTCCACTAAGAGATGCGAGAACAGGATATGATGAATCTGACTTTAACAACATCATTCAAATTTGTACTGAAGTCGATAAACTGCACTTTAACCCGAATGCTAAACAATAAACATATTGAATTATAGAAGAAAAAAAGAATTCACCCGATTGTAGCATCACGACTTGCAATCAAATATTTTACACTCGCATTGGTCGCGTATTCCGGATAGTTTGGTGAAGTAAAAACACCGGTGGGAAACATAAGCGAACTGGTCGAAAAGGCGCGGGCGAAAGGGCGTTAGGGCGTTAGGGCAAAATGTCAGATTATTTGAAGGCAAATCTCCGCTGAGAGTCGCGAGAAGAATGGGTGTTGCGTATCCATCGTAAACCGTCACATAGTCTTGATTAGCAACCGTATTGAAGTAGTCAAAGTGAAGTTGGATTCTGAAAACAAAAACTGATAAAAATACATGTTCATTGTGAAGAACCCTCTGCCATATGGATTGTAAAGTTGGTACGTGCAGTTTAAGTTGGTTGAGTAGCTGTTTGGGTAATTCGGAGACGAAATAAAACCATTGATGTGAATATCCTGGTTACATCCGCTCGAATAAGGGCTTTTGAATGATTTAAACTTTGCTACCCATGTATATTTTGAATTCTTATCACAATTCTGAGTGCATGGTTTGAACACCATTTTAATGATACTTGACGAATTGGTTATAGTTTTATCAATGACTCCTTGTGTGGATTTATTGATTGTTAAAAATGGAGTTTCACTTTCAAGATCGGGATAGAACTCAAACGATGCATCCTATAAATTTAGCATGTTATCAATGAACAACCTTGATGTACCAATACCGGGTCTAAGTCAAGAACATCAAACCATAAAACTGCTTGTCCTGAAGGAGCTGTCAAAATGTAGTAACATGGATAAGTATCTGTTTCAGTGTAAGCGTATGGATAATTTGGCGAATAAATCTGGAAAAAAAACCTGCTTATAGATACACATGTTTTAGTTTTATACTCACAGTTGCATTATCAGTAAAGTACAATGGCTCGGTACACTGTGAAGGGACGGAAGTGGGAGAAACACACGAAGACCCAGGTAACCATTCACAAACTGATGGTAAATACCAAGAACAATTCGAACTAATCCATTTTCCGGGAGCAACAATTTCATTCACCCGTGACATACTGTAACATTTTCCAGCAGTGTAACTCTGATATCCAATATTTGAATAATCCCATGATGTTCCATCATTCCATGAGTTTATATTGCTGCTAGATAATCTAGCACCTATTTGAAAATATGCCTTTGATGGGTCTTGGAATAGTGAGAGAATATAAGAATTTGTAGATTCATCATGAATTGATACAAGACTACCATTGCAATGTTGAGCACAAGCATTTTGTGCTTCATTAGCTGTCAATTCACCAAGTGGATAATAACAATATACCCCATAACTATGAGAACATTGTCCAATCGGATCAGTCTCACAAACAGCACTCAACGGAGTCGTATCACACTCCCCACTCAACCATTTTCCTCGTAATGACCCGGTTGTTAGCATATAGACACATTGTCCAATATCAACACCAGGGTTGCCAGCAATGAAATTACTATAACTCGACGCATTTCCGAGTTGATCATCCCAAATACAAGAAGATGGAGAGTGATCGACAGAGCATTTGAGACCGATCCAAATTGGGTCGGAATTTGAAAATGCAAACTGAGCCACAGCGTTGTTGTCCTGATATGCATATACTGTTTGTTCATTGGAAATACGTACAGTAGTGGTCATAAATGTATCTACTTTTTTTCAGCTTGACACATTTTCAGACTGGTTTTTATGTAAATGGCATTTTTCTTAATCTTCCCTAAAAATTTCAAATTAGATAAGCTTGTTTGCTCCATTGAGAAAAACTATTCGTTCGTCTTATGGTGTGTTTGTGTGCAAACACGACCAAAATGTGGCAATTTACGGCATCCGAACATTTTTCGATGAATCACAAATTTTTTGAAAATATTTCCAACTGTCTAGGTGTCTTTAAAAAACTCAAGAACAAACTCGATCAACATATTGTAATTTTTAAAAATATTTTTTAATTTTTAAAACAACAAACTTACAATAGAATTGTGAATCGAGACAAGGTTTCCTCCATACAAGTTGCAACGTCTTCTTGCATTTTCTCTTCAGTTGTCGGAACTGATCAACTACATTACAAAAAATTAATAATATAACACGTAGGTTCTAGTAAAACTCACCCGAAGACATTTGTTGTTGATCAAAGCGAAATCATTGATACAATTCAATGCATCAGTGAACTGTATAGAAAATAGAAAAAGAAGCAAAATTCGATGCATCTTTTTGAGAATGAATGAGTTTCTTATCACAGTTCTCGAGTTTAGAAAAAAGAAGTAATAAGAAGCGGTTTTATGATTTTTATCAAGAAATTTGTCTTCTTTTTTCAACAATGATGTGAGTCTTCGTTTTTTGGCATGTAAGAAATCATTAATAATACTAGGATGGAGTTGAGTTCTTTATTTTAGATAGTCACTTTCAAATTATGAATTCATCTGTTTGAACCAAGGGTGCGCATTTTGGATTCAACAAAAAATATTCGAAAAATACACGGGACTTTTAAAAAGATACCAATATTTTTGTTCATTTCGATTATTTTTTTACTTTTCAAAAAATGTCTCATCAAAATTGACATGGCTCAAAGGCCAGTTTAAGTAAGAATAGCTGATGCCAGGGCTAACAAAGAAAGTTCGCGAGCTGTTGGATTCAGTTTTTCCAAATTTTTGCATAGTTATAGAATTCAACCTGCTGATTATCATGATACATTTTCTAGTCGCTCGAATATTTTTGTTTAAAAGTTTTGAAGTATCAAAGTTGTTTTATTTTCCAATCCAGGATTATATTTCCATTACTCTCATTTTTACTCGAACAAAAATTTTTTTTTCGGGGATAAGAATAAAAACTTAAAGTAGACAGTATAATCTTTTCCATAAAATTTTCCAGCGGATAAAAAATATATCATTATGATCAGAAGATCAAGCAAGTATACAAAATTTTGAAAATTTTGTATATTGAAAAGTTACACTATAAAAACTGTGGGAGTAAGGAGGTCAAAAATGTAGTGAGCAAAACAACTCTAACCAAAGTCAGAAATACCGTAACATTTGGTGTTTTGTGTGTTAACACGGCTACTAAATTATGCACAAACGTTTTGAAAATACGTGAATCAAAAAAATGAAACAAAACTTGAAGTTGAAGTGTATGCAGACAAGACGAACAATCCTACGAACAATTGCACACATTATGAAAATTTTTACTTTACTTTTTGGTGTGTAGGTTAAACTTGAATTATTCATACGAGCTATTTCTATTAATATTTATAACTAGTTGTAGATCTACCAAATCTGGCACTGAATCTATAAATCCGATTTGTATCACAATTTTGAGTACATGGTTTGAAAACCATTTTGATGATACTTGTGGTAGAAGTGAAAGTTTTATCCAAAATTCCTTGAGAGGATTGGTTGAGGGTGACAAATGGTGTTTGGCTATCAACACTGGAATAGAGTTCAACAGATGAGTTCTGTAATTTTTGGATTTCTGTTGGTGATGAAATAGTAGTGTGCATCATACCGGGTCTAGGTCAAAATCATCGAACCAAAGAGCAGAGGTATCTGTAGGAGTTGTCAGAATATAGTAACAAGGAGCCGAGTCGGTGAAAGTGTAGGAGTATGGATAGTTTGGCGAGTAAATCTATAATAGCTAGAGAGTTAGACGCACACACAAAATAAAGCAGAACTCAAAGCTCGCTAGCCGTCGGCTACTATTAGTGAAAATTCAATCGGAAATCAAAAATTGGAATTTAAATATGGTATATTGAAAAGTTACACTATAAAAACTGTGGGAGTAAGGAGGTCAAAAATGTAGTGAGCAAAACAACTCTAACCAAAGTCAGAAATACCGTAACATTTGGTGTTTTGTGTGTTAACACGGCTACTAAATTATGCACAAACGTTTTGAAAATACGTGAATCAAAAAAATGAAACAAAACTTGAAGTTGAAGTGTATGCAGACAAGACGAACAATCCTACGAACAATTGCACACATTATGAAAATTTTTACTTTACTTTTTGGTGTGTAGGTCAAACTTGAATTATTCATACGAGATATTTCTATTAATATTTATAACTAGTTGTAGCTCGAGATTCACCAGATTTTCAATATCAAAATTAGTTTCTTTTGCTGTTTAAAACGTCCTAGTACATCGGAACCGGATACGTTTTAAATTTAACTATTGGCATATTTATTGAAATTACAGTAAAAAAAAATATATATATTTAAAAAAAAATCAAAACAAAACAACCAAAAACAAAATATAGTTTACGCGATCTTCACGTTAATAGTCAGTTCTCCACGTTTACATCATTTCAACAAGAAAACAATTTTTTGCCCATTTTATTCTCGATGTATTTTGAACTTTCTTCTGATAAGTAACACGCGCTCCGTTGAGAATCATTGCTTTACACAATTTACATTAAACTTCACGTAAATTTCAATGTTAAAATCAGCTCAAAATATCCTAGTTTTCTGATTACGTGGAGCTCATCTAGTTATATTAACCTAATAATTGAACCACAGTAACAATATACTTCTAAAAAATCAAAAAAAAATAACCAAAAAAAAAAAACAAAATTCACGTGACCTTCACGTAACGGTCAATTTGCCACATTGTTCATCATTGCAACAAAATAATAAATTTTTTTGTAAATTTTGTTTGGTCTATTAACTAACCTCAGAATCCTTGTAGAACTCCTGGTCTGACGATTTTCACTGGATGTCGCGCAGTCATCGTTGGCCGGACGCAGTTGTGGGTTGTTTGCACGTCGATCGAGCTGAAAATTACAGAAATTTTAGATAATTATCATGTTTTCATGTCGATGTTGGGTTTATTTTTGTGACCTAGAGAATACACGTGGCAAATTTGTTTAAACTCTGTAATTTGGTGCAAAGAAGAAAAAGAAGAAGAAAAAGAAGGCTGTTGAGTAAGTACTGTAGAAGATCCTGTAGGATTACTGTAGTTATTTTTGTCCCGGTCGACATTCCTGTTCTCTCCAAAGTATTTGTAACTTTTTAGACCCCATAAAGCCATCGAGTGGTACTGTATGTATTCTCCAGCAAAAAATCGAGGGAAAAAAATTTAATTTCAAATCCAATAAATTCATGTATTTTTTCCAAACAAAATTTAATTTGAAAAATTTAATTTCGCCTGAAAATTCATCTTATTTACTCGATTCTTCTCTTTCATCGTCGTCCATACTAATCGTGGTGCACGACGGTGTGGAAAAGAAGAAGAATAAGAAAAAGACGAAAAAAATTGTTGTCTCATTTAATTACATTTTTCCTCCTCCTACCCTCCTCCTTACTTCTACTACTACTATATCTAGAATATACATATTTTCACTCGGTTTTTAATTGAATTTCCGCTCCTCTTTATTGCTCCAAATAAAGAGGTTCACAGATTACTAGGAAATAAAAAATTAGAAAAAAATGTCTTGCACCCATGAGGCATCGAACCTGCAACCTTGGGACTGTGGGACACGCGTGCTATCCACTACACCACGCTATGTCTTGAGAGGAGTTGTAGGGCTACCTTTTATATATTACCGAGTACTGTAATGAGGTGATGCAGATGCTAAAAAAAATGTGCGTTTTTTAAATTAAAATACAATGCAGGAAAATCACGTTTAATTCTTTTTTACATAGGAAATGTCATTTTTTTGAATTAAACGTACGTTTTTTTGAGGTTCCTGCATTATAATTTATTTAAAAAAACGCAAGTTTTTTAGCATCTGCATCACCTCATAATTCCAGCTTTTCGGCTCAAAATTTTCCGAAATTCATTGTTCTAAGGTAATCGGACCTAGGACCTAGGGACCTAGGGTACTAGGGTAATCGGACCTGTAGAAACCGACTCTGACATCAATAATTTAAGAAATGTTCAATTTACCTCAGAAAAAAACAGGATTATCAAAGAAACGGGTTTTATCGAATGAATTTTGGCCTATGTTTTGAAATTCTACATTCTGTACATGAAACTTAAAATACTTTGACCTATATAATTTATTTTAAAAATTCCTTTCAAGCTCAAAAAATTGATTTCATTATCAGAGATAGGTTCTGTTTTTGACAATGAACAGTACCGGCGGGGTATTGTAGTGTTTCCTAAGTAGAACGGCTTCTCTTCGCTCTTCCGAATTCAAGTTTCACAGATTCCTCGAAAATAAAAAGAAGATCTTCGCCCCGGTGCGGAATCGAACACACGACCTTCGGTTTTCGGGGCGCACGCGCTATCCATTACACCACGCTCGCTCTTCCAAACTCCTGTGCCGATACTCTTTAAATAATTCTTGTTTTTGAGTGTTACTGTATCTCAAAAGCGCAGAAAACTTCTCTTCGCTGTCGAGAGAAAAAGTGTTTTTCGGTCGAGAAAAGTAAGGGGTGGAAAAGGACCTAATTGGATGTGAGTGTCCGTGTCGTTTTTTTCTCCACTCTGCGACGGCGGAGGAGCAGCAAAAAACGACGACGACGACGACGAGCAGCAGATTTAATGAGTTTTGGATTTGATGTGTGTGTATATAAATGCTTTTTTCCTTTCTAGATATATATATATATACATATTATAAAAATATCCATCATTCTCTTCTTAATGAGATGTGCAGAGATGCACTATACTTTATTATTATTATTTTTCTTTTCTTTTCTTTTTCTTATATTTTCTGTGCCATGATTTTCGATCTTCAATTTTATTTTTCTTAAAAAGAACTCTGTCCCTTTGAAGCCAGGGTACTGTAGCTCTAGCTTTGCAAAGAACAGACTAGAAAAGCTACATTTCCACCTGTTTTCAGCACTTCCTCAAGGTTCCAAAAATCCACCCACATTTTTCGAAAAAAAAGCAAAAAAGCAAAAATTGCCGGCATGCTCTATTAATTCTCACCGGAAATCCCATAGAAACATTTCAATTTTTCGCGCAACAGCACAACATTTAAAAAAACGAGCGGCTAAATATATTTATTTGCTATTTTCAGCCTAATCCCCTCATCGAGATGAATAGTACTATTTTTTTCTGATTTGCAATATAATTGGAACCTGGGGATTAAAATTGTTTGAAGTTTTTTCTTGGAATTGGCTAGTTTCAACGTGTTAAGTGATAAATTCGGATATCAAAAGCCACGTTTTTGAGTTTTCAAATTTCGGAGCCAAGAATTAGATGATTTAAAAGTTTACATTGAAAATTATGAACCACGTGTAAAATACGCCATTTTTTGAATTTTCAAACTTTGGCGCAAAAATATCCACGTCTCGAAAATTGCGCGAAATTTGCTCAATGAGCCCAACATATTCCACGTATCAAGTGCTCAAATTTGGATTCCACGTGTCAAAAAACGTGGCAAAGTTTAAAGCTTTTTAAATTTCAAATCTATCACTGGAGCCCATAGAATTAGGTACCTAACTAGAACTTCTAAATCCACGTGTCAGTTTTTTGTTCCTTTTTGGTTTTTTTTTTTGAATTTTCAAATTTTGACCCCAAAACCTGACACGTGTCAAAAAGTGCGCGAAACTTGAAGTATAATCAGATTTTGAAAAAAAAAAAATTTGAATTCAAGCTTTAAGACTAGCCTCAGTTTAACTTCTAATTTTAAACACAAAAAATCCACGTTTCATGTTCAGAAAGGGTCCAAATCCAGGTGTAAAAACTTTCAATTTCGAATTCCAAAATTTTTTGCGTCAAAAAAATCTACGTGGCAGACAAGAAATGAAAACATCATTGCAAAAAAAAACTGACTAATCCACGTGTAATTTTCAAATTTAGTAAATCGAGAAAAAACCACGTGGAATTGATTTCTGGCGTCAACGTCCACGTGTCAATTGAGTAACTCCCGAAAATCGAATTTCCAAATTTTGGCGCCTAAAAGCCACGTCATTGTACCAGAAAGTCCTCCCTCCCAAATTCAAAATTCAAAGCTTTGGTGCCAAGTTCATGTCTAAAAACCGACACGTTGCTTCCTCCCTCTTCAATTTCAGCGCCAAATGCGACAGGTGCAATTCTTGAACTTTTCAAAAATTCTATTCTCGCGCAGCTGCAAACTGAAAGAACCACACTTCGCCGTGTAGTTTGCTTCTAGCCTAAGTTACTGTAGTTCAAAGAACCAGACCTAAAAACGATATCTGAGAGAGTTCGAGGACTAGGCTCGGAACTGGGCCAACATGAAAATATCTAAGGTCCGAATGAGCTCATTTGAAGACTCAAGCTTCTTTAGAAGCCAAAATGAACTCTATTCGAAGAGATTAATGGGCTCATTTTCAGATCCACCTGGACTTGTTTTGAGATCTCCATTAGCTCATATTGATGCCCTCAATCAAGGTCTATTTTAAGGCCAGATGAAGGAGCTTAAGAATGGGAATATGAGGTGCGGATTGAAGCCTTGGGCCTACCTGATCAGATGATCAGATTTAGAGTCTGCATAAGATTATTTTTACACCCAAGAGTATTTAGATGCTCAATGAGCATATTTTAAGGAATTTATGGGCAATCTGGACTTATTTTAAGGTCTACATTAGCTCATCTCAAGGCCTAGATAGTTCCAAACATCCTTAGTTCTGATCCACGTGTATTTTTTGCCTCCCTTCTGCGTCAAAACCTGAACATATTTAGGACCTGATTAGGATCATTTTAAGACTCAAGATTTTTTACAAGTCTAAATAAAGCCTAAGCCCACAATTGCCTATCTTAAGATAAGGGGGTCTAAGGATTAGGCCTGGGGCTTCTTTGGATCTACTTGGGCAAATATAAAGTCTGAATGGGCCCTTTTCAAAGTCCATCTGACCTAATTTCAAGGTTAATACTTATCTTAGCTCACTCTATGGTCTTCCTTGGCTCATTTTCAGGCCTACCTGAGCCTATTTCAATGTCCAAATTGGCCCATCTCAATGCCTAGATATTTCCAGACATTCTTAGTTTTGATCCACGTGTATTTTTTGCCTCCTTTTTTCGTCAGAACACATCACATACACACATAAAAATAGAATAAAAAATCATAATTCAATTAGCGAACGATTCAAAAATCTCCCCATTCCATTCCTCGAATCATAAAAATACACATTTCGCCTCATTTTTCGAACAAATCTACAGTACTCCTCCCTTCCCTGTCCCTTTAAAAATTTCATTTACATAATCATTATAATTATAAGGCTAGAGCGCGAAAAAAAACTAATATTATTTGAGTGCGCAACTTTCGCGGCCACGCCCCTTCTCATTTTTTGCTGTGTGCTCAGAGACTAGTCTAGTTTCAGCTCTAGGATTTCTTGCGCTGAAAAAAAATGTTTTCTGTTTTTTTTGTGACATTTTCCCAGTTCATTTATTTTCTGGTCAATTGGCTCGAAGAGCACATCTCTCTTCTTCTTTTTTTTCTACTAGTAGTCATTTAAAATTTTAATTAAAAACAGAGAACAAAAAAAAGAGTATAGAGAAAGGTTCGTTTTTTTTTTTTGAATGAATGTCTGTAGAAAATTTGAATTTGTGAAACCTTCCGCTTCATGTTCCTTCAAAATCCTAACTGTCTGCGTCTCTTCTCTCTCATCTAACAACTTCTCTCTCATCTACGTATCGAAAACTACCAGACTATATATGTTTCATTTGAAAGTCCCACTTCCATATGTGAAGGTTCCCTTGTAAATAGGAGCATAAGTCGGCTCCCGATGAACCTATTTGAGGTAGCTCAAAAATTTCTATACCAGATTTTCATGGTGAATTCAATGTTGTACATCAAAATTATTTTTACATCTAGTCTTACTACTATGCACCTTCAAGAACCTAATTGTCTGCGTATCTTCTCTCTCTCTCTCTCATCTAGACATTTCAAAGGCGCATACCTGGGCTTCCGATAGAAACTTTTTGAATTCCTAAGAAAATTTATTGACCAGAATTTTGAGCTGAATCTAATGGTAAACATTTTACGTTGCAAAATGTGATAGGAATTTTCCTAAAACTCATAAAAATGTCTCTACACTAACAGTCACCTGAACAGGCAAAAATGCACATTCTCAATTACATGCGCCTTTAATTTCTGAATCTCCTGGTCTTCGAATTTTCGAAAAATTTCTATTCCCGCTCAACTTATGTGCTTTTGAAATATGGGATAGGGTGATAGAGAAGAGACGCAGAGATATTGTCTGCGTCTCTCACTATCTCACTCGTAGTTATTTTTAAAGGCCCATATCTCGGCTCCCAATGAACCTTTTTGAAATATCTGAAAAGTTTCTTGACTGGAATTTTATGACGATTTTATTGGTGTAAATTATATAGTATGAAATGTGAAAAAAAAACGATTATCTGCAATATCATTGAAGATGCGCCATAAACCCTGTGCAATACTTCCAAATTTTCTAATATGAAAAACTTTTGAAACTTGTTGAAATTTTTTTTCTAAAAATCTAGGTTTATCTTGAAACTAGAATTTTGAGCAGAAATACCGTTTTACAGTTTCTTGTAGCCTAAAGTAAAACGCTCATATTTTCAGCTTTCAATTTCCGCCTTGACTCTGAGAAAAAATTCTACTATTATGCGCTCCATAAAATTCTGAATCCAACAGTTTCGAGATTTAAAAAAATCTTCATTTTGATCCAAGTTATGCGCCTTCAGAAATTCTCTCTCTATTTCTCTGCGTCTCTCTTCCTCTCTTTTCTCTCTCACAGATTTTTAAAGGCGCATATCTCAGCTGTTAGTAGAATTATTCTGACATCTCTAACAACTCCTAGTCCAGAATTTTATGCTGATTCTAATGTTGTCTTCAGATTTTCGCCTTCTACCCACATTCTCAACTTAAACGTCGAATTTCAATTTCAGCTCATCTCCCCTACCATCCCAAGAAATGTCCGCCTTCCATCCATACATTCGCCAAACTCCCTCCAACTTCGAACAAAGTCTAAGGTATGTTCTACTATTTCAGGTCTCCTCTCCAACAATTCCCCAATTCCCCGATTTACGTCAATCTTTTTATCTCTCTGCTTTTTCCCACTCATATATATATATAGTAGCGACTTTAATTATTCCGCCGCGTTTTTTTTTCACACAAATCAAAAATAACAATATCACCTGCGCATGATTATTAGTATTATTGTTGTGGGAAAACAAGAAGAAGTAAATGTATAGTGGAACGAGGCGAACAAATGAAAATTGCAAGAAAATGGGTGTTTGGTTCATTACAGTACTCTAAATCTTAATTTTCGGGCCAAATGAGACCTAGTTTTGAAGGCACATAACCTAGTCTTGAACTAGAAGTTCTGAGGTCAGAAAAATGTGTCTTGACCAGAATTTTATGGTGAATTCAATGGTGTACACCATTAGCATTGAAAGTCACATCCAAGTTAAGTATGCAACGAGTCAACCATAAAATTGAGGGCAGATTTTAAAGGCACATAACTCAGTCTAAAACTAGAAATTTTGAGGTCGAAAAAATGTGCCTAGACCAGAATTTCAAGGTGAATTCAATGGTATACATAACTAAAATCAAAAATGACATTCAAATTTGATACGCGGGTACTATAACGAGTCAACCATAAAATTGAGGACAGGTTTTAGAAGAGCATATCTCGGCTCCCAATAAAATAGGTTTAATTCTCTCAAAAGTGTCTAGACCAGAATTTTATGGTGAATCCAATGGTTCACATTATTAACGTCAAAAACAAAAGCGAAATTAGATATGCAGGTTTTTCGAGGTACTTTTTTCGAGGTATATATATTCAGTTTATGCTTTTTCGTAAAGTTTATATACCTTCATTGATTAAAAGATTTTGAGCCTCTCTATGATGCACACGATTCAGGGCAACAATGACACCCAAGTTTGATATGCAGAGATTTAATAGTACTGTAGCAATCCAGTTCATGCGCCTTTAAAATTGAGTGCCTAAAAATTCTCAGGCAGTTTCTTTTTGACCTCAGTGCACATGTTAAACACGATCTAAGTTTTCTAGTCTGTTTCTTTTCAGACAGGTGAAAATTAAAAATTTCAAACCTGATCATTTTGAAGTTCTTGAATAATTTACATTTTGAACTGTGTGCGTTGTTGAATTCGTGGGGAAGTAAAAAAGGGAGAGAGAGAAGAGACGCAGAGATAATGTCTGCGTCTCTTCTCTATCGCCTAGAAACTTTAAAGGCGCTTATCTGGACTCTCAATGGACAATTCTGGGGTTTTGAAAAGTACGTCTAGACTAGAATTTTATGTGGAATCTAATGGTGAACATTATTTTTTTCACAATAGACAGCCAAAGTGACTGAAAATGTAGTTTCAGACATCACTGAATATGTTATTAAAAGGTTAACCTTGGTGTGAGGACCTATAGCGAGAAGAGCTGACGTTTCTCGATTTACCGGTTCTGAAACTTTAGAAAAAGTTTAGTGTATAAAAAAATTATGTGCCTTTAAAAACTGAAAAAGAGGCGTTTTTCTTGTGACTCTTATCTCTCAGCTAATACTTTTAAAGGAACATATCTCGGGTCCTAACAAAGAATTTTATAGTGTCAAAAAAAGTTTCTGAGCCAGAATTTTATGAGGAATCTTTTAGTAAACATCATATGTCTTCATTAGCGCCTTTAAATCCTGAAATTTAGATTTTCAAGGCGCATAGTTCTGGTGGTAAAAATAGTCTTCCGAAATTCGGAAAAAAAGTTATTAGACTGGATTTTCATAGGATATACGTTATAATAAATATACGTTATAAATTGGACCCGTTTAGTTTAAAACGAGACTTCCTGAAGAAAGGCCAAAAACGTTCCAATTCCGTTTTAAAAACTACAACTATGAGCCAGTGAAGGATGTCTCTGCCAATCCTAGTACCTACATCTACATCCTATCTCTTTGTTTCAGATCAATGTTCCCCGATTTCACCATCGACACCAATTTGGCCGCCTCTCTCCTGGTCTCCGACAGCAATTCAGCTCAACCCGAAAGGTCGCGACGAAAACGCACCACATTTTCGCCAGACCAGGCCGCCCGACTTGAGCAGGTAATATACATAACCAATAATAAGATTTGCGCGGTGCAAAACCTAATTAAATTTCGTATCATTATTAGTATTTTTAGTCTTTGTTGAGTATTTTTTGTCTATGTTTTAGTATTATTATTCACCAGAGTATATTAAAAATGATCAAACATTATTATTATTAGTATAGCCTATTCTTGTTATTAGAAACAGAAAAATGAGGTTGTTAGGAGGAGAGAATGGGCAAAATTATGAGGGGGGATTTAACTTGAATTTCAGAATTTCAACATCAAAAATCACACAAAAAAATGCATAGATTACTGTAGCTTTGAAATTTGTTTCTGAAAATAACAGTTTGGGTTACTGTAGTGTCCAGATTTGGAACCAAAAATACATTTTGTTTGAATTTCGAATTTCAGGTGCCAAGGGCACATTTCGCACAAAAAACCCTAGATTACTGTAGTTCTGAGAAAAACTCGGTTACTTTATGAACGCTGAAAGTGCTTGGGTTCCTGTAGTTTCAATTTTTGGTACCAAAAAAGTTTTTTTTTTATTTGTCAAAAATTGTTTTCCTAGTATTGGTGACTGTATTTTCAAATTACGGGACCTTTTTTTTAATACCTAAAATCTGAAAATACTTGAGTTGTTATATTTTAAGATTTTGGTACTAGAAAAAAAACTTGAATTTTTAGGACTTTTTGGTTACTTTTGAGACCGAGAAGTAGCTGTTTTAACTTTTGAAATTTTTTTCGAAATCAGTTTTGAGGAAATAGGGTTACTGTAGTTCCACTTTTTCACACCAAAAATTTTACTGTATCAGAATGAAAATCCTAAACTTTTTGAATAAACAGAAAACGTGTAAAACTAAAATAAAAATGCGGTTACTCTAGTACTATGTTTACGGACCTTTTTTTCGAATTTCTGAATTTTGGTCATCAAAATTCTAAGTTTCTCGACTTTTTAGACAACAATAAAAGTTCGATGAAAACAAGGATTCGAATTGTAGGGCTCAAAAAGGGTCAAAAATTCAGACTTTTTTTTTTGTTTTTTTTTAGAAATCTAGATTTACTAATTTTCAGGAATATCTCAATGATTGTTACATGGCTCGCGAGAAGCGTCAAATCCTCGCGCAAACCCTAAATCTCTCGGAGAACCAGGTCAAAACGTGGTTCCAAAACCGTCGCGCCAAAGACAAACGCGATCGCAAATCGCATCACACCAACTCGCCGCCCTCCTCCTCACCACCACCATCGCCACCAATGAGTACCACCAATAACAATAATATCAATAATATGGTGCACACACCAATACTAGCCTCACCCACCATTCCCACCAATATGGATGTGAATAAGATGTTGGTGGGGGTGGCAGCCTCGGAGCCATCACCAATCATCACTTTGAATCTGTTATCCGACTACGCCGCCTATTTACAAAGTTTGGGTGAGTTTTCTTTGGTGTACACCTTTTTGTATGGGTTCGCCATTGAACTTTATTCTATGCTTAAAGACTAAGATTTCTATGACGCCGAAAGGCCAAACTAAATTTAGTATTAGTATACCGGAAGGAAAAATCACCGGAAATTGGAGATGTTTAGGAAATTGCAAAAGTAATCAAAAACTATGTTGGGAACAGGAAATACCAAATTGCAACATTTATGTATACATATGAAATCATTTAGGTCTGAAATCGGAAATTGGCTGAAATTTTTTAATAGAGGTAGTAGAACACCTAGAAATCGATTTTAACACTCTTAACTGGGCCAGTTTCTAATATCAGAAAAAATTTGATTATCAATAGAGCTTGTGGATGAATCTAAAAATGAGAAAAGGTTAGAAACGAATTTAAGATATGCGCCTTTAAAAACCTCAGGTGAGAGTGAAAGAAGAAATTTTCAAAAAATATTTATCAGAAGCCGAGATATAAGACCTTTGAAGATCAGAGATCAGAGAGAAGGCATAGAGAAAAATTAGCCTAATCTTCAAAAGAGCACATCTTTGCTCAAAACTAAGATTAAAAAAAAAACCCAAAAGCCCTGGATTCAAAGATTCAAATTGTCACTCTAGTTTCTCTGCGTCTCTCACCTCTCACATTTTAAACTATTTGCTCTCTTTTCGAAAAACCCCAGTTCTTTGTGATTTTCAAGGTGAAAATTGCCGATTTCTGATTCTCAGATTTCTCCAGATGTCTGAAACAATTCAAAAAACCAGACTAAAATTTATTTTCGAAACAATTTTGAAAAACTTTCACCTGCCGGAAAAGCGTGTTGACAGAAACCACGCCAATGGATATGAACAAGGCATATTTTTGAAAATACACCAAATTTTCTGAGTTTCGAAAAATGGTGTACACCATTGAATTCACCATGAAATTCTGGTCTAGACACTTTTTTGGAGCATAGGTTAGAGAGAAGAGAAATAGAAGAGACGCAGAGAGAAATCTTAAAGGTGCATAGATCAATCAAAATTTCCCACAATTATAAATCATGTCTGGATTCGACGTATTTTCTGATTCATTCTGAAATTGACACGTGGGAAAAATACATTTTTCAGAGAAAAAAAATTAATTTTTTTTTGTTCCAGGCGCTTTCCAACTTCCAATTACCTCTCCAACCACAACAACATCAACAATGCCTCTTCCTACAGTACCCCTATCTACAGTACCCACCTCGTTTTTCACTATTTGAACCTATGATATATAATTAGATTACTGTAGTTATGTTGTTTGCTCGGGTCCCGCAACGAAAAGTTATATCTATTATATGTATGTATGATTTTCCAAATTTATATCAAACATTTTTTTTCGTGCTTTCTACACATTTAATATGAGTTCAAAAATTAAATAAAAAAATTTTTGTTGGACAAAAAAATGATGATTCAAAACTACAGTACTCACAGAGTACTGTTTGTTCAGCTTTTCGCGAAAAAACGAAAAAAAATTGGTTTTGTGAGCACGAAAAAGTTTTTTGTTTCATTTTTGTTTCACCATCGGATCAACTATGCGATCGACGATTTTCGCGCTCATTTTGGTCACTTTTTTGGTGTACGGTAGGTTACTGTAGTTGACTTGGGAGTACTATACATTAGAAAAATTGGAATTGTTACAAGAAAAAGGTTTGGGATTTTTTGAGCGTGATTAGGGAATAGTACTTTATAGTAAGACTGAAGAGTACTGTAATTTCTGTCTGGTTACTGTAGGTACTTTAGAAAGATTACTGTATTTCCAGTAAACTTTAAGCTATGGGAGAAGTACTCTAGTACTGTAGATATCGACTTGAAATTTGAATTACTAGGAGAGAAGGAGTTCATGTGTTTTCAAGCCTAATACTACTTTTTTTCCAACCCTAATACTAAAGATTACTGTAGAGTACTTCATAGCTGTATATTTTTTCAGTAGGTACTGTACCTTTAATACGTTACTGCAGACGTGGTAGGCTTACTGTAGGTCTAAATCTATTTTTTAAAATCAGCTTGAAAAATGGTTGGTTAATGTAACTCTTCTCTTAATATGTAGGTTTACGTTATCCCTGAACATCCATCAGATTACTGTAGATTACTTTAGTATCATAGGCATGAGAGTACTGTAGGTGTTTGGGTACTGTATTCTAGACGTACTGTAGAATTCATGCGGAAATATCTGAGAACTTCAAGGTTACTATCATTAATTTCTGAAATATACTTCTAGACAGAGAAACGTTGGGGTACTGTAGATTTTTTCAAGGATTACTGTATTATTTGAGTTCATTGGGTGCTCAGAAAAAATTAAGATTACTGTAAACTCGAGTTGAAGTGTTCAATGTTCCCTATCCAAGCAAAAAAAATGAGTTACTTTGGTCCTATAATATATCTGACATTTTATCAGGTTACTGTAGGATACTGTACTATTTACAAGTGGATAGTAGTACTGTAGGTAATTCAGTACGTTCAACACAGTTGAATATTCATCCTGGGGTACTGTAGAATTTTTTAGATCCTATGAGAAACTTTTAAAAAATCTCTACAAAGGGTCAATAAGAAGCACATCAGGTCAATTACGTTTAGACCGTTGTAGGCTGGATTACTGTAGCTCAGATTACTGTAGTTATTATGATGTAGTCTCTAGGTTACTGTATATTACGGTAGTTACTTCACTGGCTGCTCCGCATGTCCAAGAATACTGTAATTAAGCTCAGTTTTTTTTCAAAGAAACGTATGTGTAGACCGAAGAAGTACTACATGTCAGCTCAAGGATAACATAGGGTTACTGTAAGTTGAAAAATTTGAAGGATTACTGTAGATGGGTACTGTAGGAAGTACATATATTTGCAGAAAAATTTTAATTCTGAATGAAGGGTTCCTCGAAGGATTTCTTTCGATGCTACAAATTCTTTCCAAAAATCTCTAAATTATCTTTCGAGCACATTTTAGACATGTTTTTAGTGCCTAGATCTAGAAAACTAAACCACTATCTGGTTCCTGACCAAACTCCAAAGTCCATCAGGTCTAAAAACAGTCGCCTAGTCCAGTTCAAAAATGATGTCTCGTCGATTTGCAATTAGTTAATTATTCATTAGTGCATATATTTATAATGTGCGCAGCAAGAAAAAAAGTGAATATTTTAACTATAGAATAATTATAAATATATATCTATATACATCATCATCATCATCATCATCATCATCATCATCATCATCATCATCATCATCATCATCATAATGAGAAAAGGAGAAAAAATGAAGAGGGAAAAGGGATTAGAGATCGAAATTCTGTGGGGCTGGAAGTCCACGTGTAGGATAGGTATGAATTAAAACTTCAAAAATGTATACATAGTTTCCAAAGCAGGACTAGAGAAAAGAAAAACTTTGTCAAAAATGTTGACCTCAAGCTAAGAACCTGTTCCTCAGAATTTTTGGAACCTAAAAATTCGAATTTTTCAGCTAAAAAGTCCAGTTACACGGGACAACCGAATCAAAATGCCACGTTTAAAAATAATAAAACTGGTTTTAAGAAAGGCGGCAAAAATTTTAATCGAATCTAAAATCCACGTGGATATGAACATGAGCGGTAATTCAAGATCTATATATTCAAATTTAAACTTTCAAAAACTGTTTTATAATAAATGTGACAAAAAAACCAAATTTCAAAAAACGAGACTAGAGAAAAAACAATTCTTCAAAATTCGAATTTTTCATCTGAAAAGTCCAGCTAAAAGTGAAAACTAAGGCAGAATACCACGTGTAAAATTATTAACTCGGATTCAAAAAATTACAAAAGCGGCCAAAATTTTTAAAATATGATTAATGTCTTATAGATATTTGGTTTGGGTCGCCCACAAAGCCTAGACTGGCTCAGTTTAATAAGGGCCAGGCCAACAACAAATAATTATCAGGCCTATCCTGGGATGTCAAGCCTATAGGTTTTTTTTATCCACAGTTTTGAGATTGTTGGTTTTCAGTTCTTTTATGAAACAAAAGTTTTTCTTTTTGCTTACAACGGGTCGAAAAAAGCCCGCCATAGAAATTTACAGAATTTAGAGAGATTTTAGGCCCACGAAACCAGGCTGGCCCACTTTCACCCGGTCTAAAATACAGGCCTGTTGTATATCCCATATTTCTTAGTCTAATTCCCACAACATCCACGTGTCAATTTTCTCAATTATTCAGCATCACAAAGTCACACAAAGTCATCCTCATCTTTATTTTTTCTTTCCTACTAATTAAGTGCGCAACTTAGGCTCCTCCCACTTCTCCATTTTCATATTTTTTAGAGAGAGAGAGAGAGAGATTAATCTAGTTTCTGAGATGAATAAGGCACGAAAAATGAAATTGAAGATACTGTGGATAATGAAAAGTTGCAAAAAAAGAGTATCCTAGTTTTGTCTATTTTTCTATGCCAAAAAAATCTTGGATTATTCTGGGTTACTGTAGGTTATATGAGGATATCATCAAAAAAATGAGGTTATTTATATTGTAAAAATATATATTCAATTTTCGGAACCAGAGAGAAAGATATGACAAACAAACAATAAATAATACAAAATTAAAAAAAAAAAGAAACATGAGACACTGAAGATAATAAAAAATCTCAAAAATTTGAATTTTTCAAACTTTAATAAAAATATATAAACATTCTTATTCTCTAAACTTTTCCCTTTCAAAATGAATCTTAAATTATTCGAGGTTACTGTAGGAAAAATTAGCATACTGTATTTAGGGTCTTACTGAAATGATCTTAGGTCACTGTATGAAATGTTCTAAAATATATGGCTCATTTTGAGCGAAAAATACAATAAGTTCAAAATATAATTTAGATATGAAGATATGTATTTTTAAATTATTAAAAAATGTTTCAGAACCAGAGAGCCAGGAATAACAAACTAGAGAAAAATAATAATACAGTAATACAAAATCAAAAAAAAATACAGTAGATAATGAAAAATTGCAGAAATATGAGTTTTTCGAAAGCAAAAAAATCAAATATTATTTTAATTTGTACAACTTCCTATGCAAAATAATCTGAAATTACCTAACAAGGGAGGTTCAACTCCCCATCTTAACTTTTCACGAAACTTGATATACCTACTAATTCGGACCTCCTGATCAGAAACGCGTATTTAACTTTTTTCCTTCAGTCCTCTGAAAAGAGTTATAATTCAAAAAGTTCCCAAAACAATGCTAAATTCCTTCACAAAAAAAAAAAAACAAAAATTAAATGAATTTAAAAACGTGGACATTTTGTTTTTTGTGTGTATTTTATAAAGGAGTTTTATTAGTGTTAAAAACCTAGGATTTTCTAACTTTTTTCAGAGAATCGAAGGAAAAAAGTTAAAAACGGGATGTTAATCAGGGGGTTCAAATTAGTAGGTATACGAAATTTTGATAGAAGTTAAGATGGGAGTAGTTGTACCTTCCTTGTAAGTTGAGTCACTCTAGGTGAATTAGGAAAAATCGATACACAAAAACAAAATTTTAAAAATTAAATTTTTCTTAATTTTAAAACTTTCACAAAAATTAATAAAAGCTGCAATTTCATATAAATTTTTACAGGAGAGAATGAAACGTTGGAGAAATATTTTTAAAAGTCACAAAAAAAGATGTTTTAATTTTGTAAATTTTCTCCTCTCAAAAACAACTTTATACTGTATTCTGAATCTAGTTGAAATACATAATAAAAATTAACCCACCTAAGCTATGATTTTTTTTAAAAATTTTTTCAGAATTCAGATTCTCAGAGATATAAAGATAATTTCGTTATGAAATCAGAAATCTTAGGAGCCAGAAAAAACAAAAAGAAAATAAAAGAATGATAATACAAAAATACAAAATCCAAAAAACTTCAGAAATTAGAATTTTTAAAGATTTTTCCTAACTTAACTACCATTCTTAATAAATTTTGTCGGAGTTTTTAGAACAATAAATAAATTTTAGAATCAGAGAACCAGAAATAACAAGATATGAGAATAATAATACCAAAATCCAAAAAAAAAACCAACCTGAACTTGTTCAGATGCCGTCTGCTTGACCAACTCCTCATCGTCCTCTTCATCTTCCGAAGAATCCGATTCTTCTTCATCGTCTTCGTCGAGTAGCAGTGAAGAAGTCTCCATTGAGGTGGGATTCTGAAAAATGAAAAATTTTTGCTCATTAAAACAAAAAGAAAAAGAAATCGTCTGACAAGTGAGAGAAAAACCGAACCCTGGCCTGGTGGATGACTCGCACGCACCCTCACCACTACACCAGGTAGTACACACTACCTATCTCTCCTAATATCTTATATAAACGTGTTGTGTTATGCTTACACACGCGTAGAAAAAAAAATGATAAGTTACAACAGAAAAAATTAATATTTTTAAATTTGAATTTAAAAAAAAAAAATCAATAGATCACACACTCTACACCACCCACCAAAAATCAAAAAAAAAACTGAAAATAAAAAAAAACGAGATCGAATCAGAATTGAAAATGAATAAAAAATTCTCCGCGCTGTAGATCAAAAAAAAAATCGAACAAAATTTTTTTTTCACTGTTGTTCACTTTTAATTTTTGGCACAAAAATAAAGAAATCGAATTTTTCTTTTTTTTTTCATTGAAGGAAGCCACGTGGATTTAGAACTTTTTTACAATCAACAAAAAAATGTATAAATGGTGAAAACTTCACGTAGAATTTTAATTTTTAACTCTTCACGAATTATCTAATTTTTTTCAGATCATTGAAATCGAAGGTTCTGGCTCACCCAACAACATCACCGAAGAAGTCATTGTTTTCGGCATTTTGCCAGGACCCGGAGATAATCGCAAAAAACGACAACTTCCATCCCCTTTTGATATTCGCAAGTAAATAACAAATTCATCAATGACAACTCTTCTTCAATTGAATTACAAAATTAGCAAAATAAAGTTACTTTTTTAAATTTTGTAGATGATTTTATGTTCAAAAATTTAAAAAAAAACCTGACAACGAGCGGGATTGAACCCGCGACCTATTGGGCGAAACGCTTATGGAGTCAAGTTATGTTTGAGAGATGATAGCAAAGCTTTGGATTGTCTATTAAAATTCCTAGACCTCTAGAAAAAAGGTTCTCTAAACCAGAATTTTATCCTAAACCAGAATTTGAAAATTCATTGAAAAAATATCACAGTAATTTTTAACCCCTACTTTCAGGTATGCCCTGGACTAGTTTTAAGGCTTTCTAGGCCCTCATTTTGAAACTAGAACACAGCTGAATAGGTTTAATGCTGGGGACTAGTTTTAGAGCTTTCTGGGTCATCAGTACGAAATTAGTCCACCATTGAATGGATTTGGAGAGCGGGGACTAGTTTTTAGGGCTTTCTAGGCCACCAGTTTGAGAAATGAGTCACCGTTATATGGGTTCTGGGCCAATGACAGTTTTTTAGACTCTCTAGGTCGAAATCCAATGGACGAAGTTCAAAACTCCTTTAAATATGGATTCATTGCCTATCATAACTGATGGACTAATTTTTGCACCTCGTGTACTTCTCTCGGAAAAGTTCAATTTTTTTTTGCTTTTTTTCTCATTTCTTTTTCAAAAAAATCGTGTTTCAATAGCGTTTCTCCTATCAATTGACAATTTTCCTAGAAGGCGCACTTTGCAAAAAACAAAGTCAGATCTATTTGATTATTTCAAATAAAAAAAATTTGAAAAAATAAATAAAAAAAATAAAAAATTATGACAGACTGGAGATTAGAACCCGGGTCTACCGTTTCGCACCTCAGCATGTTACCACTGCTCTATCTTCCCTCACAACTCAACATGAAACAAATACAAACAAATCATATCTGTTTTTCGATAGTTTTTTTTTTAGATTTCAGAAAATGTCAGCAGTTTTCGCTCAAAAATCGAACTTTGAAGCATCAGGTGACTTGGTGGCAATTTTGATGAAATATAGTCAACATGCAACTTGTTTTGAACCGGATTTGGCAGAGAAGAATGCGAACCACTCGATATTGACACCAATACCTGGTCTCGAAACCACTGAAAATCACTGTTCAAAGCACATGGATCAAAAATGGTTTTGTCAGTATTGTGTGGTTCGTTTGTCAAAATGAAAAATTAAAAAAAAAAAAAAAAGTATTTTTTCAGCAAGACGGTGAGATTAACATGTGCATAGACTATGTTCGGTTGTTCCGTTGTTACAAGCAACATTATCAATCTGGTTATTTTCCATTGGCAGTTAGTTTGGGGGAAAAACAGTCCAAAAGTCTGATTTTTGAAAAAATAAAACGGATTTTCACAAATTTCTGATATACAGTAGCGATTAAAAGTTTGTACCGTGTTCGTTAAATCGCCATATCTCGGCTAAAAATGGTCCGTTTGGTCCCAAATTTTCACACTGATATCCAAAGGTATCAGCAAGATGTTCCATCTTTTGTGTAACTTTATCTGGAAATTAACAATTTTTTTTCTGAAAATTTTCATTTTTTAAAGAGTCTCAAAGTTGCTATATACACTCCAAATTTTGACAGAAGACGTATCAATACAATGTTAATCGACCCTCAAAATTACAGAATTTTTCTAACACATTTTAAATTTCACTTTATTCTTTTAAAAAAATAATTGAGAAAAATTTTCGGAAAATCCACCTGGGAAATCTTTTCACCATTCTAATAGGACATTTTGGAATAAAAACAAATGTTTGTCAATGTCCCCCAGAAAAAAAAAACATTTTTTCAAAAATGAATTTTCAGAACAAAACTCCAGATTCTTAGTTTCTCAGATAAATTTACACAAAAACTTGGACATCATGGTAATACCTTTGGGAATGATCGTTCAAAATTTGAGGTCAAACATACTATTTTGAGCTGAGATATGATGGTTCAACCAACAGGACACAAACTTTTGATCGCTACTAAAAGGTTACTGTAGTTTCAACCATCCCGCCGTTCGGCAATTGCTTCAAAATTGACTTTTTTATTCTTGAATTTTATACTGTTAAATTCGGATTTTATCTTATTTTACCAGAAGGGTGCCGCCGGCTATCGCCGTCGTCCACCTTCTGGGTGTGTGGCCCATAAACGATTCTCCCTTTGCGGGTAAGATTTTAAAACAACCATATTGAGTGTTCTTGAGAGAGCAATTTTCGAAAAGTGAGAGTGGTTTTGGGAAAATGGAGTTATACTACTTCTTGAAATGTATAAATCTAAACAGGTTACATACTAACTTGTTTTATTAAAAATAAAGTAAACATACAACTTAAAGTACATCCTTGTAAACAACGTTGTGCATCGTTTTGCTCGGGGACTCGATAAATATGCCATTCTTACTTCTTGTCCTTGAAAGAGCAACATACAGCTGACCATGGCTGAAGATCTTCTCGTCCAACTGAAGTCCAATTTTATCAAATGTTTGACCTTGCGCTTTGTTTATTGTCATTGCGAACGAAAGTCTCACAGGAAATTGCAGGCGGGATAACACAAAGGGCAAATTTTGCTCGTAGTTGAGTTTGATCCTTGGCAGTAGCACTAACTCTCCTTTTCGAATACCGCAGATGAACTTGCACTGGATCACCTGTAATTATTTCATGAAAGTGTTTCGAT